>BLAL01000057.1:0-393030 GCA_015698045.1 Rhizophagus clarus | reverse complement strand
GATGACATGGAGGTTCAATATGATCATAAAGATGATGATATATTTCACAATATGATACGATAATGAGATATAATCTCACAATATGCATTCATAATTTATATATAATGAAGAGGAAGAGGAAGAAAAGGGACAGAAAAGGAGGTGAAGAGAAGAAGAGGAAGAGACAGAGAAGGAGGAGAAGAGAAGAAGAGGGAAGAGACAGAAGAAGGACGGAGAAGAGGAAGAGGAAGAAGCAGAAACAGGAGGTGCATGATCATCGTCAAATTGTCGATGAAGCACTTATAAAAATAAAATGCCATCCTATAATGGTGATGGAGAATTCGCTCCATATTTTGAAAATTGTACGACTGCTTCACTTTTTGCTGGTTACAAAGCATAATATCTCTACAAGTGCTTTATGAAGATCTTGTGACGTTCTTCATAATTCCAAATTCAATCCAAGCCATGTAGTCGAAGGAAGTATTCGAAGATTTCGAGAATGGAGAAAACGTCTTCCTCTATTCCTATATCAGCAAAACCATCTCCATTTTATCAAAAAAACTCCTTCAATTTCTAAAGAAATAAAGAATGCATACCAATTTTCTATCAGAGACATATTTGGATGTCCTTCATAATCCCTGCAATACTTAGGTCATGTACTTTGGTCCTGGGATTTGGATTCTAACAAAATCAGAACCATTGCACGGTACATATTGTGGGAGAACACCACTTTTGGTGTGATACAATAATATTAGAAGGTATTTATAAATCATATTATCAATTCCCTGTATTGTTACCATCATATTAATTATTTGTTTATAATATGATAGTGATATATAAACTGGTGAGTTATTTATTATCAATAATAGACGGGCAACTTGGCAGTTGAGGCAATTTTAAAAATGCCAATAATGAATATCGGCTGAGAATTCAGGAAGTTGTAAGTTATGATAATTTGCCTGAAATTTTTAAAGGGAGAGTTAGGCAAGAACGTTCTATTGCATGGTGAAGTATGGCTGAGGATGAGCATATCAAACGATTGCAATTTCCCAAGTCCTGAAAAAAACTAATGTAATGATAGTATACCAGCATCAAATACGTTCCTGAAACCGCATTACGAATTACCGAGATAATATATAGATACCAAAGCCGTTGGCATATTCGTGATGTAATATTTTCATATCAACATCCTTCTGACTATATCACATTAAGATTACCACCATCATCTTTGCCAGTGTATAAGTTGTTTATTGATTTGTATTATGATGATTTTGGTACATATAGAAATGTGTATCATTCATTAGGAGGCATATACTTGCAATTCGGAAATATGCCTCTCATGAAAGAAAATTGCTTAAAAACCATTTTGTTCTTGGATTTGTCCCATTCGGTGGCAATTTTAATGAGTTTATTCAGCCATTTATTTCTGAAATGAAAGAATTTGAACAAGGAAAATTAATGAAAGTAAATGGCCAAGATGCTTGGGTGATAGCTGGTTTGGGTGTTGTGACCGCTGATTTGCCCCAAGGAAATGATATGGCTGGGGTATTAAGACACAATGCCATGAAGGGCTGTCGCACTTGTTCGGTATCTTATAATTCATTAACTGATTTTAATCAAGACCTACAAAAAATATCGAGATATCATCACGTTACTGACAATCAATTTAAAGAAATATTACGAGAAAACGGTACGTCAGCAAAAAAACATCTCGGTTCACAATATGGTCTGAGGCCGCAGCCTAGCATCTTGGATAACTTAAAGAGGGATAGACATTTACAGACTCCGCAGGATGTCTATCATGCAACCGCGGGAAAAATTGGACGCCTTCTCAAGTTGACATGTGAATTATTTTCAACGGGAAGGTGAAGATGATTTTATAGAAGTTTGGAAAGAATTCGAAAAACCAAAAAAATGGTCTCGTCTACCAAATCCGATTAGTCACCATGCCAGCTTTATGATGTCGGATTATTTCCAACTTGCAATGATAATGCCATTTATATTATACCGTTTTTTGAAGGTAACATTTAAATAGTATTCTTACTATTATACTTCAGCGCGAATTAATTACGGTTTCAAACTTTTGGCATTACGTCTGTAAAAATCTGCCGTAATAATTTCGGCATAGCCATTTTTTTTGACGTAATACGTAATGTTGAAATAATTTCAACGATCAAATTTGATTGGATCTCAATCGTTACTAAATTTTTTTTTTTATTTTATTTTATTTTCAGTTTTTTAAATTTTTTTATCGGTTTTATAACCAAAATTTTATTATCTTTTTTTCAGTTTTTATAAACAAAATTTATTAGTTTATTTTATTTTATTTCTTTTCCAGTTCTTAGCCGAATTATATATTATATATATATACAGTATATATTCGGTTTTAAAACAAAATTTTTTTAAAAAAACTTTTTAAAAGGCGAATAATTTTATTAAGACTAAGGAAGAATGGAATTGGAATAAGAACGCCACTTTTGGAATTAGAGTCTCACGAATAAGGTAAGGAACGGGTATGAGGAACGGGCTTTTTAGGAACTCTAGTGAACTTTGCTAATATTCTTTTATCTTTTTTATTTTGTATCTACCTGGACGCTTTGGATAGTGGATTTTGGATGGTTATGTTAATTTGGATTCGGCTTTGCTGCTGAAATTTTCATCATTCTAAAATTTAATTCGCGCTGAAGTATAACAATTATGATATCTTTATTAATTTGCTGGTTTACTAAATCTTTTTAAAGCCATCAAGTTTAAAGGAAAGCGAAGCAGCAACAATTAAGAAAAATACTGGGGTGGCCCGAATTGATCTTGTACCAAAGAGTGTTATTTCATGCTGGGTACATGTTGCTAAGACAATGAAAGCTGTTTTCAGTAGTGAATTCACAACAGGAAGTTATCAAAGCCTGCAAAAATGTCTTCAAGATGAGTTAATAATACTTCCAAAGGTATATAATACTATTTTGGAAAAGTAATATCCTTAAATATCCTAACAATATTTTTTTTAACAGGTTTTTGCAGATTTTATTAATCTGCCAAATTTACATATAAATATGCACCTTTCAATGCATGCTCAAACCTTTGGAACTCTTAATAATACTCAAGTCGGAATTAAGGAAATGGTTCACCGCATTTTCAAAGGAATTGTGCCAAATACAAATCATAAAGATATAGATTTGGACTTAATAAAACGATATAATACTCTCTTTGCAATTCGGCATTTATCCGATGGTGGAATTGATCCAAGATTTACAAGACCTTGTGCCAGTTTTACAAGTTTAGGTTATTTATTGTCAGACTGGTACCTTACCGAAGACAAATCCTCAAATGAAGAGCAAATTTCTAATGATGATGATGGTGATGTTTTAAAGGAATTTTGTTTCAATTTTCTTATATGCATTTGTAGTAGTATTAACTTTTTTAAAAAATTTAGTTACATCACCAGTAGAATTTATTTCCAATATATCTTTAAAAAGAGGAATGTCCAAGAAAAATCGGGATAATCTTCTCCAAAATATATTAAATTTCAAAAGCGAATTGTCAGAATCATACAAAGATATGAGATTAGGCGGCGCTGCACTCATATACAGTAATTCAATAAGCTGGTATGAATTTGCATCATATACAATTGAAGAGGAAAATGGTACCTTTGCAAAAGTGACCTTACACCTTAATGATTTTATTATGATTAATGATGAAGATTTTAACGAATCTTACGCTATCATCAGAGGAATCTTCAAACATAAAGGTAATAATGAGAAGTATTATGCCTTCATAGTCATAGATTGGTTTGAAGATAATAATCGGGAACATCCAGTATTGGAATGCCCTCTCTACTACCTTCGAACCATAGAAAGTCAAAGATGGAGGAGCATTTTTCCGATCAGTGCAATTGATAGTGTAAATAAAGTACATTTTATTCATAATTGCAATCCGGGATGTCAAGATCATTACAATAGTACAAATAAGAGTTGGATCAAAAATAATTATTATTTTAAAGCAATATAATTAATTTTTGTTTATTTTGTACAATTTCGTTCGTGGTAGTATTTATTCAATATCATAGTTACTATGTGTTTTATATTTTTAAACAAAACGTTATTTTTTTTTTTATCTACTGATAGTATCAATATAATTATTGCTAACGATTCAGTTAGTATAAATAACAATTATAATTTTTTTTTTCATTTTTGCAATATTCGCAGTACAAAAAGAAAAATATGGTTGATCGATATTGTGATGACATCGAAGCGATGTTTTAATGATATTTGAGACGATACTTAATTACAATTAGTTTTTTTTTAATAAAAACGTATGATTTGAACTTTCTAATCCTAAAGTAAAATAAAACCCATCTCTTTCCACATTTGCCACATTAGGGAGAACAAGAAGACGAGACCTGCTTATCTAAATATCTGTCGAAACGACCGCGAATCCGTGAAGAAGAAATTAAACCATCATGTGTCACCATCCTGATTGTCCAATCAAGACTGTTATTGTAGCATATAATAGATAAACAAGTTCCGCAAAAAATAAAAATTTCTCTTCCGTAGTTTACAATCATAAAGACGCGTTTTCTTTGATTTACTATTTCTTTTTTGTCTTCAGGAAACTTGTTTCATATTTGTATATTATTCTCTCTAGTCTTTACATTTCTGTCTGAATTTATTACCCATCTCGAGGCAATTCAAATAAGAAACAAATTACATAAGCTCTGACACGTCCTAAGACACGTCGAGTGGTACGTGCAGAAAGGGCCCAAAAGAACTTTGTTTCTAGGTTATT
Organism: Rhizophagus clarus; assembly: GCA_015698045.1. NCBI lineage: Eukaryota > Fungi > Glomeromycota > Glomeromycetes > Glomerales > Glomeraceae > Rhizophagus > Rhizophagus clarus. The sequence goes on along the minus strand of BLAL01000057.1, from coordinate 388,269 downwards.
TAGAAGTGCATGGCTACAACCAAAAAAGAAAACTATCTCCATTTCATCAATGAAGAACGTAAGTGATTGTTTATGTCAGATTCGAATTTTTTTTTTTATATATATTTTGCTTATTACGAATTTCGGCAATAACACAACTAAAGGTTTGTTATATTCAGGTAAGTCTTAATTTATTCGGGTCACAGTAATCATATTTTTTGCGTTTTGTTTTTGCAAACTTGTCAGAGATTGTTACAGGGTGTAGCTTCTGATGTTTATTGTGAATTAAATTAGGTTTTCTGTTGTCATTATTAATCATGACTTTGTTATACCAAGGCACTGACTAGACTTGAAGCATAACTTGATTTTATTAAACAATTCTTTATCTATTACACAGAGAAACGTTGAAAAAAATATAACTACGGTGAAAACTTGGATACCGCACGGACCCTAGCCTGGCTAAAATCCTTCTACACGAAAGTATAGATTAAAGTGACCAAGGATCTTTATATAATATGATTATCAGTCATGGTAAGGTCTCGACGGTCAAATCAAGTTTGTGCATATGGTCATTGATGAGTGTTTTAAAACATGTGATTAGTACGTAATTTCTGACCAATTCTTTGCGAAAAAGGCGAAAAAGAAATTGTGATAACGCCACGTAAAATAAGAAAAATATTTGGTCCAGATAGGCAATGAGGTATGTCAAACGCTAATGTATTATGATTAATTGCTACATTGCTTTGTATATGGTATTTCTATGATGTCAATGGCAAAAATAATACTATATTTAGTTCCACGTGAGTAAGAAGTTGATTAGACGAGAAACGGTCATTGGAGTCAAAAATGTGGGTACGGTACGTCATTGAAAGATGATGAATGATTGTTTCTAATGCCGATGTGATATAGCCAATGTGATAGGTAAAATTCCAGGATCATTAATTAGCAAGCTAAAACATTGCGACAATAATTAACATCATTTTCCAAATATTCCGTTTGGTAGGGCTTTCTTGATTTCTTTGCAGTATACTACTGCAATATCAGATACATTATAGAAGTTTACTATCGATGGTTCCTAAAATTGTCCTTTCGATTTATTAGCATCTACCATATATTTTATTCTTCATAATACTTTGTACTTCTTAATATTTTATTTTTCATAATATTTTATTTTTCATAATATTTTATTTTTCATAATATTTTATTTTTCATAATATTTTATTCTTTGTAATATTTATTTTTCATAATAACATTTATTCTATAGCAAAAAGTATTAATTAAACCGTATTACTATCGATTCGTCAACACAATACAATTTTTATATTGAAAACAAGATATTGGTACAATATAGTTTCGACATTTAATAGATATTTTAATTTGAAAATAATATCCTTGCGATGTTGTCTCAGTGTTTGCACAATATAATTTTGATATCGAGCAGACGTTTAATACTTAAAAACTATATTCTTGAGATATTAATTTGATATTGGTACAATGTAGTTTCGACATTGAGTAGATATATTAAATTTGAAATAATTTTTCTGCGATGTTGTCTCAATGTTCGCACAATATAGGTTTGGTGTCGAACAGATATTTTAATATTTGAAACAATATTCCTGAGGTGTTGATTTGATGTTGGTATGATGTAGTTACGACGTTGAGTAGATATTTTAAAAATTAAATAACATTTCTGCGATGTTATTTCAATGTTTGCACAATATAGTTTTGATGTCAAGCAGATATCTTAATATTCTTGAGGTGTTGATTTGATGTTGGTATGATGTAGTTACGACGTTGGGTATCTATTTTAAAAATTATATAACATTTCTGCGATGTTATTTCAATGTTTGCACAATATAGTTTTGATGTCGAGCAGATATCTTAATATTCTTGAGGTGTTGATTTGATGTTGGTATGATGTAGTTACGACGTTGGGTATCTATTTTAAAATTTAAATAACATTTCTGTGATGTTGTCTCAATGTTTGGACAATATAGTTTTGATGTCGAGCAAATGTCTTAATATTTGGACAATATTTTTGAGATGTTAATTTGATGTCGGTATGATGTCGTTACGATGTTGGGCAGGTATTTTAAAATTTAAATAAAATTTCTGCGATGTTCTCGTAACGTTTGAACAATATAGTTTTGATGTCGAGCAAATGCCTTAATATTTGAACACTATTCTTGAGGTGTTAATTTGATGTCGATTTGACATTGGGTAGGTATTTAAAATTTGAAACAATAGTTTTGAGATGTCGATTTGATGTTAGTACAATATAGTTTTGATATCAAACTAATATTTTTTAAACTTTTAATGATATCACTATGATGCCATTAATATATTGAATCGTGTGTCGATTTGATGTTGATTCGATGCCGTCACAAATCAACATCGAATCAACATCAAATCAGCATATTTAAGTTCAAACTTAACTATGTCGATTCGATTTTCAATTACGATATCGTGAATATCTCGAATCGATATCGAATCGATGTCGCCTTAGAACCCCAAATTTCTGTAAAGAAAACCCATTTTCTTATTAGTAAAATATCAAAATCTGCAATGGTATTACAGATTTTATTTGACTCAGGTTAACCTGAGTTGAATCGAGTTTTAATTTAAACTCAGAATTGACTTGAATCAGAATCGACTTATGATTTAAATCGTCATCACATGACAGAAAAATCTTTGAATTAAACTCAACTTGACTTGATTTGACTCGTGAATTAACCTGAGTTGACTTGATACGTCCAGAGCATTAAATATATATATAGGTAATAAAAAAATTTGCTTATTTATCATATAAAATTTTTTTTTAAATCATATAGAATTTTGCTTATTAAAAAGTAAAAAATAAAAAAGTCGTAATTATAGATGCATAATAGGAAGTTAAAATTATTAAAGTTATATATAGATTTTACGTAACAAGGAATAATTTTTATACTACATATATATTATATAAGAAAAAATTTTAATTTCGCATGGCTCAAATCATCATACCAAGACATTTACAATATTTATCCAACTAATTTAAATTTAAACAGTATACAGAACTGCAATCACGTCCTTACTTGGAATGGATATATAATCAAAACAAATTTATGACATTTTATAAGACTAACTACACATATTTTTTCTTTAAAAAAATTTTTTAATTTAAATAGAAATCGCAAATACCAAAATTTGAATATATAATGGAATACCACATTTGACTATATTAACAAATAATCAAATAACAAAACGTATTTTATGACTAATACTTTTATATAAAAATTAAAAAGACAAAAAATATAAAGACTTATCAAACAACTTCCCACTATAGAATAATTAAAAAAGTACTCATACGACTTATATAGAAATATATTATGTGTTATCTGCAAGAAACGAAAAAAAACATTCCTTCACGTATGGATATGTAAAGTCAACAGAAAGTATATGAAACAAATAATCGATAAATTAATACAATTTCTCTTGAACAAAATTTCTATCTATAACTCGAATTTCAACATTGACGAAGCAAAACAACTTTTAATATTTCTAGACGAATTCAAATTACAAACACACCCTCATTCAATCACAATATCCTTTATTGATTTACTAAAAGAAATTTTAACTACTAAACTCTACAATTTTATTTTAACATATCTAGATAACAAAACCGCATTAATAAAACAAATTTCTATTGAACTTTTAACAAAAATATTTGACTTATCCAAAGATTTAATATGGAATCCAAGGTGTATGAAACTCAAAGAAATAGAGAAAAAATGGCATATCACAAGTTTACAATGAAAAAACTAAGATTCTGTCTATCTATAAGAAAAATATGAATATCTACAATATACCCCTTTTTCTCTGGATTATATATACCAAAATTTAAAAAGAATATCAGAACATACATACTTTGGTACACAAATTCTGGATTTTACAATAGTTATAGGCCAAGTAGGTAAGATTGTTGACCTATATTTCTTTATAAATCTCAAATTGTTTTGATTTGAGAGGTTAATGCTTTCTTATTTTATTATTACCTCAACTTGATCAAGATGGTGTTATTTCTTGGGATAGTACTATTTTTAATTACAAGATTTGTATTCGTTATAGTTTTTATTATATAAAACTTCTATCTGTAACTTTGCTACATTGTAATTTTCAGATTTTGTAAATAAAGTTTAATCTTTGCAAATCAAAAAAAAAAAATTTAATTTTACTCGTACTTTTAAAAATTTTTTTAAAAAGATATTTTCTTTTTTCAATATATTATTGATTTTATACACTTTAGTTTTTATAAAATTATATTATATTTATAAAAAAATATATTTTTTATAATAATATTTTCTTATTCTTGTTTTTTGTTTACTAAATTTAACTATATATAAAATAAATTTTAGTTGAATGAAATCACTTTTTATATTTAAGTAAAGCTGTTTAACAATGTCAAAAGTACTCAGATCTTAATTTTTTTAAGGCTAGGTTTAATATTTATGAAGAAATTTGTATTTTTCAAACAATATTAATTCCAAAAATTTTTTTTTCTCTTTTAATTTCAGGATGTAATTACATCACTTTGGTTAAATGAAATTACTTTTTCTACTTAAGTAAAGTTGTTCAGCGAGGTTGAATCTACCTACAATAAAAATATTAGGATGATTGGATTAATATTTATAGAATACGATCAAGTTTTGTACTTTCAATTATTTATCATTTATTTGATTTTTAATTTTAAAGTTTAATTTTACTATTTTTGGTTAAATGAAATTAACTTTTTGTGCTTAAGTAAGTTGTTCAGAACGATTGAAAATAATTGTGCTTTATTTTTTATAACTCTAGGTATAATATTTATTGAAAAATTAGTATTTCTATAACAGTATTAATTTTTAAATTTTTAATATTTTAAGTATTTAAATTAAGTTAATTATCACATTAAAATTTATTTGTATTTTAATTTTTATAATAAATTGTACTATAAATATAAATTTATAAGTTATTTATAAAACTTTTTATATATGTTATAAAATGAGTTGCTTAGCAATATAAAATTTTTGATATTATAATAAAATTTTGCTTAACAAAATTTAAAATAATTTGTTTATTGATCATAGTAAAAAATTTGGATTTTAATGTGACCTATATATATATTATTTGGGGTTCTAGTATAATATTTGTGAAAATAATTATATTTTTTAAACAGTACTAACTTCAAAATTTTTTTTTTTCTCTTTTAATTTCAGGATATAATAACATCACTTTAGCCAAATAAAATTACTTTTTTATACTTAAAAAGTTTTTTAGTGATGTTGAATCTACCTTCATATAAATTTTTATAATGATTGGACTAATATTTGTGAAGTATTGGCTATTTTTATATTATCAATTTTTTTGCAAAAACCTATTTTGCAACTTTAGAGCATGATTTTATACTTTGGTCAAATGAAATCTCTTTTTTTCGCTTAAGTAAAGTTGTTTATTAAGGTTGAATCAACCTATATTGAAATTTTTAGAATGATTGGATTAATATTTATGAAATGCGACCAACTTTTATACTTTCAATTATTTATCGTTTAAGTGATTTTAATTTTAAAGTGTAATTTTTTTATTTTAAATCAACTTGTTAACTTTAAGAAGCTGTTCAGAAGGGTTGGCAATAATTTATATTTTAATTTTTATAAATCTAAATATAATAATATTTATAAAAAAATTGCATTTTTATAATAATACTAATTTTCAAATTTTAAAACTATTTTTAAAATAACAATAATATATTAATATTAATTAAAATTAAAAATTTTAAAGTTTTGATTACTAGTATATCATTTTATATTATTAATTTATTGATGTTTAGTGAATTAATTTTCACAATTTTTTTTCACAATAATATAAAAAATTAATTTACTATTACTATATATTTATTATAATTAAATTATCTTTTTATATTTAAATAAAATTATTTGTCATATCAAAATCTATTGTATTTGATTTTTAAATTTATAAATTATTTTAATGTAATTTATATTGGTCATATATAATTTGAAAACTTAAATATATGTCATAAAACAAATTACTTAGCAGAATAAAAAATTCAAAGGTTATAATAAGAGTTTACTTAGCAGAACCTATAATAATTTGCTTATTGATTATAATAAATTTTAAAATTTTCATCTGATTTATATCTATATTGTTTGGAGGTCTATAGAGATGCTATGCCAAAAAGGGTTTATATTGCCTTTATTTTATCATTGTCCGCAGTGATTAATAATAATAATATATAAATAAGTTAAAAGGGTTGTGTAAACAAATCTTTTGGTCTCCAAATATGAATTTATATAATAATGAACTTATTATTACAAAGGTAGTACTTATTTTGTACCCAAGATTATCACAGAGAAAAATAATATATAAATATGATAATGCTAATCACTCTTTTTAAATAATTATTAATAATATATGAAGCTAATATATTTTTTATCAATGATTATAAATATAGTGCTAAACAACAATATATTTATTTAAATGTAAAAAATAGAATTAGATCATACTAATATCAATTGTCTCATTTCAAACAAGTTTTGAGAAAAAAAAATTTTCTATTAAGATTAGTTTTTGTGATGCAATTAGCAAACTCAAGAGATTAATTAGATTAATTAAAGCTTATAAAGACTATAATATATATGTGGATTTGCTTAAGTTATCAAAAGTTAACATTCTATTTGCAAAAAATGATAAACATTCAAAAATTGATAGGAAAATAGCTGAATCATTAAATGCTATTAAATTAATTATTGAATATTTAATCTATTAAATTAATTATTGAATATTCAATCTATTAAATTAATTATTGAATATTCAATCTATTAAATTAATTATTGAATATTCAATCTATTAAATTAATTATTGAATATTCAATCTATTAAATTAATTATTGAATATTCAATCTATTAAATTAATTATTGAATATTCAATCTATTAAATTAATTATTGAATATTTAATCTATTAAATTAATTATTGAATATTTAATCTATTAAATTAATTATTGAATATTTAATCTATTAAATTAATTATTGAATATTTAATCTATTAAATTAATTATTGAATATTTAATCTATTAAATTAATTATTGAATATTTAATCTATTAAATTAATTATTGAATATTTAATCTATTAAATTAATTATTGAATATTTAATCTATTAAATTAATTATTGAATATTTAATCTATTAAATTAATTATTGAATATTTAATCTATTAAATTAATTATTGAATATTTAATCTATTAAATTAATTATTGAATATTTAATCTATTAAATTAATTATTGAATATTTAATCTATTAAATTAATTATTGAATATTTAATCTATTAAATTAATTATTGAATATTTAATCTATTAAATTAATTATTGAATATTTAATCTATTAAATTAATTATTGAATATTTAATCCCTTATTCTCAACCTTATTCATCTTCTACGCTAATTTTTCATGTATTAATTATACTATTTGGTATGTGATCTAAACTTATTTAAACTGAAAAATTATAAAATATTAATTTTAACTTATTTTTCTTTCCTTTTCAGATATTAATCAAATGGTAATAACTTTCAATTGTTTAGTCTCTGGTTATTATTTAGATAAATACTATCCTATAACAATATCTATAAAGGAGAAAGTTTATGTATGAACTTCAATATAGGATTAAGAAAAAATAGAACTTTTGTTTTAGCGATATTGATTTTGAAGAACTTAAACTTATAGTTATTGATGAATAACCTAACAAGTCTGTTATTAATCACAAACAGAATAAGATTATAAATTTATTATGTACTATTAATAGCTATTTTCATGCAAATATATACAGATATAATCTTAATCATATTTACGTTATGGTAAATTCTATGTACTTGAAGGAATTGCATTGCAAAACTAAATATGGTAATAATGAGAAAAAATTTCAATGACTAGTAACTCATGATATGGTCACAATGATTAATTTGAAGAATAGACTTTACAAGTATTTTTCAAATCTTGGTGGTATTGAAAATAAACGTATTTTCTTTTATAAATCATATGAAAATTTTAATGAAAAACAAATTCTAGTAGAAAATGATATAGTAAGATCCGAAGAATACATATATAATTCAGATCCAATCTCAAAAATTTTAATATAACTTTATATACCTAATCTTACTAAAAGCTTTAAAATTTTATATAATTTTATACAATTTAATATTTGAGTTATTATAAAATTTTTAGGAATAATTTATTTAACGCACCCCTGCGTTATAACGCACCCTTTATCGCGTGTTTAATTGTTTTTATAATCTTAAGCCGTTAAGCGCGTTGGAACTTTTTATTATTTTATCATTTTGTCTCCAAGAGGCGTTCCTATAAAAAAACCAATAAAAAACGTTAGAAATGTTCTTAAACAAAATTAACAAAAAAAAAGAAATAAACCCTACCTTTTTGTCTCCAGAAGTCTCTGGGGTGCTTCTATAAAAAAAAGATAATAAAGGAACGTTAGGGAATGTTCTTAAACGAGATTAACGAAAAAAAAGAAACAACCCTTACCTTTTCATTTCCAGATGTTTCCGATGGCATTCCAGGTATGGCATTTTTTTTCTTGTCTTTTTTCAATTTCGTTTTCATATTTCATTTTTATTAACTATTTTTTCTTCTTTTTATGGTTTATCTTTCGTTAATTTATTCCCCTTTTCTTTTTGTTTTCATTCACTTTCTTCTTTTTCATTATCGCTCCTTTTTCCTTTCATTCTCATGATTGTTTCATCCTTATCACTATTTTGTCCTCATCGTTGTTTCATCCTTATCAATCATCGTTTCGTCTTCATCATCAATTATCGTTTTATCCGTCCTTATCATCGATTATTATTTCATACATCTGTTCTCATCATTTCGTCTTTATCATTAATTATCATTTCATCCTCATCATCGATTTCATTTCATCATCATCATTTCGCCTCCTTTTTTTTAGGTCTTAGTTTTGCGAACAAGATATGGCATTTTTTCTTTTCTTTTTTTTCAATTTTATTTTCATATTTCATTTTTACTAACTATTTTTTCTTCTTTTTATGGTTTATCTTTCGTTAATTTATTTCCCTTTTCTTTCATTTTCATTCACCTTCTTCTTTTTCATTATCGCTCCTTTTTTCTTTCATTCTCATGATCGTTTCATCCTTATCACCATTTTGTCCTCATCGTTGTTTCATCCTCATCAATCATCATTTTGTCTTTATCATTAATTATTATTTCGTCCTTATCATCAATTATCATTTTGTTTGTCCTTATCATCGATTATTGTTTCATACATCCGTCCTCATCACCAATTATCATTTCGTCTTTATCATTAATTATCATTTCATCCTCATCATCGATTTCATTTTATCATCATTATTTCGCCTCTTTTTTTTTAGATCTTAGTTTTGCGAACAAGGTATGGCATTTTTTCTTATCTTTTTTTCAATTTTGTTTTCATATTTCATTTTTACTAACTATTTTTCTTTTTTTTATGATTTATCTTTCGTTAATTTATTTCCTTTTCTTTTCATTTTCATTCACTTTCTTCTTTTTCATTATTGCTTCTTTTTCTTTCATTCTCATGATCGTTTCATCCTTATCACCATTTTATCCTTATCGTTGTTTCATCCTCATCAATCATCATTTCATCTTCATCATCAATTATCATTTCGTTCTTATCATCAATTATCGTTTTGTCTGTCCTTATCATTGATTATTGTTTCATCCATCCTCATCACTAATTATCATTTTGTCTTTATCAATTATCATTTCGTTCTCATCATCAATTATCATTTTATCCTTATCATTTCGTTCTTATCATTATTTTGTTTTTATCATCATTTTATTCTTGTCATCTTTTCATTTCTCCTTATCATCTTTTTATCTTTTCATTCCTTTCTTATCATCTCTTCGTTTTTTATCATCCTTTCATTTTGTTCATTTCTCTTTTGTCATCCTTTCATTTTTTTGTTACCTTCTTGTCATCTTTTTTTTTTTTTGCCCCTCCCATTATCTTTTTATTTTCATTTCTATTCCCTTTCATTTTGTCCCTATTTTCTTTTATTTTCGATCCTGTTCCTTTTATTTTCGCATTATTTCCCTTTTCTTTTCACTATCTTTCTTTTTTTTTACTATATTTTTTGTCTCCTATCATCTTCGTTATCTCCAATTATTTGTTTCTAATATTATTTCCATTATTTCTCTCTCTTATTATCATAATTGTTAGGCTTCTCTTTTTTGTACCATTATTATCATTACTAGTTATGTTAAAGATAAAATAATTGGCTAAAATTTATTGTACAAAAAAAAATAACAAAATTTATATATTAAACTATGATCAAAGGTAATATTTTTTACAATTATTTAATTCTTAACGATAATCTAAATTAAACCGCAACTAATAAAATTTATCACGTGATAGGGGTGCGTTACAACGCAGGGTGCGTTAAATAAATTTACTCAAATTTTTATTATATTTATAAAATTTTTTTACAAAAATATATAATAAATAATATATATACATAAAAATTTTCATTATAAAAAAAAAAATTTAAAAAAAAATTTCTAAATTTTTAAATAAAAAATAAATAACATTTTCGTGATTTATTAAATATTCAATAATCAGATTTTGATAAAATTATACCATTAGATTCGTCTTATTGAGACGGTTCTAATGATACTAAAATCATCTTTCTAGGATTAATATTGACTAAAATAAGGTTTACTAATAAATTTTATTAATTAATTAAAAAATTATTAAAAAATTTTTTATGCTAAAATGATGTAAAATTAGCTATTAGATATAAAAATAATACTGGGAAATTACAAATTTTTTAAAATTTTGTGGACAATTTTCTCCTCCTTTACCTCACCATTACCTTTCTGACATTATATTCTTTTAAAGATGTTAGCCGTAATTGATTAGATGATACTGTAATATTACAACATACGGCATTACAGTTATGACACTTTTTGTAATACCGTAATTAGGCTGTAATACCATAATTGGACTGTAATATCGTAATTAGGCTGTAATGCCTTAATGCCACCTAAAGTTGCCTGCCAAAAGACATTTGGTCCAATGCCAAAAGTTAAAACTCCCTACATAGTGCCGCAGCATAGTTTTGATATATATAGTATTAGTGTGCAGGATAACATTTTTTAATTCGTATTAATAAAAAAAATGTTAAAAACGTTTATTTTTTTAATTCGTATTAGTAATAATAAAATGATTAATTAACATTTTTTTAAATACATATTAATAAAAAAAACTGCGATTTTATTAATAAAGAAAGCCGCGATTTATTAGATTTATTAATAAAAAAAGCCACATTTTTGTTAATAAACGATTTTATTAATAAAATATAAGCCATGATTTTATTAAAAAATAAGCCACGATTTTATTAATAAAAAATAAGCTATGATTTTATTAATATAAAAAATAAGCCGTGATTTTATTAATAAAAAATAAGCCGCGAGTTTATTAATAAAAAATAAGCCACGATTTTATTAATAAAAAATAAGCCACGATTTTATTAACAAAAAAAAAGCCATGATTTTTATTAATAAAAAAAAGCCTCGATTTTTGTTAATAAAAAAAGCCGCAATTTTTGTTAATAAAAAAAAGCTGCGATTTTATTAATAAAAAAGCCACGATTTTGTTAATAAATAATTTGTTAATAAAAAAAGAGCCGCGATTTTGTTAATAAAAAAAGTCACGATTTTATTAATGATTTCATATAAAATAAGCCAATCATAATTACGGTATAATTACAACATTACAGCACAATTACGGCATTACAACTTTTGCACTTTGAAGAAGCTAGGTTGTAACCTATTACTTACAACACTGTGTCTTATAATTACAGTTACGGGTAACATCTTTATATTCTTTATATAGTTTTTTTCTTTTAAGTTTGTTATGCTATCACGTCTAAAATTGTTATGCTATCACGTCAAAAATTGTTACGCTATTACATCTAATTTTGTTTATTTTTTACATATAAACTTGTTACACTGTCACGTCTAAAATGTTTTATAAATCTGTTACACTAGGACCCTGAAGAATATATATAATACAGGGATTCAGATTTGTATAAAGACACTATATAAATTTCCAATATGTTATATGAATGAGTTTGTATAATAGACTTAAAAATAGGGATAAGTTAGATATATATTTGTATAATAGAAGCAAATTTTAATATATGTTATAATTATATTTTGTATAAAGTTAATAAGTTAAAAAATTCGGTATATATATGATATATATTACATATAAAACCTTATAAACAAAAATAAAATATAATTTAATAATAAATTTAGTAAAAAAAATTCTAAATTAACCCCTTAATCTATAAATAGTAAAACATATAAATTTATAATAAATTTGTAAAATTTACTTCTTAATTTAAAAAAAGAAAAACACGAACTTTTAGACGTGATAGCATAACAAATTAAATAAATTTAGACGTGACAGTGTAACAGATTTATAAAACATTTTAGACGTGACAGTGTAACAAGATTATATGTAAAAAATAAACAATTTTAGACGTGACAGCATAACAATTTTAGACGTGATAGCGTAACAAACTTAAAAGAAAAAAATTATATAAAGAATATAAGGTCGGAAGGGTGATGGTGGAGTAAGGGAGGAGAAAATTATAAGTCCACAAAATTTTAAAAAATTTGTAATTTCCCATAGGAAATTTTTTAATAATTTTTTAATTAATTAATAAAATTTCTTAGTAAACCTTATTTCGGTCAATATTAATCCTAGAAAGATGATTTTAGTATCATTAGAACCGTCTCAATGAGACGAATCTAATGGTATAAATTATATTAAAATCCGATTACTGGATGTTTAATAAATTACGAAAATGTTATTTATTTTTTATTTAATGATTTAGAAATTTATTTTTAAAAATTTTTTTTTTTAATGAAAATTTTTATGTATATATATTATTTATTATATATTTTTGTAAAAAAAATTTATAAATATAATAAAAATTTTATAATAAACTCAAATATTAAATTGTATAAAATTATATAAAATTTAAACTTATATGCTGATTTTATATAAAGCTTTTAGTAAAATTAGGTGTATGAAGTTATATTAAAATTTTTGGGATTGGATCTGAGTTATATATGTATTCTTTGGGGTCCTGTTACACTATCACGTTTGAATTTATTTAATTTGTTACGCTGTCACGTCTAAAAGTTCATGTTTTTCTTTTTTTAAATTAAGGGGTAAATTTTACATATTTATTGTAAATTTATGTATTTTATCATTTATAGATTAAGGGGTTAATTTAGAATTTTTTTACTAAATTTATTATCAAATTAATATATATCATATATATACCGAATTTTTTAATCTATTAACTTTATACAAAATATAATTATAACATATGTTAAAATTTGCTTCTATTATACAATATATATCTAACTTATCCCTATTTTTAAGTCTATTATACAAACTCATTCATATGACATATTGGAAATTTATATAGTGTCTTTATATAAATCTGGATCCCTGTATTATATATATTCTTTGGAGTCTTGATATAGTATTAGAACAGTATATTTGGATTGAAATGTTTAGAGTTAATATATTTGTAATTATTAAGGTGGATTAGAACATACCTTCCAGTAATTAGATTTTTTTATTCATATTATGTAACATAATTTATTATGTATTAGTTTGGCAATGATTTATTTCATAAATAATTAAAGTAATTAATGTCTTCATCATTATTTTTTGCATATATAGAATGGATTATTTGTTTTGTAAATGATATATAAATACTTTGATGTAGATGGGTCTACGTTACATCTATGATTATTGATCAATCATACAGCAGGCCTGTAAAATATTAATTTTATATATAAAATAGAAAAGTACTTCCAGGATTATTTTTTCTGAACTAACATGAAAAAAATGTGAAGGAATTTCTAGTTGCAACACAGGACTTACTGTAAAAGTAAATATTGACAGGACTTGTTCAAATTACTGATAATCAAATTACTGACAATTATTCAGCTGACAATTATCTTACTGACAGGTACATTTTACTAACAATCATCTTATTGACAATTATTTTACCAATATGTATATTTTACCAACAATCATTTTACTAACAAATATTATTTTTTTACTATTTATTATACATTTAATAAATGATATATGAATTTTATTAATATATTATAATATTACTAAACTTAAAAAACAATTATTAATATTAATTTTCAATTAATTTCCATCTAAATCTTTTATTTAATAAAATTTGTTTGATAACATTATTTTAAGTACAATACAAATAAGAAAATAAGGCTATTTTTTAAAAGATCAAATAATTTTAGTCTTGTTAAGGTGAAATATTATATGCAATACCTCAAAAATAAATCATAAGTGACCTATTATTTTAGTTATTACAGTCAAATCTTGATGTACTGAACTCGCAGTTTAGGAGCAAAAGTTTGGTATATAGATTATGTTTGGTAGATCAAATTTTCTTTATATACCAAACTCTATATGTAAGCAATAAAAAGTTCGGTATATCAAAAATCACATGATTATTCATACTTATAATATATGTGGCGTAAAAAATATTGAATTTACTGTAGTAAAATAAATGTTCAAAAAATTACATAAATGTAAAATATTCAAAAATTATATTACTAATAAAACAAAATATTTACAAATTATATTACTAATAAAATGTTAAATGTTCATAATGTCTGAAAAAATTTGTCATGCCCATTCACCACATATACTATATACGATCCATCAAGTGTTTAACCAACTATCTAACACTGATTGAACTTTACTATTTTTATCAAAAAAAATAATTTGTTTTTTAAAATTATGCATTAAATTTCTGTTATTGAGTTCTATAACAAAATTATCAGGTGGATTGCTAAGGAAAGATAATACTTTATCTAATGATTCTAATGCTTCAGAAATAGATATTTTTGGCTGTAAATTTATTTCTTCTTCTGCAAGGTCTGTTTCATTTGATTTTATTATATTTACAATTTCCTCATCTGTAATTTCTTCTTCTCTATAATTATTATCATCATCAATTAAGATAAATTCTTCAGTACTCATCAATTCACCTAAAGTAAAATTATTATATTGATTATATTGATCCAATAATCTTTGAACTTCTTCTGTTTCATTTAAATTAATGTCATTGTTTAGCTTTTCAACTGAAGGTGAAGGTGACGTAACAACTAAAGGCAGAATTCCAGTTTTAATCCAACAATTATGAATAGTTTCACTTGTTACAGCTTTTCAAGCTTCAGCACAAAGTGAGATAGAATCACCTATTTTCAATTTAGGAACTGGTATATTCAATTCTACTTCATCATATTAAGCCTCAATTCTGTTTTTTATAAATCTTTTGCGATATTATACCTAAAATTAATAATTAATCTATTAAATCTAGGTTATTTACTAAATAATTTAATTAAAATAATAATGTACGAATCTTAAATGAATTAATAATGCCAGCATCAGCAGGTTGCAAATGTGCTGTAGTATTGGATGGCAAATAATGAATTGTAATATTTATTAATAACTCTGGATTACTAATAGAATGAACTGGAGCATTGTCTACCAAAAGAAGGATCTTTTTATTTCGTTTTTTCATTCTTTGATTCAAGAGTTCTAAATATTTGTTCCAAATTGACGTTTGCATCCATGCTTTTTTATTCCAAAAATAATCAATAGGAAGCTTTGATTTATCGATACCAATTAGATCTCTTGGTGTTTGGTATTTGTGAATAAAAAGAGCAGAAAGTTTAACAGAACCAGTTGCATTAAATGTTAATAAGAGTGTGATTCTATTTTTTGATTTTTTTATTCTTGAAAAAGGACCTATAGATAATGTTTTAGAAGGTTTTAATTCCCAGTACAATCCTAAAAGAAATTTATATATAGTATTAAATTTAAAATAATTGATTAATAAATTTATCTATAAAAGCTTAATTTATTTAAATTATAAGATTTCTAAATGAACTACCTGTTTCATCACAATTAAATACATTTTCAAGATCGAAATTATTAATCAATTCCTGTAATTTTTCTCTTTCTTTGGTTAACTCTTCTTCATTTGGCCCGCTCTGAGCTTCTCCATGTTTGTTATATTGTTTGATATTATGTCTTTTTTTAAAATTGTTTAACTAACCAACTGATCTGGTAAAGCCTTCAATATTCATTAATCTTGTAAAATCAAAAGCCTTAACTATAATAATTTCTCCCATTATAGTTTTATTTGTGAATAAAGCATTTGAAATCCAAATTGCCAAAGCTTCTTCTAATTTAGGAAATTTTGGTAACTTTTCTCTCTGTTTAGCTGTATTAAAACTGTTAAGTTTTATATTCAACCATTTTTCTTTGTTCTTTAAAATATCACAAACAGTATTTTTTTTTATGCCAAATTTTTTTCTATTTCTTTTTGTGATAATGACAGATTTTCATTATAAAACAAACATAACTCTTTTTTTCCTCCAAAGGTTAAAACCTTTCTTTTTTTAATATTACTTTATTATTTATACTTTTTCTTTTTTGATTCATAATAACGTATGATAAAAAGTCTAAAGACAAAGAAAATGATTATCATTGTTAATTATAATCTAACTGATTTTACCAATCACGTGACAAGTTCAGTATATCAAAAAATTTTTTATTATATTTTATAATAAATAGTATATCAACATAAGTTTGGTACATGTTACATCAAGTTTTATATGAAATTCGGTATATCAAGATTTTTTCAAATACTGTAAAACTGTTTTTAAAAAAAAGTTTAGTAAGTCGAGAGTTCGTTATATTATAGGTAAGGATGGTGCCGCAATTGATTTATCAAATCCGCAATATTGCGGATTTTGGAGTTGAATTGCGGTTAGTGAACCGCAATTCCGCAATTCACCTGATCAGTTTTGGCAGTTTACCGAACCGATTTAATAAAAAAAATGTTTACGCAACGTTTTTTTTAATTAATTTAACGAAAAAATGTTGCGAAACGTTTTTTCAAAGTATTTTAATTAAAAAAAACGTTTCGCAACGTTTTTTTAATTAATTTAACGAAAAAATGTTGCGAAACGTTTTTTCAAAGTATTTTAATTAATAAAAAGCGTTTCGCAACGTTTTTTTAATTAATTTAAAGAAAAAACGTTGCGAAACGTTTTTTCAAAGTATATTTAATTAAAAAAAAACGTTTCGCAACATTTTTTAATTAATTTAAAGAAAAAATGTTGCGAAACGTTTTTTCAAAGTATATTTAATTAAAAAAAACGTTTCGCAACATTTTTTTGGATTGCTTTAGCGAAATTGCAATTCCGCAAATGTATCGCAATTTCGCAAATGTGCCACAATTCCGCAATTATTCTGCAATTGAATTGCGGTACTTTGCGGAATTGCGGAATATTTGCGGAATTGCGGACAATTGCGGATTGCGGAATTGCGGATATTTAGGTTTAAAAATCCGCAATGTTCCGCAATACCGTAAATCGCAATTATTCCACAATTGCTTATTTGCGGCACCATCCTTAATTATAGGTTCGTTATATTGAGATCAGACTGTATATACCATATATTACAGGCCACAGTACCCCCCTATGTATAGTATTCCCCTCAAGAAATTTGCGAGAATTTTAAAGTACCCGGATACTTTACATAGAGAATTCCAATTTAAAGCTTAAAATTTTGTAAAATACCTGGGGTATAATACTAGATCAATATATAATGTATATTCCAGATATATAAAAATGCCAGAACAATTAGTTTCAGCGTTTTTTTTTACTTTATATATAAAAAATGCCAGAACAGTCAGTTTTGCATTTTTATATATATAAAAATGCTGGAACAGTCAGTTTTGGCATTTTTTTTGCGTTTTTATATATAAAAAAATGCTAGAACAATCAGTTTCAGCATTTTTTTTACTTTACATATAAAAATGCTAGAACAATCAGTTCAGTTTGATGTTTTTTTTTATTTTACATATAAAAAATGCCAGAACAGTCAGTTTCAGCGTTTTTTTACTTTACATATAAAAAATACCAGAACAGTCAGTTTTGGCATTTTTTTTTTATTTTACATATAAAAGACACAAGAACAGTCAGTTTTGGCATTTTTTTGCGTTTTTATATATATAAAAATGCCAGAACAATCAGTTTCAGCATTTTTTTTTACTTTACATATAAAAACGCCAGAATAGTCAGTTTTGGCATTTTTTTGCATTTTGCCAATCTAATTAAACCTGGGTATTATACATAGCATGTATCCCAGGTATTTTAAAAATCCTGTACCCCTTATGTATAGTATCCACCTGTGTATAGTACCCCTGGGTACAGGCCAAAACCCCCCAAAATTTGCAAGATACCTGGGGTACCGTGATCCGTGATATACGGTACATTTTAAATTCTAATTTTATATTTATGATTCCTTTTTTTGTAAAGGTCTTGGCATATCTCTTAAAATATATTCATTTTAATTTGATTTTGCTCTTTTTGGATTTCTTTTATAATTTTAAATATGCTTATATGTAAGCTACCTACCAATATTTTCCATTTTCTATACTATGCTTCGACAGGATTTTGGGTTCTAGGAAATGCATGTTCGATATTAACAGTTACTAACCACAATGAAGATGGAAATAATGGTGGATATCTAACTATATTTTCACTTCTTTTTAATCTACATTATATAATTCTATAAACATAATAATTTTCAAACCAATTCATTATCTCATTAGCTTTTACTGTCATATTTTCTTTTAATTCGTTAAATACAGAGGAGATTTCATTAAAAGGTAAAAAAGCTAATGCAGGTATAAGCCGAATTAAAAGACTAAATTCTTCATTAGTTCTATAATAGGTGGTAAGGCCAAAATGCTATACTTTGCGATATACATTTTGAGCCAAATGAAAATAACATCTTTTATTTTGCACATTTTGAAATTCTACTTGAATGGCATTAATAGTAGTCTTTTTAAAATCTGTCAAAATAAATTGTGGCTGTAAATCAATATTTTGTTCTTCACTATACTTAATTAAATCCTAAAATATTCACCTATAACATTGTTCAGATTTGCTAGTCATCAATACATATATAAGAGGCATAATACATAAATTTTCATTTCTAACACATCCATGAATAGTGTACAACTGTTTGAATATAGTTGGAACTGTCTTAAACATTTCATCCATAATCCAAAATAAAGAAATTTCTAATTGTTTAAGGTTTTCTACTATAGTAAAGATTAATATTCTATCACAACCTATAGTTGAATTTTTAATTAGAAAGTTTGATCCATTTAAAGTCTTTTTCATATTTTCAGAAATATTAAGACTTTTCAAAGATTGTGGTTCTGTAGGAATATTAATATAATGGATCCTTTAATAGATTGTCTAAGTGCATCATAAGATGGAAGATATGGATATGTTTCTTGTAAACTATTGACTACTATTTCTTGAATAACTTGAACTGGTTGGTTATTAGTTTGTTAAACTTATTTTTTTAAAATATTAATAGTTTTTAAAACACCTGCTCTACTAGCTTCTGCAATATGATTGTGATCTGAAACCTTTTTAAGATAATGCTAGTCTTTAATTAATTGCATGTTCATAACAACTTAATGTTTTATATTTTTATAACACCAGTAGTATAAATTTTTTTTTATTTTTGTCTTTAAGTATAATATACCCACAAATATTAATTTTATCTTTATTACGAGTAAAAGAAATAGTTTCACAAACACAGGTCGAAATTAGTTAAATAGGGTATCAATAGGTTATCAATAGGTTATCAATCGGCTATTAATAAGCTACCCTATTGGTAGCCTATTGAACTTGCGCCATAATCCGTCACCAATTGGGCAGGCTGATTGATAGCTGATTGATAACTTATTGATAACCTATTAGTATCCTATTGGTATTTTTATTAAATAGGGTATCAATAGGGTATCAATAGGTTATCAATAGGTTATCAATCAGCCTGCCTGATTGGTGACAGATTATGGCGCAAGTTTAATAGGCTACCAATAGGGTAGCCTATTGATAGCCGATTAATAACCTATTGATACCCTATTGATACCCTATTTAACTAATTTCGACCTGTGAAATTAAGTTGTTCATTTAGAAAAATTGTAGTAAAAAAGAGATGAAAATTGAAATTTATTTTTACATAATAAAATAGTTTTTTATTTACATTATTTTTTTGTTAGAAATATTATGCTATATGTATATTATATAATAAAATTTCCTATTATATGTACATTGGGATTGTGATTTTATTGGCAAAATTTTCTTTTAAATATAACTTTTATAATATTTTCATATTGATTATACAATATAAATCATATAATTTTCAAACATTTGTTTATCAATAATGTAACATTTTAAATGAAAATAGTTAAAAGAAATATCATGAAAAAAATCAAATAATCTATATATTGTTTTCTACTTTTCTGTATCAAATCCTGATTAAATCCTAATAAGATGCAGTAATCATGAAAAAAATTTGTAAAAATGAATAAAAATTTATAAAATTATTTATATTTAAAATGCATTTTATTATAATAATAAATATAATGGAAAATTCTAAGTAAAAGAATTGTTTGTAAAATATTGTAAAATAATTGTCAGTAAAATGATTGTTGATAAAATGATTGTTGATAATATGTACCTGTCAGTAAAATATACAATGCCTGTCAGTCAAATGATTATTGGTAAAATAACTGTCAGTAATTTAATTATTAGTAAAATGATTGTCAGTAATATGACCCAGATCTAATATTGATAGCAAAAGTATATGTTATGAAGGCTGGTGGATTTACAATTCTAAGATCTATATAGGTTAATCAACTTTGATCTTATGTATACTATATCAAAGGAGGTATGTTCTGTACCTTCAGCTAAATTTTTCTATATTATTAATTGCAGTTATTAATGGATGGTTTTGTCCAAATGAAGCTAGAAGAAATTAAATTTGTCAGCTTAT
This sequence comes from Rhizophagus clarus, assembly GCA_015698045.1. Classification (NCBI taxonomy): domain Eukaryota; kingdom Fungi; phylum Glomeromycota; class Glomeromycetes; order Glomerales; family Glomeraceae; genus Rhizophagus; species Rhizophagus clarus. Next base: position 367,255 of record BLAL01000057.1, on the reverse strand, counting down.
AAATACTTGTGTGAAAGTATGAACCTTTCTATATATGAAGAAATAAGTGACATTATTACTCTCAACAGTATTATTAAGAAATTAGGTTTTAAAAGTTATTTCAAGATTTTTGTTGATAGAGATGAAGATATTTATAATCTTAAAGTGAAAATACTAAAAGAACAAGGAAAGCATTTCCAGGCCTTTGATATCATGAATCTTAAAGTATGATTAGTATAGGTCACCAGAAATAGTACAAAACTTAATAATATTAAAAATAAGTCAGCATCTATCAAAAGTATTTTAGCAGAAAAAGTGGCTAGATTGATAGATAAAATTACATTTTATTTAAAATTTAGATGAAAACTATGTACATTTTGTCATCTAATATGAAAAATTTTAGGACTTTAATTAGTTGTATCAGTCATGTTGAAATGCTAATGTTATTATTTATTTCAACAAGTATAAAAATTGGTATTCAGTATGTCTTAGAGAATTTGTGAACAATGATGCCTTTTGGGATCATATGACTCATGTACAATACCACTTCGATTCTAAATCAGGCAAGATATCATGGAAGAATAATATTAGAAAAATTAAGATTAATAATAAAAGAGAGCAGACATACAAAGAAATAATACCTGTGAAAAAGCCTAGAGAATCTAGAATTAGTAAATATATATGGTATTCAAGTGAAGATACAAACACTAGTAATTAAGAAACATTTAATCCTTAATACATAATCTTGCTGTAATATATGTATATTAGCATATCAGATGTTGTTACCACATCTTTTGTATTTCTCTTTGTTCATGTATTAATAAAGTACCATGAATATATCTTGAAAAAAAGATAAATAGTTTTAAGTTTATGATTGATCTTATGGTAAGAAAACTTAGTTCAAAATAGTGATCATCAGCTCAGAAGATTTCGCTAAGCCACAAATTGTATGATAAAATAAATGATCACATGGCAGAGTTTGTGATTTGCATATATATTTGAAAAGAAAACATATTAACCTTTGTACTAGAACCCTGAACAATATATAAATATATTAGATTTGAGTTTGCTTAATAATTATATAACTTTTATTTGCTTATTTTAATATAAAATTTTTAGTTGATTAGATATTTAAATGCATAGTTAAACTTATTTTTATTTCAGCTTAGTAATTATATTTACATAGCAGAACCCTTTATTCTTTTTTTTTTTAACTTTAAAGGCGTTAGAGCCGTGTATGTTTATTATGTTAAATGAGGACGCTATAAAACATCACTAATTAAGCAAAAACTACACTTTCAACCCAAGGGTTAGTCTTACCATCTGTCTAGCTAATTAACGTAACCATATATAAATGATAAAGAGAAATGTAAAGAAAAAAAGAAATATTGTGCTACAAATGGGTGTAAGTCTAAGCTACAGAAAAAAATCTTTTTAGTTATGTAAAACACCTGCTTTTAACTTCCCTAAGATCTCTTGTATTTTGACAACTTCTGCATGTAGTTGTCTCTTAGATATCTTAGGACTATCACGACTATTCTGCTTCAGTTTGGATTGTGATGAGGTGGAGGTTGGATTTGCCTGCTAGTTAGTACTCAAGTTCTTTGACCTTGATCTTTTTATTTGAATCTTATTTGATCCAGATGCTGGAGTATGTTGAGATTTCGTAAAGGAAGAATTGTATGAACGGACCTGTGTCTTGTTATTTCGCTTAGCCAAGTTAGGGACAGAGTTCTGCTTCTTCTTCTTTTTATGAGTGACAGATAACGGCTGATATTTGCACTATGACATGTTAACACCAAACCAGAGAATCAGACTAGTAATGCACTTATGCAAGTGTTTTCAAGATTTGAAATAGCTGACAATCTTCTATTTTCCATCTGTGAACTTAATTTTCTTGAACATTTTAATGTTCAATTCGCTCAGGAATGCTTTATGTTAGGGTTCTATCAGAAAGGCTATCGTCATAGATATGGGAGGGTCAAAGATAACAGTCTGGAATCGCTCTTATTTTTTTTATTCTTTGAGCAACCATGATGCGAGAAACTATCTAGCAGGAATACCAGTAAGTGAAGCCATCCATTGCAATTCGTATTTTTTAAAAAATTCAGAAATAACTAATCTACATCGAACAGTCATGTATTTGTACTATTGCTTGAGACTGATCGATATAACATTCCTCTAAATAGATAGGTGTTTGAGAAGTGTGTAATTATCTCATTTTACTGGTACATCATATATAAGGATATTACGAACGAAGTTGCATCCTAAAGGAACCTGATATCTAGTGATTATGTGTGTCATATTCATTTCTGCATTTTTTGTTTTTTCTTTTCATTATCAGACAAGTCTAATATAGGCACTGAGGAGGTAGAAGCCTTATTGTTAGCAGATTCCTTAGGCGAGGAAGGTAACAGGGTTGAAAAATAGACATTTTGTGCAGGTTTCTTGTCCAATGAATCTGCAAAGTCTGGGTCTACTGTAGGGACCTTCTTGTTTTTATTCTTCTTCTTGCCTTTGCCTTTAGGAGTCAGTTCAGCATGTGTTGATGGTGCGACAGGATTTGATTGATGTTGTGCAGGTGATAAAATATCCATATCCATCTTTTGTATGATGGCCAATTCTAGGGTGGTCGACACGTTGTTTATGTTTCCTATTTTTGGAGGCTTCTGTTTTTTGGGGTACTGAGACTCTGAGAGAGCAAGAGCTGTGCGAAGGTAATAGCATATAACAGTCATTATCTCATTGTTAAGCTTTCGTTGTATGACCGGTGTTATTAGAGGTTTAAGTCTTTCAGTTTTTTCAAACAGCCCTATTTGTTGAAGTTTCTTTAGCTTGTTAACTTCAGTCTTATTGAGTAAGATATGCAGGTTGATAGTGAGAGAACTGCGTAAAGATCTAAAAAACATATCTATAAAGTGTGTTGCAAACTCTTTGTATGTGTTGTATATACATGTTTCTTGTGTAGAAATTATAACTATATATGTTTTAGTTTCAGAAAACACGTTAAAAATAAAAAAATTTTTGAAAAAATTTTTTGCAGAATTTTGATTCAGCACGTTAGCAGAAAGAGTTTTGCTGTATTAATTGCAGAATCCTTTATTCATATAACAAAGATTTTCATATATATATATAGAGAGAGAAAATTTTAATTTCAATCATATATCAAAAAAATTTTTTTACAAAAAATTTTTTTAAACTGATATTATTTTACACATTTTAATTTTATAAATACAATATTGTATTTAATATTTATAAAAAAAATCATGTTTTTATAATAATATTCTCATATTTTTATTTTTGTTTGCTAATTTTACTCATATATAAAATAAATTTTGAACAAATGAAATTACCTTTTTATGTTTAAATAAATTGTTCAGCAGTTGTAAAAAGTATTTGTATTTCAATTTTTATGATTATAAGTATAATATTTGTAAAGATTATATTTTTTAAACAGTACTAACTCTAAAAAATTTTTTTTTTTCTTTTAACTTCAGGATGTAATAACACTACTTTGGTCAAATGAAATTATCTTTATTCACTTAAGTAAAGTTGTTCAGCAAGGTTGAATCTATACACAGTAAAAATTTTAGAATAATTGGATTAATATTTGTGAAATGCGACCAACTTTTGTACTTTAAATTATTTATTATTTAAGTGATTTTAATTTTAAAGTGTAATTTTTTTTATTTTAAATCAACTTATTAACTTTAAGAAATTGTTCATAAGGGTTGGCAATAACTTATATTTTAATTTTTATAAATCTAAATATAATAATATTTATAAAAAATTCCAAATTTTAAAACTATTTTTAAAATAGCAATAGTATATTAATATTATATTAATATTAATTAAAATTAAAAATTCCAAAGTTGTATATCATTTTATATTATTAATTTATTAATATTTAGTGAATTAATTTCACAATTTTTTTTCACAATGATATAAAAAATTAATTTACTATTACTATATATATATTTTAATTAGTTAAATTATCTTTTTATACTTAAATAAAGTTATATATGTTAAAAAAAAAATTGCTTAGTAGAATAAAAAATTCAAAGGTTATAATAAAAGTTTGCTTAGCAGTACTTAAAATAATTTGCTTATTAATCATAGTAAATTTTGAAATTTTTATCTGACCTATATATATTGTTTGGAGTCTTTTTGTACCCCTATTTTTTTCTGTACAAATGTGAAAGAATATAAAAGAAGGTTTACATGCAACACAGGACCTTTTACTTTATGAAGTAAAGAATATTAACATCAAAAGCATATGTTATGAAAGATTGAGAATTTCACAATTTTGAAATCTATAAGAACTAACCAGGGCTGATGATATTTTATGTTTCATAGAATTTCACATAACTCACAAAATTATGTGATAAATACATTTATTACTCCTGATCATCGCATAATATCACAAAATTCTCAGGAGTTCTAATATAAATCACAAAAAAAAATTTTTTGATAATCAATCCTATTTTTTTAAAAAAAATGACATTTAGTAAACGTATTAAAACTAATAAAGCTAATGCTGTAACTATTTATACAAGAGTTAATGAATATCCAGATGTTTTTCATGTTGAAAATGGTCTTTTATTTTGTAACTATTGTGACCTTATGTAGAATGGAGACATAAGTCAACAGTAGATTCTTATTGTTTAAGAAAAAAACACTTGGCGCAAAAAAGAATTTATGAAGACAACCAAAGCAAAAAAAATCAGAAAACCTTGGAGACCACTTTATTTGCAACTGATTCTAAAAGAAAAGTTATAAAAGAATTAATTAAAGCATTTGCAAGTACCAATATTCCAATAGAAAAAATTAATCACCTCCTTCCTTTCTTTAAAAAATATTTTAATGAAGGAGGTGCAATTCCTCAAGCCCCAATTTTACGTCAATTGTACTTACCTTCTGTTTTTAAAAATCATGCAAAAACTCTCCTTTCAATTATTAATTCAAAACCTGTTTGGATGAGCTTAGTGATAATTGTGCATGTAGTGTTGTCAATATACTTTTTACTTATCGTCAAGATACAAAACTAGTTTCTATTAATTTTTTAAAACATGTTAACAACACAACTATTGGATAAACACTCCTTCCCATTTTACATTCCTACAATATATCTCTTAGTATTCTGCATCTATTTTTTACTGATTCAGCCATGTATATGAAAAAGTGTTTTTATGAAGTTTTAAAGTCAGTTATACCTCAGCTAATTCATGTATCATGTCCAGCACATATATTAAATCTTATTGGGTAGGAAATTTTAGTTGAAAGCAAATTAATTGAACATCAGTAAATTATTATAATAATTAATTTTAATTAATTAGAGAGACCTGAAGAGAATTACCCCAATTTTTACTATTAAAAACCTTTTTAGCTAAAATCAAAGAAGTATTTATCAAATCATCTGCATGAAAAAACTATTATATAACCCACATTAAAATGAATGGCATTGGTTTTTCTCATAAAATTCCACTTTCAAATCAAACTAGATAGAATAGTTAGTTTTGAATAGTTTTATGCAAAAGATCACATTCAACACTGGGCTAATTTTTTTAGGCGCGAGTATGAAAAAGAATCACAAAATGAAATGATAAAAACTATCCATACAACACTACAAAATTTACAAGATGTTGGTGTTATTACAATTTATATTTACTTTATTTTAATCTATGCCAAAGAATTTGTACAAGATTTTGATTTTTTTCAGCAACAAAACAAATCAGTCTTTTCTTTTGTTGAAGGTCGATTACAGCAACTTACATCATTTATCAAGTCAAATACTACTGCACCTTATTTTAGTCCTGAGATTGAAAATATAATTTGTCAACATTTGTTTAATCCTGATGATTTTTATCCAATATTTTATCAAGCTTTTTAAGTAGCATATAACAAGTTTTCAGCTTATATTTCCAATCATTCTACACATTCACTTTTTTATGCATGTCAAGTTTTTAACCCACAATATATTCATTTAGAAGATATTCAAAGAAAGGATATTCGTTATTATTCAGCAATTATGGAACTTAATAATCCTTTTGATAGTTTATTATGTGAATAGTCAATATATTGTGGGCTTACTGGGTTGGAATTTAATGAAAATTTGGACGAAACTAACTTAGATAATTATTGGAAAAATTTGTCAGTTTGTTTACCAATTCTTTCTAACATCGCATTAGACTACATTTGGTTACCAATTTTAAGCTGTGCAGTAGAACGTAGTTTTTCTTTATATAATTTACTTTTAGATTCTAATCGTCAAAGTTTATCTAAAGAATCATTAAAATCACTTAACATGTTGTATTTTAATTGATTAAATTTTTACAAATTTTGTAAATATTATAAATAAAAAATTTTTTTTACATATAAATTCACACATTTTATTAAAATATGCCGCAAAATTACACATAATTAACAAAAATTTAGTATCACCACAGATCGCAAAATTTTTTTTTTGTTACACACAAAATTTACCTTTTATCACCGCAAAAAATTATCAGCCCTGGAACTAACTACCTTTATATTTCTTCAGTAGATCTCCCTATAAAAAAGTATGAGGATTCTATTTACATATGCTTTTGCTTTAACGACTTTGACTATAGAATTCTTAGTATCAGACGACAATACTAATTATGTCTTATACCTTCTTAACTTTTTCCCAATAGGATATAAAGCATGTAGAAGTATGTGAAAGTTCAGCCAGCAGAATCATATTCAAATTTGATGTATCTTCTCCAGATTTGCAAAAAATGATATAGGTCTAACTGCAATTGTAAATTCATGCTATAGATTAGAATATCTAAATATCTCTAGACATACAGAGTTTTTTGAAATATCAATTTGCAATATCATTCATTCTTGCTCAAAGCTCCCGTATCTCAACCTTAGTTTTTGTCAAATTACTGATATAATTATCTATCAAAAAAATTGCTAGATCATGTTCCAATTTAAAATATCTTGATCTGGAGAGGTATTGTAAAATTAGCAAAGAAGCTGTAGATAAGCTAAATTCAAATATTCACATAGAGAATTTTGTGAAAACTTAAATGCCTCCTGATCTCATTGGAGTGGTTACAAATCATCTTATACAAAACAATGTTTTTAGTAGACAGCCTTTAGCTCAGGGTCTTCAGCGCCTCTTAGATTTAAGTATGCGAGATAATTTACAGTGGTATTCTGATCCAGGGTTGGCTAGATCAATAGTCTGGAATGATGATCATTAATTATATTTTTGCTGGGTCACATGCATGTACTTTTGTATGACAAAAAATATAACTTATTCTAGACATAGGCACTGTCCAGTGCTAGATGGATTTTTGATGAATATTTCATGCAATTGTTGAGAAGTGACCTTTGGAAATAATGGAAGCCCTTTTCCAGTAAAATAAAACATTTTTACACCCCTATCAATGAATTTCTGTATTAGCACACTTGGGACATCTTCTAAGGGATCATGAAACTCCTCAAACTTTTGGAGATATACTCTTGCATTTTTATCAGCCTCTTCTGCTATTTCTTGATTAGTATAGCCAACAATATTGAGTTCTTCCTGAATTGCTATTATATCCTCTTCCAAATACATAAGCAAATTAAATATCTCCTCCAATGAAATATCTGTAGAAGCTTTATTACTTTGATATTCCACTTCTAGAACAGGATTACCATCAATGTTGAGATTCTTCTGTATCGGTATTAAATCCCCCACCAATTCTAGCAACAACTCATATGAATCAGCAAGTATTTTCTCCATGAGCTTGGAATCTGGAGGCACTGCTGATTGATTTACATTGCCAGGTCCCTCCAGGACCCCACCAATATCGAGTTTCTTCTGAATAGCTATTATATCCTTCTTCTTATATAAAACAGTCCATATAATTTAGCAAGTGTTTCGGGATTATTATTTGCCATGATTGCTATAATAAAGTTATATATTTAATGCGGAAAATTTAGCGAAGCGCCTTAAGGGCCGAGTCCGGAATACTGATTATCATCCCAGAGCGGTGATCTTCAGCTCGGAAGAATTTTTGCTGAGCCACAGATTGTGCGACAAAAAATAAGTGGATCACCAGACAGGTTGTGCGACATAATAATTTCTGCATATACTGTATATTCGAAAAAAACATATTAACCTTTATTCTTTATTTTTTTTCCCCGAACAATCATGAGAAAAATGTGAAAGAAGGTCTACACGCAACACAGGACCTACTGTAAAATTAAATATTAACGTCAAAAGCATATGTTATGAAGGGCTGAGGGGCTCGCAATTTTGAGATCGCCGGGCGTGAGACCAATATTCATTTATCATTTTGTATCACTTTTGCAAAATAATAAAATAATAAAATGTAAATATGTATTAAAATATTCAAGGACGTGAGTTTTCATGATTAAAGTAATAAAAGTAAGTCAAAATTGTATGAGTTTACATATATCAAAGACGCGATATACAGTATAAAACGTTCTTTTTATTAATAATAATAATAATTATACAATTATACAACTTTCAAACAAATAAATATACAAAATAAAAGGATTATCCACCCTCGCGCTTCATCAAATCGTACTTTGATGTGCAGCTGGCTGTGCTACTGTATATTTCTCACTTTAATAAATACTATGTGTCGGGATTTTGTACTTTTCGGGATTATGGGGTCGGGCCGCTTTAAAAGAGGTTGGAATACTAATGATTTATTGTTTAATTTTACAATTAGGGCTAAAATCGGTCAAATGAGTCGGCCAAACGGTCAGTCAGAACGCCGTTCTACATTTGAATAAACCATTTATAATAATATTTTCAACGTTTTTAAAAAGTCAAAACATGACGATTTTTTCAAGTGTTACTATTACCACCGATTATAACAAGTAACGGAAGAGATGTGAATTACAAGAGATTTTATTAAATATAATTATACAATCATTAGGACTAAATGATAACTCTTAATTAAGTAAAGATTTATAACTATTTTACTACTACTTGTCATATAAAAATAAAATACGAGAAAAAATTAGGATTAAATTTATTAAATTTAGAATAAAAATAAATAAATGAGCATTATATTAATATTTAAGGGTGATAATATTTTGCTTTTGCAATTGCAGTTTCGATTCTTTTGTGCAATCTTTTAGCGATTGTTTTTACTTTATGTACATCTTCTACATATGCATCATTCCATGCCGGAAAAGATTTTGGTATTGGTAAATTATCCTTTTTTGCGGCGATTGGTAATTCCTTTTCAAAGCTTTTGAAATGTGTTTCATATTCATCATTGATCGAGTTCAACTTTTTCAAAAGTTTAGCATAGATACCGTTACGTTGTACCGCAATAGATTTTAGATGGGGTCCTATTTTTTCTTCAGGAGCTCTGGGAGTTGCGGGAGATGTATGAACCATAACAATGGCAAATACCAAAAAAATGAATAAAATTGATATGAATTTCATGATTGTTTAAAGGCAAAGAAAAGTGAGAGAGAAATTCTTGTGTGGAAAATAAAGATATTAAATGAATTTAATGAATTTATTTAATAGTAAAGGTTGATAATAAACTGTGAAGGTAAGAATTTAGACATATTTATATAAAAATTATCTTCAAATGCCAAACCATATTCATCATACTGACAATCAAGTTCGACTGATAATTTTCATTGTAATTGATTTCAAGTAAGACAGTTTGAATAAAATTTGAATAATGACTGGCGGTTTATCGCCGTTTTCAAAATGAAGCATGCGAGTGTTGAAAAGAATATTTTTTGAAATTCGTGACGATTTCCCGGTGCTTTTACATAAAAAATGGCTTAAAATCTGGGTAATCCAAGTCAAAAGTATCAGAAAATCGCGAATTTCAAAAAAAAACGTGATTTACACAAAGATCACGCCATTTTGTAAGCAGCATTATCTTAAGAGGATCGTCAGAGAATGGGAACCTATTTAGATTACATCCTGTATCGTCATCTTTAATTTTGACAAATTAATCAACAGTTAATTAATTATTATTATTAACATTTCTCTCTATCAGAGTTTATATCCTTTCTGATAAAAGGAGCAACTTCGATAATTTCCATTTTCGTGGTTATAAATCTCGTGAATAAGAATAATGTGGAATATTAAATCAGGGGAATAGGGGTTCTTTTCAGAATCCCGACCCCGCTTCTAAAAATAGATTTTATTTATCACCGGTGTCACCCCCTGTGTATTATTCTTAGCTTTTTAGGAACTCGTTCTCCTTTTCATAAAGGCGTGTGTCTTCCGGCAACCTCCGTTTCCGTAATAGTCAAAATAGAAATGTAATTTTCGTGATCGAGGTTTCCAAGAACGACCTTGTCTCTGTTATTGTGGATAGAGTTAGGGGCATATTAGCGCCTCATCTTCCAGTCCGTCCTCATAACTTTCATCTTCAACAAATTTATCCAACCAGTATACAAAGAAGACGTATGCAACCAGAGAATATGATTTCGGTTTATTTTCCTGAGAATCCGGATGAAGATATGATTCATATTTTTGTCTACCCTCTCCTTTCCCCCGAATAATAATTTCTGTCATGTAATAGCGATATATTCTTGCGAATCGCCTTAACGGCCATTTTTTATGTATTGTAAGCCGGTTCTGGCAACGATTTATTTCATAAATAAAGCATATTACGTTCTTGTCGTAAATCTCGATAAATGTCACGTGTAATGATGTAATATTAATCGCCTGACAATCCTGTACTACATCTTAATTGCATATACAGTATATTTGGCAAATGCATTATGAATCAAAAATCTATTTCCACCTGAGCAGCTTTACTCCAGAAACCAAAAATACTTTTATATCCATAAACTAGCTTTACCTATAACTGCAATCAAGTGCATATTTTTCACAAGCATAAACTCATATAGGCTATAGCTATGGAGTATATAAAAACCATGTCTTCACAAGCTTCTTCACCTGCCTCATCTGCCTCAATAATGGAAGAAATTTCTTCTTGAACAATGTCAGACTTGATTAAGGATTTTAATACAGAGGAGCTTATCAATTATTTGGGAAGGAAAGACCTAAAGCTCAAGTAGATTCACTTTAAAATTTTACAAAAGAAAGAAATCACCAGTTTAGTCTTTCTCAAATTAACTAAAGAGGATCTTCGTGGTATTGGCTTCACATTAGATCCAGCAATGGTTCTCACAGAATTCATTAAAGGTCTCAGCCAGAAATTATGAAATTACTCCTTGCTTAAAACTCTTGATGACCTGAAGGAAATGTTATGTAGAAATAAGGTCAATGGGGAAGATATAACAAGCATCAAGCAATTTACTTCTGGTAGGTAATTAATTATTTTTTGAAGCTGACTAGATAGCTATATTTACTTTATTTTTCTCTGTAGTCTTCGAGAAGGTTAATGATAATGATAAAGCATTCAAGCACTGTATGGAGGATATTATCTTAAAACTTTTAAATGTGGAGATCATGACCAATATTAACAAGGTAACGTGTGGTAAATTTATTTCAACTATATTATACGCATCAATTACCATTGCCAAGAAACTCACCTTTCAAGATATATTTATAGTTTTGCAGAAAAATGTTTCCAGTGAAAATGCAACAGGTAGAGTAGACTATGCAATCAAAAGTTTGGAAGATCTTCTCTGTATTACCAAAGGGAAGCTATGCAATATTATAATTAGATATGCGCAGGTGTGTCTACTACACAGATTTTTGTTTTTAGAAGATTCAATATTAATATATTTTATTTTTCTTGGAATCTGGCTCAGCTTAAAAGTGCATTCCAGACAAATAAGAAGAAGCGGACTGCAGATCAAGCTTTTGGGAATGATTATTTTGATTATATTTATAGTATTGTGATTACAGGCACAGAGTGGTATTTTATTATATATACTCCTGATGGTATATACTCTACAAATGAAAGCGAATACCAAATTAATCTTATGAAATCTGCAGTTAAGAATAATCTTGAATTACTATATACTTCTGAAATTAAGCACCCTTTTTTTATTATAGGGAATGCTTAATTTCTAGTGATTTTATAAAATATATTTTTTCTTCAAAATTGCATTACCAAAGTGATAATAGAAACTGCGAAATGATATGGTAATCTGTATTACAAATTGTATAACCTTGCTTGTACAATCAAATAATTTTATAAATACGCAACTTATATAAAATACGTTTCTTAACTTATTTAAAACTTTCACAAAAATGCCAAGAAAATGCACAAAGATTTTACGCAATAAAACTACCAAACAAAGTCATACTTCATACTCCATTTGCTAAAAGAATCAGATTGTCACTTACACTAAGGAATACAGACGAAACTAAGTAGCAAGATACTTTCAGCTTAACTCAAGTATGGTAGGATGTTGGGTTATGACAAGCAAAAGTTGGGATACTGAAATTAACCAAGACAGTAAATAAATTGGCTCAGATCGAAAAACCTTTTATTCTAGGGCTGAAGAGAAGCTGTATATTTGGCTTATTGAACAAAAAAAACAAGAATTAGCTGTTATTTATGCGATCTTACGAATTAAAATGCAAGAAATTTTAAAGGAACTTGAAATGATAATTTTATATAGTGATTCAGTAAAGGATTTTAAAATATCATCTCAATGGATATTTTTTTTATGAAAAGATATAAACTATCCTGGAGGTAGCGTACAAAGATTTTCCAGAAGCTACCTAGACATACAAAAGAGTCTTTAGCTAAATTTCATTAATTTATTATCTGCCTGAGAACTAAAAAATCTTTTGATTTATGCAATATCTTCAACATGGACGAAATACCAGTATGGTTTGATATGACTAATAATTTTACTATTAACCAAAAAGGGGAGAAAACTGTTCATATTTGCAGCACTGGTAATAACAAAAACTGATTTACAATAGTTTTGACTGTGCTGCAGGTAGGATAATTCTCTTTTTTTTATTTTATGAATAATAAACTCATGATTTTAATTTTCAAGTGTTGTGATAAAGTTTTTAAGTGGTTACAATTTTTAGGTTTAATAGTTATGATATTTTAGGGTTTAAGTTTATAGTTTCGGATTGTTTATAAACTTCTGAGGGTCTGATTTTTTATTAAGTTTATTTTTTTTTTAACATTCAACTAATCGATTTTCAGAATATTTTGATTTCAATAATATTCAAATATTTTTGATTTTTGATTATATTTTTTTAATTTTACTTAACATTCTTTCTTTTTATAGATGAAACTAAATTTTTTTCAATCTGTATCTTTAAAGGAAGATGACTATCAAAAGGTGATAAAATACCTTCCAGAGTAATCGTCTGATTCCAAGAGAAAGATTAGATAGATAGTGTATTGATGAACCAGTATGTTGATTATTTAAGTGATGAAATTGATAATAAAACCAGAACCAGAATTCTAAAATTAATGGTTTATGATTTTTTTTGAGAACATTTGGAAAACTCTGTAAAAGAGAAATTTCATGATTATGGATTCAATTTAACAGTAATACCTAGAGGTCTAATAAGTTTATGCCAGCCACTTGATGCTATGATAAATAAACCATTTAAAGCTAATTTACGTGAAAAATGGTACTGGTGGATGGCTGCTAGTGATGCTGGTTAAATAACTAAAGGAAGACTCCAAACAATATATATATAGGTCAGATGAAAATTTCAAAATTTACTATGATCAATAAGGATCAATAAGCAAATTATTTTAAGTTTTGCTAAATAAACTCTTATTATAACCTTTGAATTTTTTATTCTGCTAAGCAATTTTTTTTCTGACATATATAACTTTATTTAAGTATAAAAGATAATTTAATTATAATAAATATATATATAGTAATAGTAAATTAATTTTTTATATCATTGCGAAAAAAAATTGTGACTAAATATTAATAAATTAATAATATAAAATGATATATCAACTTCAGAATTTTTAATTTTAATTATATGTATCTTGTAAGGGGCGATATAATTAAAATCTAGCATAACAGTAATATCATGTGATTTATATGATTTGTATTTGTTTATCAGCTAGATCATCTTTTTTTTAAATGCGTTTTTTCTTACTTCAACAAATATACTGAAATATCTTAAAGTAAGTTTTTTTTTCTTTTTATTTGCTTCTTATATTTTTGCTTTTTACACTTTATTTTTTACTAACTTTATTTTGTTTTTTTAGGATTTTTGACTTCTTCAGTTTTACAATTAGAGTATGTTCAATATTATATGGCTCTGATTTTATATTCCTTCTTATTTCTTAATTTATTCTTATATTCTATTCATTGCTTACATTTTGTATTCTATTTTTTTTTAGGTCTTTTGGTTCTTCTCTGCAGTTAAAGTATAACTCTTATTTTTTTTATTTTTGTTTGTTAATTACATATATATTCTGTTTACTACTAACTATTTCATTTTTTATCTTATGGATTTGATTTTACTTGGTTCCTATAAGATCCTGAACTATATATAAATAGGCCAGGGGATGAGTTTGCTTATTAATCATATAAAATTTTTAAAAAGTTACTTATTTCAGGAGTATTTTTAAAAATTTCTTATCCTACATACCTCATATCCCTGTATTTAAAAAATCTACTAATTAGATTTTAATGAAATTTATATTATTAGATTCATCATAATGAGACGGATCTAATGGTATAAATTTTATATTGATAGCATTAATATTAACCAAAATATTCTAAATTAAAAAATAATATAAATAAAAGAAAAAAACTCTTTCTCATTGATCTCTGTACCAATTTTTACAAAAAACTTTTAAAAGAAAAAGTGATATATAAAAGTCCTTTATTTTAAATATGTCTTCTAAAAAAAGCGCCCGTCTTGCTAATAAGGCTGATAAAAACCAACCAAAGTGGTTGTACCTGTCGAGAAATCCATCGTTGTTATTCCAGCTCTGAGTATTGCTTCCAATACTTCGTCTTAGCCAACTAACCAAGGTGCTTCCACCAAAGGTCCTTCTATCACTGTTAAGAAAGAAATCATGGTCTCGAAAGCTAAACCTACTCTGGCAGAAGAGCAAGCTATTGCTAAGGAAAAAGCTCTTACTTCCAACCTAGAATCTGAACGTTCTCTCGCTAGCAACCTCTTTGCTGAAAAAAAGGACAGTCCACTCGAGGATGGCGCTGATCATTCAGTTTTCAAGCTGCGCCTAGATCATATTACTTCTGGATAAGTTAATAATTCTGTTAAGAAATAAACCATGTTCACCTGCTACGCCTCTGACTCAAATGAGGATACCATGGTAACCGATCCACCAAATCAAGAAAATCAACAAACTCATTCAAACGGGTTATTATTTAAAAAAAGACAGATCCAGTCCATCGATCAACAACCATCTGATCTGAAAATGGATGTAGATCCAAAATCAGCCCCTCAACAAGTTACCGATAAACCTGTTAATCAGCCTAAAATTATTAATCTTTCTGACGATGAAGATAGTTTTATCCTCATCCCCAAATTGTTTACTGTCTACACCGAAAGCAACAACCTCCCACATGTGAGGAAGACTGATAAAGCACATGAAGTGCTGAAACTGTTACAACACTACCCAGGTTTTGAATATGCTAAACCTGCCCACCAGTCCATACGCCAAGAAAATAGTAGAAATAAACTTATTAATATTATAAAGGCTATTTTTAGTAACGAAGATAGCTATAATAAAGTTTTGCGAAGAAGATTCCATACTAAAATTAACGAAGAAGACCAAGATGGTAATATCGTGGAAAAAGATATTGCCTTCCAATTCAAATCTGCGATGAAAGAAAACCTGTAGAAAAATAAGAAAGAAATCGACAATGAAAAGAGCGTACAATCCAAGTATTCAATATCCCGCTTTATACTGAAAAGAAGACAATTCAGAACTCGTTCAGTCTCCTTGGAGAAATCAAAAAGATTAATATACGAGCCCAAGAACAATACCAACAAGCTTACATTACATATAAAGATGCAAACTCAGTTCAACGATTCTATCATAAATGGTCGCACTTCATTGGTAAAGAATATATCAGAGTGACGCCCATCCTCTTATCAGAAGAACAAAGAGACCAACACAAGCAACATAGTCTCTGCTTATCAGGCTTCCCTATAGGAACGACAGCCATCAATTTAAAACCAATTTTAGATGAGATGAATGTGATGACTTGCTTCATACTGAGAAACCCATTCCATTATAAACCTTTCACTTACGCTTATGTTAACTTCAAAAATGAAGAAAACAAAGAAATTGCTATGAAGAAAAAGTTCAGTATTAAACAGGGCAAAACAGATAAACCCTTATTTATATCAGATCCTACTATCAAACATAATATTTGTAATAAGTATGGCAATCCAAACCATTTATACGCTAGATGTAATATCAAAAACTGTCCAAATGAACGAAACAATACGGTTAAGGTTGCATGGAAAGAAAGGACTAAATTAACTGCTCAAAACAAAAGCAGATCATATGCTCAAATAGTTAAATCCAATGCAACTCCAACCAAGCCTCATAACAGAAACAACGCTCAAAATCAAAATAAAAACAACTTCAGAGGAAAAAATTCTATACACATTAACAACACTAAAAGTACTACAACCCACCCCCAAATAATAAACCTCAACCTCGAGGCATCAACCAAACAGGATCAAACAATCAAAACAAGAATCTCTCTGACATACAACAACAATATTACACTCACTTGTAGACAATCTTGTGAAAACATTAGAAGTTCAAATTACTCAACAGTTTACTGAACTCAGAAATCACATTGACCAGTTTGGCTCAACGATTAATCAATTTAGGAAAGAACGAGATAAACGCCTTAAAAATATTACAGCGTCTGGTATTCTTGTAGCCAGATCTCCAACCCCTTCAACTTCATCTCCAAAAAATGATAAAAATGAACAAAACAAGAGAGTCAGAAAAGATCCAGCCTATGATAACTCATCTTCCTCAGAAGAGGAACAAATTGAAAACATATTACATACCCAATGTATGCTAGTACAAAAAGTAGATCAAGCAACTAGCAGACTTCAAGGAATGATCGAAGGTGTCTTACAAAACTTCTTAGGTTTTGCTACTTCATCAATAACAGAACAACAATTTGTCCCATTAGAAGATAATGAGGAGTATCTTTTAACGGACAATGAAGAAGAAGAAGCTGACGTCAAAAGTAATATCGATGCTTAAATCTTCTTCACAATACCATCAACTATCAGTGTGTATTTATGATGAACACTCTACCAAAAAACAAAAAATCAAAACCAATCAAACCCCTCTCCTCAAAACAGAAACAAAAAATTTCGCTAAAACATGTTCCTCAAACACAAAAAATCAATTTTAGAATTGCAACTCTCAATATACAAACAATTAATCAAGAAAAAATTGTTGATGTAATGGAATATATGACGACTAATAATATAGACATTCTTGGTCTAGCTAAAACTAACGTTACTAAAAATACATTAAGAAGTCTAGAATATACGGTTCATCAAGACAAATTTAAGTTATACTTTATGACAGAAGAGAAGAAGGGAACAGGCATCAGATTCTTAGTTAAAAAAGAATTTGCTGTATATGTACAACAATTCCAACATTTCAAAGGACGTATAGGCTTTATTGACTTTTATACTAAAAAAAAGAAAATTCGTATCGTTCAAGCGTACATCAATGTACAAGATAAAGAAAAACTACAAATCAAAAGAATATACAAACAAATCGAACATTGGACAAACCAATGTCTGGACTCTTTCGTTAAAGACATTGTTATAATGGGAGATTTTAACACCAAATGGAATGAATATGAATTCCTCGATGTACCACATTGGTGACATGATATATTCAATTTTTTCAAAAAACACTTCATTAAAGAATCAACTTCAGTTTTCTGCGATGATATCTCAGACATGTATACATACATTCCAAGCAACTCAGATCACTCGCATAACAAAATAGATTACATATGGTGTAATATAGATCTTATGTTGTCAACCATGGATAGTAAACCACAAGACGTTCAACCGGTCATTAAAACAAACCATCGAATGATCACCCTGAATCTTTTTATGGATGACATCGTTCCTAATAAGAATAACATACAGAAACGTCAACCTCCTTCAAGGACAATATATTGCTATGATGAAATGCAAAAAACAGATGGAGAATAGAACTGGGATAAATTCAACAAAGACATAGGTGAATATTTGGATAACCCAAATATCAAACTTACAACTAATAAAATATGAGGTATTAGCTCATAAAAACATCTAAATCAATTATGGAATTCGTTTAGAAAAGTCATAATACATAATGCCAAATGTAATATTAAACAAAAAAAGAAAAAGGTTAAACGGAATCGTCATCCACTATATGATTCTAACCTAAAAAGAGACTTGAATATGTTAAAAGGAATGCTTAACAAAATTCGTAAAGCAAAACTAGAATTTAATGATAAATCAATAAAAAATAGGAAGAAACTAATAGCCCACATCACCGCCTTGCATATGAGGAATGACGGTAGCAAATCAAGTACCCTGTCAGACTTTATCTTGATTACGAAAAGACATAATATTACAATCCCTAATCGTTTTTTACATAACAAAACCTTTTAATTCAAAGATATTTTACAGAATACCATCATTATAATAGAATCTAAATACATAAATACGACATATGAATACAAAAAAAACATGATGGATACGTTCATACAAGAAAGGAATCAAAACTACAAAACAGATAAAAAAAATGATTAAATCTGACCTCACACTTCATTATCTATTGACAAAGTGTATAAAAATGACAATAATGAAGATACTCTTTATACTGAAAAAAACGAAGTTAAAGACCAAACCAACCTTCATTTTCAAACGATAGCTGGCGCTATCAATTGTGAGAAAGATTTATCCCAACATTCCGAATGGCAAGATCAATATCTATCTAAACATAACGTTCAACATACCATATATAGTGATTTAATGAAATATCCAACGCTAGACGAATGGATAGAGAATATTAAATCTCTTCCTAATAATAAAGCCACTGGTCCTTCTGGTATATCCTACAAAATGTTAAAGAATTTGAATGAAGATAATCAATTCTTTTTACACGCTTTTATATGTGTATGCATGGATTTGAATGATATACCTGACGAATGGAAGAAAGCTACGATCTACCCTATCTCTAAACTGAAACCCTTCTTTGCTAACTTAACGAACACTAGACTGATTACGCTTCTTGAAACACCTTGGAAGGCTTTCATCAGTTTATTAAATAGACGTCTTAGTCGAATATTGAAAAATAACAACGTGCTCAAAGGAAATCAATTCGCTGCTTTACCAGGCAACTCCACCTTCGAGCCAATCTGCATGATTAATGAAATATTACAAGACGCAAAAGAAAACAATAAAGAACTTTGGCTTCTTTCCCAGAATTTAGGAAAAGCCTATGACCACGTTAATATATTCATGCTTGAAAAGGCGATGGAACGTATAAAGATACCATCTAATTTTATAAAGACAATATCTAGCCTTTTCAAAAATCGACAAAATCAAGTAATTACCGCCTATGGTTTGACCAATCCATATGACGTGTTAATTGGCATCGATCAAGGGGAAGTCATATCACCGTTATTATGGTGTATATACTATGATCCCCTACTATGCGAGATAGAACAAAGAAAATTTGGCTATACTTTAGAAGCACCAAAAATAGCCTTGAACAAATTCTACGATGAAGATACATCTGACGAAACAGAGAAACTTACAATATCATCCAGTGCGTATATGGATGATACTCAGTGGCTAGCCTCTAGCCAAAATAACTTAGAAAAAATACTCAAGATAGCAGACTCCTTTTACAAACTTAACGATATTCAAGTTAATAAAGAGAAGTCTGAACTCTTAGTCAGATACAAACAAGGAAGATACAGGCCAAAATTAAAGCCACATGAACCTGTAACTTTAAGGTTTGGATCTGATTTGATATTTATAATCTCTGTTTCACCTCAAAGTTCTATTCGTATATTAGGCGTCTATTTCGATGAAAGAAATACCTTTCAATCAACAATCAAAAGAATTAATGACAAAATCAATGAATTACAATATAAATATGCTAAAAAAAGGATTACAGATAAACATATGATTTATATTTTCAATAGCGTTATTATCCCTAGAATTGAATATTGGTCGCAAGTTAAAGTGCTTACCAAAAAATTCATGAATAAAATTATGAATCAGTTCCTGTCGACTTTCAAGAAAAAACTGCGACTTTCGATAGCTACTTCTAACGAAATCTTTTTTAATAAGATTTATAACGTTAAAAATATTGGTAACAATCAAGATTAAGCTAAGATTACTAACATCTTGATTCAAATTAATGATGCTTCAGTTTTAGGTAAAATTACACATTTAAGGCTCAAGAATATTCAACATAAAAAATGGCTCCCCTCATCTTTGTTGGCTATGCTCCCAGATAAGATTGTCAAAAAATACAGGAACAACTTCTTGATCGCTTCACTCAATCTATTGAAAAATCACAACATTTCATTGATTAATAATTCGTCACATGATTGGCTGATCCTCGGAGGACAAATATTGTTACTTCAAGTATTAGAACATGCATATTTTCACCATCTCTTTTTTTTTAAGAAATATCAAATTTTATTTTTAGAACAAATCCTTTCTGATGATGGTCTCTTATTAAGTACTAATGAGATAAAAGACAAATTCAACATACCAAAGATTTTAGTGCTTAAATGGTATCGTAAAGTAATTACGGCGTTGAATACAAACAAAGATATATTATTGTCTGTTAACTGTATTTATAATACAAACCATATCAACTGTCCGATCACAACTCAACAATTTTCCAGAGAAAGCGAAGCAGACAGAATACAAAAAAAATATACTTCAAAACCTATCCTACTTAACATAAATGATTATCCTAACTATTATGTAGGTATTCCGAAAAAGAACGTAGACTTCAATACAAATTCCTTCACGTTAGAATATTATAATATCGAGTCAGTAAACAATAATAACAAATTAGAAATAAGTCGTTGTCAAGGGTATAATAATACAACTTCAACCTATACACCCCTGCGCCCCAGAAAAGACCAATTACAAGAATCTTTCTGCAACATTGAATATAATATTTCCAATACATTTATTTTATATATGGGCCAATGCATGACTGTAACAAGGGATAAGCATCGCCTCATTCCAGTCGATCTCAATTCACATTTGCACCAAGCGATCAATTTAACATCATCCACGATTAATCTGCTGACAAATAGAAATACTAGAATCAACATTATTCAAAAATCATATAATATAGATAAACAACTACTCCAACACTTCGAATTCAATTCTAAACTAAAAGCATTACACATTATTCAATAACATCTTAAAGAAGAGGATACTTTATCCTTTTATACCGATGGCTCATTGATTAATGCTAATACCCAAGCTGCTTCAATGTCCGCTGGTTTTATACGCGTCTCTGACACAAATAACATCACTCATTTGTTTACAACTACAGTAGAAAATTGGCTTTCATCTCTCAGGGCTGAACTTTTCACCATCTTATTATCACTTATCGTATCACCACATGGATGTCGAGTAGATATTAATACTGACAGCCAAAATTTGATCAACATCATTCAACGCATTTACAACAATCCTACCTTCTCGATTAGAGATTACTTTTGCCTCCCTAATAATAATATAGTTATTAATAATATTGTCTCGATTATTAAAAACAAAAATCTAACACTCCGCTTCAATAAAGTCAAAGTACACAATAACGATTATTTCAATGAGAATATTGATCAAGAATGCAAGATTGCACACTATGATTCAACCCCTGCTCTCGTGATCAAACAACAATATTTTGATAACATTCAGTTTATACCACAATGGGGTTCCATACCCATTGAATGAAAATTAAGGAAGTTTATTACAAATAGTTTTAACATTAAAAATTATTTATCCTTTTTACATTTACCGCAAAATTACAAATACAAAACTGTCGTTGATTGGGATCTTACATTGTGGATATTGTGCAATAATGGCAAAAAAACAGAAACTAACTTCGAACAACACCACAAAATGATCTTTAAATACAAGCTATTGTCAGAAAAATTAGCTGTTCTAGAAAAAACTAAGCATCAATATTATGACATATATCAAGACTCTGATTGTCCTTTATGTGCTGAAGAAAAAGAAACTTTTACCCATATTTGGTTATGTCTGTACCAAGCAGAAACCTTCAGTCAATTATATAATAATTTTAAAAATATGTTGATCTTTGGGATTTTAGATTTGTCGACTAATATCTCTGCTCAACAATTAAGTGATCAGTTTGATCTCTTACTATTTACAAAAAGCTCTCATTCTAGTAACATCACATTTTTAGATATTATTAAAGGATTTATTTCTACAACATTAGTAGAATGGTTGCAGAAATATACTAATGCATCCCAACGTCGTAATCTATTAACTAAAGCTTTTGACAAATTATATGAAGATTCTCTGGACCTTTGGAAATTACGATGTGAAGCATTTGCTTCAATCGAACACATGTGTAGTATTACACAATATATGAAACGTTCTATTTCATATAATACGAAATATAAAGAACCTTTTACTTCTTACCATAATATTAATTCTTTTTTTGATTTTTCTTCTTTTAATATAGAATATATAGAATATATAAATTTATTGATTAGATTTAACGTAGCATACATAGATTTATTTACATTTAATATTCCATAATACTTGGTATTACTTTTCCCTAACTGATTATTACACTTCTAGTTTATTAGTTAGGTATTTAGGTTTAAAATTTCTTTTAATTTTTTGGGGTTGTGGGATAGGTTGTTACAATTTTCTCCCTTAATAAAAAGTTGGGATTTGTAATCCAGCAGGGTCTACTTGATTTGTCAAGCGCTGGTATCATAGTTTAACTATTTCAGTTCTGTAGTGGATTATAGTTCCATAGTAAAAACTTTACCACTGACTTACTCCATTTGGAGTATTTAATGTAATCTCTTTGAATTTTATGTTAACTTGTCAATAAAAATAAAAATAAAAATAAAAATATTCTAAATTAAAAATTTTATTATACATTATATCTGACCTAAATAAGAGATGTTCAGGGTCCTATCCCTATTTCCCTTCACTTGTTATTCTTTTTTTATCTTACTTTTTTGTCTTATTTTTTCATCCTTTCTTCATTTTTCATTCTTTTTTTCATTTCCTTTACATTTATTTCATTAAATTTCACTTCTTATCATTTATTTCGTCCCTTTTCGCTTCACTTTCATTTATTTCATTTCCCTTCTGCTTCCCCTTCATTTGTTTCATTCCACTTCACTTCTCCTTTGTTTGTTTCATTCTATTTCACCTTCTATTCGTTTCTTTCACTTGCTTTTACTACTCTTTTTGTTTATTTTGTTCCCTTTTACTATCCATTTTTTTCTTATTCACTTCCTTATTTATTTTGTCCTTTTTATTTACGCATTTCCTCTTCTTTATTATTGTAACTCTTTCTTTCACTTTCCTATCAAAAATAAATATTCCAGACAATGTGAATTTAATGATATTTTATTTTTTTAATCAATAAAACATGTGATATATTAAACTAATAAATTGTTAACTTAGTATTTAATTTGAGTATTTAACTTGCAAATAAAATTTCATTACATAAATTTTTTTTGTGAAAAAATTTAATCATAACATTAAAAAAAAATTAACCAATCAAAAAATTTAAATTAAATCATGTAACAAAAATGTGAGATTTAAGCATTACACAGGGAGTATGCGAGATTTAAGCATTATACAAGGATGCTAGATATAAATTTACCCATATTAATATAATATTAATATACTATTGCTATTTTAAAAATAATTTTAAAATTTGGAATTTTTTATAAATATTATTATATTTAGATTTATAAAATTAAAATATAAATTATTGCTACACTTATAAATAACTTTTTAAAGTTAACAAGTTAATTTAAAATAAAAAAATTATACTTTAAAATTAAAATCACTTAAACGATAAATAATTGAAAATACAAAAGTTGGTCGCATTTCATGAATATTAATCCAATCATTCTAAAATTTTTACTATAGTTAGATTCGATCTTGCTAAACAACTTTTTTAAGCGAAAAAAGGGAGTTCATTTGACCAAAGTGATGTTATTATATCTTGAAGTTAAAAGAGAAAATAAAAATTTTTTGGAATTAGTACTGTTTAAAAAATATAATTACCTTCACAAATATTATACTTAGAATCATAAAAATTAAAATACAAATACTTTTTACAACTGTTAAACAATTTACTTAAACATAAAAATATAATTTCATTTGTCTAAAATTCATTTTATATATGAGTAAAATTAGTAAACAAAAAATAAGAATATGAGAATATTATTATAAAAACATAATTTTTTTTTATAAATATTAAATACAATATTGTGTTTATAAAATTAAAATGTGTAAAATAATAGAAAAGAAGTATCAGTTTAAAAAAATTTTTTGTAAAAGATTTTTTTTGATATACGTGTAAAATTAAAATTTTTTCTATATATATATACTGTATATATAAATTTTTGTTATATGAATAAGGGGTTTTGCTACGCAAATATAATTATTGAGCTGAAATAAAAATAAGTTTAGCTATGCATTTAAATATCTAACCAACTAAAAATTTTATATTAAAATAAGCAAATAAAAGTCTTACATAGAGTTTTTTTTTTATATAATCATTAAGCAAACTCAAATCTAACATATTTATATATTGTTCAAGGTCCTACTAAAGGTAATCTTTGTCAGGCTAAATTTGATGATGTATATGGATAGGTAAAACATTCTTGGGATAGAATTCCTAACAAAATCATTATCAATTTTTTTAAAACTTGTGGTATTTTAAATGCTTTAGATGATATAAAGGAATTTGATAAAGAAATTATAGATATTAGTGATGATAATCTGAAGGATACTAGCGATGATAATTTGGAGGATGGCATAAGCTGTGATGATTTAGATATTGATATAAATGAATAATAAAATAATAATTATGTACTTTTTAATAAAGTTAATAAAGTATAATTATAACGTTTATAATATTTAAATGAGAAAACAATTTAATTTTTAGAGGGGTACTTATTTTTAGTATATACTGTATATAGGATATGAGGGTGCTTAATTTTGGAAGGTGCTTAATTTCAGAAGTATACGGTACTTTGAAGTAATGTGAAAAGGGTAATAGGTATTATTATTGAGTTATTAAAAGATAGGATTAATGTAGAGCTAGAATCAAAAAAATTATCAAAAATAATATATATCCTAAACATAGTCCTGAACTTTGTATTATTTTTCATATGTATTAATAAAAATTTTTTTTGGCAAAAGTAATTGGCATGAATAATTGTTTACATGCATGTGATTTTTGATCGTGAAGATTCTTTACAGTTATACTATGCAAATATATATTTGATATGCTAACTTCTGTTTATTTTCCTAAATAAATAAATCTCGTAGTTAGCAGTATTAGCAATAGCTGTAAAAATTTACCAAAGCTTTGAAAGCATGTCATATATATTTCGCTAAATGAATTTACTGAAAAAATAGCAAAATCTTACTGTAGAGTCAATGCCTTTCATTACAAATACAATATCTTTTAAAAGCTAGACTTTTCTTATTTGCATGATATATTTTCACTTAAAAAATGTAAAATTATGTTTTATTAGGTATTTTATATTAAAGTATCACCATAAAATAATAAAATGCTATTTTCACATGTTAAATCTTATTGTAATACAATAAACTTGTAATATATTACTTTATTTAACAGATAAGTTAATTTTTAAAACCCATTGCTCTACAAACTTCAGAGCAGAGGGACTTCTGTTTGACTAACTGAAATATTAGTTTATCTGAATCTTTATCATTAATATCTTTATCTTTATTTTTATCTTTATGTTCTGTTACATAATTTTGGTATGTGAACCTATTGTAAATATCATCCAGTACAATAAAAAAAAGTTAAATTTTGTTTCCTCTTTTAAAGGGTAGCATATTTTGAATTACCTTAATAATCTTATTTTGTTTAATGAGGTGTTTGTTAGACACCATAATTTAGAATATTTTATCTTACATCAGAATTAAATCTATCATGCCAAAATTTTTCACAGTCAGACAGATGGGAATGTTGTTCTTATTATATTTTGACAGATCTTTTACAGTTCAGATATATGTATATTTTTCAAATCCTAAAATTTGGAGGTATTGTTCTTTATTCTAATAATAATCAAAAAAGAAAGATTAATTTTCTTTTTATTATTATTTGAAATAATCATATGAAATCTTATCTCAGTTTCTTGTAAACATCTTATTTCAAAATTGTTATTTTGCTTAAAAATGTTTAGCATATATGTTTCAAATAAAAGTCCTCTAGTATTAGAAGGATTAAAAGGATTTCAAATTCTTTACAAGAGTTGGTCCATCTATTTTGTTCCAGTTTAACAATAATTTCTTCATAAATATAATTGGAAGTTCAATGAAAAAAATGATTATCATAATTATAAAAAGAATCAGGCCATCTATGTATAATACAACTGCTAATTTTAACATAATCAGTTTTATTTGTAAAGTATAATAAAAGTTCATTGAAGTCTGCAATATTTAAAATCAAACCATAAATACATGATAAAGATTTTTGTATAATTATTTCTTCATTATCATTTTGTTTAATTAGTGTTTTTGGCATTTTAAAAACATATTGTGACACTCCACCTGTTTTGTCATAGAGCTTAAATATCAAATTCTTTAAAATATCTGAAAAAATATGTACCTGGCAAACTTCCAACTCACTTATTATTCAGGATGTCATACAGTATTTGTTTACAACTACTTTAGAGAATTCATTAAAGTTTTTATCTTCTTTGTAGCTAACAAGCGATATAGCAAGTACAGTTCTTGCTCTAATAAGTTTTGGGTGAAGGTATGACATCTACTAGATATTATGTATTGGGATTATACAGATAATATGAAATATTCTCAAAAAGTCCAACAACTAGCTTTAATTTCTTAAAACAGTAAAAAATATTACTTTATGTTGTTTAAAAAATAATCGTAGTATTATCAGAACTACATAAAATTTGGATTAAAAGATAAAGAAGGAAACATGATTTGTTAATATCTAATGTGCCATTTATAAGGAACTTAAGATCAAGTTCCTTATTATTAAGTATTTGATAAAGGTTTTTGTAATCTTGTCAAATATATAATTTAGATTATTGAACTATAAGAAGATCTTTTCCAGTGAGGTGTTTGATAAAATCTATTTCTTCCCAATATAATTCATGTTTCAGATGAGAAATCACTTTCAATAAGTCATTAAATAATGGATCTGAAAAATTTGTTAGCATACAGATTACTAAGGAAAGTAAACTATTATAAGTTTTAGTAATTCTTAAATAGCAAAAGCTTACCTCTTATTCCTGTTTTTAATTTTAACCATTTGGTTAGGTATTGTTCTATTCGAAAAAAATAAGATATGAGTGAGATAACGCAAATTTTTTGTTTAAGTGGTAAACCATTGGGTGACACTTACCAGTAGTAGCAGACGTAGGCACTTGTACGAAGATGTAGATCATACCTTCTGGAGAATCAAAGGGAAAAACATCATTTCTAAGACTCATAGCTAAAGTCAATTTATTACTTCTGAGTTCATTTCTAATGTAAGTTTTGATACTATTATCTTCAGTATTTTTAAGTGCCACCACTTCTTGTTTTTTTTGATAAAATTTTCAACCTTTCATAATATCCATTAATTAGTCTTGTTGAAACCTTTTTCATTCTTGTTTAATTCTTTCCATATCAATTTCTTGAGTTCAAAAATGGTGAGTTCATCTTTACAGAATGTTTTATACCAATAATGTTATTTTCTTTAGTAATGTAAACTATAAACAATTCACCAAGAGGTTCAGCCAGAACAACAAAAAATAAATGTATTTTGATGTTATATTTGCAAGTATAAAAAACAAGAGTTAAAATCAAGGTTCAAGAAAATTAGCTTTCAGTAAAATACAAATGAAGAGCTTTTTGGATATGTTAGACTAACAGGTAGAGAAATTTTCTTGATTTTTATTTATTCAAAAAAGTTTATATCCACAATGGCAAAAGATAGTTTAACGAGATATTTTGGTTATGTATCCTATATTTATATGTTTTTATAGATTAATCATTACTAACTGTAAATCAATAATGCTGAGAGTCCAGTAATAGTAATATTGTGAGTCAGTAATTCAAACTTTTTAATGAAAAAATTTTTATCAATTAAAAATTCAGTCATATAACATAATGTTACATGAGAGTGTCGATCACAAGATTGCAAATATCCATTTTTTTAAAAAACGTATTTTACTAAGGTCAATGTTAATTTATTTGTGTCTTCACGTGTTTTATGTATAATTGATGACTATTTTATTATTCAGAATATTGATGCTAAGGATGAAATTGTAATAGAGTTAGGATATTGTATTAATATATAGATAGCTTAGATGAATAAAACACCAGCAGACATTAGTATAGAGACTTTACTTCACTTTGTAAAACATTTATGTATTTTTGAATCTTATAATTTATTTTTTATATTAATGAATCAGTAATTTTGATAAGGATATTATCTCATTTTTATGTCTATGCTAATAAACTTTTGAATTATTCCATTTCATATAAAAAATTATTATTGAACATATAATTCCATCAGAAAAAATTTTGGTTCACAGATCTGTGCAATTCTGCGAAATCCAATTCTGCGCAAATCTGAGAACATGCCGATGCGCAGCACTGAAAAATTTCATGGATTTCTGCGCAGATTTGCAAGCACAAAAAAACCTGCGAAATTTTTCAAAAATAAATCTGCAAAATTTTTTAAAAACACTAATGCAAATTTAAAATTAGGCAGTGTTTTAACTTTAATATTAACTAATATTAATTTATTAATTAAAGATATTTACAAATTTAAAAGTACATATATTAAACTATCCTATTTGCTAACTAAATGCACTAATTAAAAAGTCACCTTTTCTTTTCATTACTGACGTTCAAATTATGTTGTTGTTAATGGTTTGGACATTGTTCCAGTTGGTTCGATTCCAACAAACAACTTTTAACTTTTTCGATCTAACAAAACACGTCAAAATGTGAAAATATTATTGCTTCTAAAGAAAACCGTAGACCTACAATAAAAGAAAAGCAAAATATTAGCTGACTTTTTGTTTAAATAAAAAAAAATGAAATAATTTCAAAGATAAATACTTTCAAAATCTTCGTCCAGAAGCTGTAAATCTACAAGAAACAAAATAAATGAAATGTTAGCAAATGTTTTATTAAGAAATTTCAAAAAAATAGTAAAAGGAACTTCATAAAGCACCTTCAAAGTTTCATAACATTCCAGGAAGCCCTAGACCTATAAAAATAAGCGTTAATAAAATATCTTGTTAAAAAGGAAATTAAACAAATTTCGAAGTTCTACCTTCGAAATTTCTTTTAGGAATCCAACCACAGACCTATAAAAGAAAGAATAAGAAAATAAAGAACATTAGTAAACGTTCATTAAATAAAAAAACCCAAAAATTAAAGGTACCTTCAAGAGATGTACAGTATTTTGATGTCCAGGATCTAAAAAGAAAGAAAAAATCAAACGTTAGTAACGTTCATTATAATAGAAGTAAAAAGAAATTTGAAAGTGATGAATTACCTTTGAATGGAGTCTGGGCTTCGTCTATACTTAAAAAAATAAAAAACATCGAATGTTAGCAACGTTCATTAAACAAAAAAATTAAATTTTTTTTTGAAGGTCATACCTTCAAAATAGTCTTCAAAAATGGTTACTAGATCTAAAAAAAAAATGGCGTTAATAAACATTCATTAACATTCGTTAAATAAAAATAAAAAAATAAATCGAAGGCCTTACCTTCGAATAGAGTCCAGTCTTCGAAATGGAATGTCTGGATCTAAAAAAATAAAAAAATGAACGTTAGTAATATTCATTAAAATAAAATAAAAAAAAAATAATAATTTTCGAAGATATTATACCTTCAAAATATCATAGTCCGCCCCTAAAGAAGTTCTGGACCTAAAAAAGAAAGAAAATGATCGTTAATTAACATTCATTGAAATAATAAAAAAAAGATATTTTGAAGTTTCTTTATCTTCAAAATATCACGGTCCGCTTCAAATTAGAGTTCTGAACCTAAAAAATGAAATGAAACATTAGTAATATTTCGTAAAATAAAAATATAAAAAAAAAATTTATTTTGAAGTTTTTTTACCTTCGAAATAACTCAGTCCACTTTTTCTGGACCTAAAAAAATAAGAAAATAAACGTTAGTTAACGTTCGTTGAAATAAAAGTAAAAAAAAAATTATTTTTTTTTTTTACTTACAGTAGTCCGTCTATAAAGGACTTTCAGATCTAAAAAATAAAAAAAAATGAACATTAATAACGTTTATTTAAATAAAACAAAAAAAAATAATAATTTTTGAAGATATTTTACCTTCGAAATATCATATAGTCTGCCTTTAAAGGAGTTCTGGACTTAAAAAAAGAAAGAAAATGAATGTTAGTTAACGTTCATTAAAATTAAAGTAAAAAAAAATTGTTTTTTTTACTTAAAGTGGTCTGTCTCGAAATGGAGTTCCAGACCTAAAAAAAGATATAAAGCGAAACATTACTAACATTTTGCTAAAATACAAAAAAAATGATTTTTTTTTTACTTAAAGTGGTCCGCCTCGAATGAAGTTCTGAATCTAAAAAAAAGAAGAAAAGCAAAATGTTACTAACGTTTCGCTAAAATACAAAAAAAAAAACATTTTTTTTTTACTTGAAGTGGTCCGCCTCGAAATGAAGTTTCAGATCTAAAAAAAGAAAGAAATGCTTAACGTAAGGATGGTGCCGCAATTGATTTATCAAATCCGCAATATTGCGGATTTTGGAGTTGAATTGCGGTTAGTGAACCGCAATTCCGCAATTCACCTGATCGGTTTTGGCAGTTTACCGAACCGATTTAATAAAAAAAACGTTTACGCAACGTTTTTTTAATTAATTTAACGAAAAAACGTTGCAAAACGTTTTTTCAAAGTATTTTAATTAATAAAAAGCGTTTCGCAACGTTTTTTTAATTAATTTAAAGAAAAAACGTTGCGAAACGTTTTTTCAAAGTATATTTAATTAAAAAAAAACGTTTTACAACGTTTTTTAATTAATTTAAAGAAAAAACGTTGCAAAACGTTTTTTCAAAGTATATTTAATTAAAAAAAACGTTTCGCAACATTTTTTTAATTAATTTAAAGAAAAAATGTTGCGAAACGTTTTTTCAAAGTATATTTTAATTAAAAAAACGTTTCGCAACATTTTTTTGGATTGCTTTAGCGAAATTGCAATTCCGCAAATGTATCGCAATTTCGCAAATGTGCCGCAATTCCGCAATTATTCCGCAATTGAATTGCGGTACTTTGCGGAATTGCGGAATATTTGCGGAATTGCGGACAATTGCGGATTGCGGAATTGCGGATATTTAGGTTTAAAAATCCGCAATGTTCCGCAATACCGTAAATCGCAATTATTCCGCAATTGCTTATTTGCGGCACCATCCTTAGCTTAACGTTACTAACGTTTCGCTAAAATACAAAAAAAAATCATTTTTTTTTACTTAGTGGTCCACCTTGAAATAGAGTTCTGGACCTAAAATAAGAAAGAAATGCAAAACGATACTAACATTTTGCTAAAATACAAAAAAAATCATTTTTTTTTTACTTAGTGGTCCGCTTCGAAATGGAGTTCCAGACCTAAAAAAATGAAAAAATGCGAAACGTTATTAACATTTCGCTAAAATACAAAAAAAATCATTTTTTTTTACTTAGTGGTCCACCTTGAAATGGAGTTCTGGACCTAAAAAAAGGAAAAAAAGCGAAATGTTACTAACGTTTTGCTAAAATACAAAAAAAAAATGAATTTTTTTTTACTCTTAAAGTGGTTCGCCTTGAAATGGAGTTTCAGACTTAAAAAAAGAAAAAGAAATTGAACGTTAGTTAACGTTCATTAAATTAAATCAATAAAAAAATCTGGAACTGTACTTTAGCTTCCAGACCCCAAAAAAATTAAAAATAACAAAAAAAAAGTTCAGAGCTGTACTTTGGCTTCTGGACCTAAAAAAGTATAAAAATCGAACGTTTATAATGTTCGTTAGATAAATTAATATACTTGAAGGCTTTAACCTTTGAAATGGAGAGTCCAGAGCCGTTCTTCAGTGTCAAGGACTTCTAACCTTCGAAATGGAGAGTCCAGAACTGTTTTTCAGTGTCAAAGATCTCTACCTTTCGAAGTGGAGAGTCCAGAGCTGTTCTTTAACATCCAGAACCTCTAACCTTTAAAATAGAGTCTAGAAAGGGCTTTGGGCTCGTTCAAAACTTAGAAAAGAAATTACAAAAAAAAAATTTTTAAAATAGCTTCGCAAAACAGATCTTGCCATTTTTGTCTGTAAAACTTCGAAATTCGAAAACTTTCTAATTTCTCGTTCATCCCGCACTTTAAAACCATAAGTAAAAAATTTTTGTTTGAATCCAGAACTTGTACATTTGGCATTCCGTCAAACATTGGAAAACTTGTCTTAAAGACTTCGAACCTTATAAAGAAACAGTATTTTTTATTTTTTTTTTTAAAAAAAAAATTATTCTTAAAGTCCGATTATCTGATAAGCTTTGAAGCTTAAAAAAGAATCCATTAAAAATTTATTTTTTTTTTTTTGGTATCTTTAAACAAATTAATTTTTTTAAGGTGTTAAAAAATTATTTCTTTAAAAGTGTTAAAAAATTATTTCTTTAAAAGAATTATTTCTTTAAAAGTGTTATAAAATTATTTCTTTAAAGTGATAGAAAAAAATTGTTTCTTTAAAAAAGTTTAAAAAATTAGTGATGTAAAGTTTATCAAATTAAAGAAGAAAATTGTGAAAATTTTTAAAGATTTTTGTACAAAGTATTTTTAAAAATCTGCAATTTTGGAGATTATCACAAATTTTTCATAAAAAAATCTTTGAAAAATAAAAAAAATAATTTCTGCAATATTGTGCAGATTCTTAACAAAATTGCATTAAAAAAATGCGGCAATCTGCTAAATTGCAGATCACCACAGATCTGAACTGATATAACTTTCCCGATGTCATTGATTTATTGAAAGAATTAAATTCCAAGCCTTAGCTGAGATTGCCAAGCTTAGGAAGAAGAATGCTAAAATTTCTGAACTTAAAAAGGAAAATGCTAAACTTAAGAATAAGAATGCTGAGATCCCTGATCTTAAAAGAAAATTTGCTGAGATTAAGTTTGAGAAAGTTAAACTTAAGGTTAGGATTGCTAAGTTTTTAAGATAGGTTGTAAAAGAGAGTAAAAGACATGATGTTAAAAATGCCAAATTTAGGGTCAGAATTAAAGAACTAGAGAAAAATAATGGCTAACCTAAAAATCAGATTCCTATGATTGGTTATAAATTATATAATATATATAATATATTATTATTATTTATATATTAAAATAGTTTTTTACAATTATCTTACCATCTAATAGCTCAATTTAATTAAACTTTTTTTTATTTTGTAGGGCTTTTCAAAAGCTATAAAATAAAAAATAATTCATAAATATTGGATTACTAGATTACAAGTTAATTATATAAATATAATTATATATATTATTATATATTTTTTTAACCAATTAAAATGTGATCAGATGGGGGTGGGGAGTAAGGACTACTAATTAAAGGAAATCAGCTGATTTCTGGCACACCTCTTATATGGCTTATGGTACTGCAAAAATGGGAATCAGTTTCCTTATGATCCTGAATTAGCAAAGTTCTATTCTTAAGATAAGTTGAAATATTATTTTACCTGCAATACTTTAAGCAATAAATTCAAGTTCACAATTGTAATATAAAAGCTTTATCATATACTTTCGCGCTTGTATTTATTTTTTTTATCACTTGCATGTATTAATAAAGTACTGTGAATATTCTTCTTGCTTATTACCTGATATGTAAAAACTGTAAAATTTCAAAACTGTAATATGCATCATGATTTTACTTTTTTATATGTACTATTGTAAATCATGATTTTGTGATAGATAAGACAGTTAGGTAACTGATCAACAGATGAGTCAGATCAATCTATGTAATGACTGATTTTTTATATATGGGGTTTTTGCAATAGAAAGGTACGAAACTCAAAAAAAATTTTAAAATTACTTTATATACTAATTATGTTTTTTATACTAAAATAAGTGTAAATTTAATATTAATTAAATTTTTATTTTTTTTTGAGTTTCATACCTTTCTATTGCAAAAATCCCATATATTCAACAAGTCATTTCTTTTTTCAGAAAACCTTGTGAATGCAAAAAAAATAAATCTGTGTGATAATTTACAAAAAGTTCAGTTATTTTGTAAAACTATAAAACTATAGATAAAGAAAATGATACTATGTCAGAAACAGCTATTCTCCTATTGATCAATATTGTAAAGAAAAGATGGAAAAAAGATAATGTAATCACCTTCTTACAAAGGAAGGACTTGAATTTAGATTTTGATGACGAGAATATTGGTATAATCAAAAGTAAAAAAGTTAATGGTAAAAACTTTTTCAGCTTGATGGCAGAAAAACTTGAAAATTATGGATTGCAATCAGAGTCAACTTCTAGGATTACAGAGCTAGTCAAGAAAATTAAAAATGAGCAAGGTGTATTACAAGATAGTATAGCTTAATTTTTTTGTCTTCTTTATCCTATTCGCTAATAATACTGAATATTTGCTTATTCTTACGCTTTTCTTTTTTACTTCTTATCATCAAATCTGCCCAAAAAAACATTTGCGTTATTGTAAAGCAACCTGGTATTGGTAAGTGATTCGCAATAAATTTTATCAAAGCAAATGAACTTGATATGGCTTGATTTTTATCCTATAATAGTATTAAATATTCTGCTTTCTCTGTTTCTCATTTCTTAACAGTAATATTAAATTCTTTTGTAGGTAATCCTGAAATAGCTTTCCTGCAGAAAGAAATCGAGGATTTTAGTCTTAGAATAAAAAGTGATTTTAGGAAGGTATACCACCTTATGGAAGTATCAAGCCTCTTATTAGGTATGTTTTTCATCTAATCCATCAATCATTTCTACAAACACCCATTTTGTGTTTAGGTTTTGTAACAGAAACTGAATTGGATAAAAATGTACTAAGTGATAGAATAGAAATTGATTTTCTGCTTGCAATAACTAAAAGTACTAAACCTTGTGCATCTGAAAAGTTTTCAGAAACACCTAGTAACAAAAGCACAAGTGAAAAAGAAATACAGGATTACTTTATGACCAAATGTAAAGTACTAAAAAATTATGACCCTATAAAAAACAAGCTTAAGCTTACTGTTGAAGATACATGTTAATAGTGCTTTGATTTATATATAGATCAATCCAGATTGATCCAGATTTTTTTTTTTTCAGATATCCAAAATCTGTGGTTTTTTATTCAGTTTATAAGCCAGATGACAAATATCCAGTTTGAACCAGGATCCAGATGGAAATAAATATAAAAAAAAATAATTTAAGTAAATTTCTTATATTAAAGTGTATTAAACACTAGAGTAAACATCAAAGATGTTAAATCTGCAAAAAAAAGGTTTTCAGCATCAAATTTTAACGTTAAAAATATTAAATACTTGTTAAATCTGTGAAATAACATCTCTGACACTAAAATGAATGAAATTTAATGTCAGAGACATTAAATTCACAGAAATAAATGTTTTCTGAACATTAAAATTATAAAACTTTAACATCAATGACATTACTTCCACATATTTAACACCTTTACATCGTTAAATTCTTAATTCCAGCCAAAAATGCATAATATCGGCCAAAATGGGATGAGTTAAGAAAATCATAAAAATTGGCCAAAATTACGAATTTTTGGTCAAAGTTGAAGTGCTGGAGGTTTGATACACCTAGCAATATGTAAAATGATAAAAATATCATCATTTAATAAAAAATTATGTGATTTGATCCAGATTCTGGATTTCATCTGGATTACCAAACCAGATTCACGATCCGGATTGATCTGGATGAAATCCGGATTTTTTTTTTGTGTAATCCGGATGACAGATTTCATCCGGATCGAAGCACTACATGTCAATCACCGGTACTAGGACTTTGACCTTAGTTAAACACTGACAAAACAATATAATATATTAAAAAAACTAGGTAATGCATCAAAAGATAATTAAATAAATCGAAAAATTTGATGAAATAATGCATCAAGTCGCGTAAAAAAAATATTCTTTCGATCAATTCTTTAACAGAACCGACAAGATATTTATAAATTTTATACCATTTTTATATTAAATAACGTGTATATAATAATATGAACACTGTGTTACATCATAACTCCAGTTTAGGAATCCAGTCAGGTGCTTCGCAAAATACCGATTATCAAGATGCTTCAAGGTGGAGGTTAAACAAACTTCTTTTAATGGTTCTTCGCATTTTTTAGATGAAATGTTTTTTTTTTAAAAGAAAAACATTCCGTTTTAATAACTTATTTAATCTAATCTAGACTAAAATATTGTAATACTACTCTTATGTATAAATATTTATTACACGTAATACATTTTAGTAATCCTTAAAATGTTATCAAAATCCTTTTCCAACCTTTAAAAGAAGTATCGTATAACAAATTACTCTAATTACCTAAAATTTTTTTTAGGTTATATGGATCTTTTTCGTATATTATGAAATTAATAGGTTTTTGATCAAAAAAAAAAAATAAATTTAAATTAAAATAAAACAAAAAACAAAAAATGTTCTTTTACCAATGCATGCACATGTGATTATATTATTTATTTTTTCTCTAGAATTCTAGAATTTCATCATTCATGAAAATTTTTTTTCTCTCAATTTTTAACACGAGAATTTGAAACCATCAAATTTAACCGTTCGAAGTTTGGAATGTTTTATTTATTATTGTACTAACTACTTTTGCCTACTTCATTTAAAGCTGATCTAATCTAATCTAAATCTAAATGTTGTGATCCATTTATAAATAGAATACTGCTAATATTACACGTCAACAATCCGTCAGGTTCTAAAAAAAAAAGTCGGTGTTTGTTAATATTGTTTTTTTTTTTTCCTTGAGGGCTTAGGCTGCCAAGTTGCTAGCCAGTTATAATTTATCAAAGGTTTATTTCAAACCAACAACGTAATTAAAAAATCTCTTTTAAACAAAAAAAAAATGAGTTATAATGATGTCTCTCTTTACCCACCACCATATAATGCGACATGTGCACGGCCTGGTTGCCAGAATCCCAGTCTTTATGATAATGGAGCAGCTTACCTTTTCTGTAGTGTTGCTTGTGCTACACTTTATCAAAGGGACATGGCATTAACAAGATGCAGAAATCCTGCCTGTCTACGGCAATTTTGCAATGACTTGGTTAATACGTGTCCCTATTGCTCTACTCCTAGTATATCAATTCCTGTACCGATTCCGGTACATGAAGATTCTGTAAGTTAATGATATCTTATTTTACAATTTTGGCTTATCCATAATAAATTATTAATATGGTATAAATATTTACTTTTTTTTCTTAGCCTTTATTGACACACCAATAGTAAGTACTTTTTTAAAATGTAAAGTATTTATTTGAAGTTTAGGTCATAACTTTCTTTTTATTATTACTAGTAACGATGAGGGTGATCCTGGTGATCCCTGTAAATGCTTTTTGATACTAATTCTTCTATTATTCATATATTTCATCTATAACTTCTGTTTTATTGAAGATAATGAGGGCGTTATCTTAGATTAATATACCCGATTTTATTTCTACAATTTTTTTTCTTTTTATGATAACCATATTTGAAAAGACATTATTTTTAAATATTGTAGTTTAACAATTCATATTGTTATATATGCGTTTTAATAATAAAAAGATCACGTTCGGGAAAATTTGCATAGTAATATATTTAATTTAGAAATACCAATGATAACAGATTGATGACATGAATGTTAATAAAAAGACGTGTAAAAATATAAATGAATTAAACCTTCAATTCCACTCAACATTAGATCTACTTTAGTATCTGTAACTAATGACAAAGCACGTTTAGCAATTATATTTGGCAAGTTGTCCTTATTACGCTATACAGACAATATGTTACGGTATAAGTAATGATGAATTAATTTTTCAGATAATCACATCCCAAACACATGATAATATCAGGAGCATTCTCAAAAGTGCATCTAGGACAATGCCAATAAAACGGGCCAGAAAAGTCATCATCATGAATTATTGCAGGCTCAGGCACGTAAGATAACGCGTCATTATCGTGTGGCTTTTCAGCAAGGCAAACGTCACATTGCAAAGCCATTGGACGATTTACAAATGTGCATTGTGAACAAGTCCACGGAGAATCTTTTATACCTGGTAATTTTTCAGCTGGTATTCTAATTGGAGATGGTATTGATGTTGTTGCATTAACTTTTCTTCCGTCAAAAATCGGTCGTGTGGACGTTGAACCAACATTTGGTTTATTTACCCTAGAACCATTTTGTTCACTTCCACACCAAAAATTATCTCTTCTTCTTCTTTCAGCTGCTACAGCAGCCAATTCCCTCAAAGATAATCCATATCCACTTCCACCACCTAATCTACTTCCACCGCCTAATCTATTTCCACCATTTGTCATTAATCCTTCAATCCTTCGTCTTTTTTCAGCTGCTTCTAATGCTTTTTGTCTAGCCAATGCTGGTGAAACATTATGTGATAATCCTTCACCAACACGTCTTCCACTACCGGAGAATCCATCCCCACTAAATCCTTTAAACAATAAATCGTCATATTCATCATTTAATTCATCAAGAAGTTTATAAAATGATGCATCATGCGGACCGATTTCAATGTGTGTTAATCTAAAAAATATGAATTTTTTAATAAATAATATATATATATCTCATATGTATTATGTATTCATACTCGTGCAACATTGTTCCAATTAAATCATCGAAATCATAAAATCGTCTTTCATCATAATGTGGACGTAATCTTATACATATTTTTGCACCGTGATTTACGTTAATACCTAAACAAAAGAAAGTTAATTCTATAAATACTTCAAATATTTTAAATAAAAAAAAAAAAAATTTCAATTTTTAAACATACTAACCAAGCAAACTTCTATCAGTGGGTAAAAATTCTTCCAAGGAACCTACGCGCCAATTTCGTTTTTTCATTATGGGCTTTACCTTATAAGGTAAAATAAATATATGAAAAGTCGAGTTAAAGAAAAACGGGTCAATTAAAAGAAAATTTATTATAACCTTTTCTCTTTTTTTTTTTTTAAAAAAAAAAAAACCAATTGAGAGAAAAAAAAGAGTATTATTTCATATTACATGAGAAGCTATTTTTTTCAATAAATTTAAGGCTTCTTCATGATTTGAAAATTGAGTAAGTGAACGAAAATTGTTTATACGATCTTCTTTATCCATTTCTTTTTTGTTTTGGAAGGGTCTCGGAGAGTGAAAAACAGAAATAAGATACGATTACATAAACAGGAAACAATGGTTATATATTTGATCAATCTGACATGTGATCGGTGACTCGGAAATTATAATATAAATATCAGATCAATTCCGGACTTTCATGACACACTTTTTTCTTCTCTTATCTATAATATTAATGTCTTTTGATATATTTTGGGACAAACTTGATAACCAAGTAGCACAAAAAGTTCAAGATATAATAAACGAACATTTTCGAACTTCAAATAATAAACCTTCTTTTATAGGTGATATAGAAATATCAGAATTTGATTTTGGTACGGTACCGCCGTTAATTGAAATTATAGATGTTACAGATCCTTTTCCAGAGTTTTATTTGCCTGATAATACAGTTGTAGATGTAGACATTAAATCTGACTTGACAGAATCAGGTGGAAATGTGAGTGGAATTGGAAATGGTATAAGAAGTGCAAATGGTGGCATAGGAGTTGGAATTGGAGGAAGAACGAGAGAAAGCGTTGTTAATAGCGAACAACGAACATTTCATCATAATACTTCTTCATCTCGATCTAATTCGCTTAATAACAATACTAATAATAATAATAATAGGTCATCCCAATTTACACCTACACACATAACACCTATTACACCATCACCATCATCATCAAATGTTTCAGATTCATCTTTAGACTATTTAAATTATC
Source organism: Rhizophagus clarus (assembly GCA_015698045.1). Taxonomy (NCBI): domain Eukaryota; kingdom Fungi; phylum Glomeromycota; class Glomeromycetes; order Glomerales; family Glomeraceae; genus Rhizophagus; species Rhizophagus clarus. The sequence continues at coordinate 327,016 of BLAL01000057.1, read as the reverse complement.
AAAGGCAACAACAAAGATTGCGAGAACAAGCAAGAAATGATGGGATTCCATTACATTTAAGAGAAGATTACAATCATCAAATAGATGATCAAATACAATATGAACCTTCGAATTCGGAAGGTGAAGAAGTATCGTTAAAACAAGATACTGATGCACAAATTCATATATCAGTATTATATAAAGGAAATATGAAAATGGTTATTAGTACTGAATTGTATATGAATTATCCTAGTTTAATGTTTATGAGTTTACCCGTTAGATTGACTATAACTGGATTTGAATTTTCTGGTGATTATTCTTTTTAAATTATTTGTAATTTTCATTAAAAAGGAATGATGATGATGAACATTGATTTTTTTATTTTCCTTATGAATTATTCTTGTGAATAAATTATGAATAAATTATCCTTGGAATGAATTATCCCTGGGAATAAATAATCCTTTGGAATAAATTATCTTTTGGAATGAATTATCCTTGGAAATAATCGCCCTTGGAAATAAATTATCCTTTGGAATGAATTATCCTTGAAAAATTGTTTATTATTGGAAATTATTCTTGGAAATATTAATAATTATAGCTACAGCAGTTGTCGCATATCTACGAAACCGAATTAATTTTTGTTTCTTGGAACCAAAGGATTCTGAAGAAAGGTATTTATTAAAGTATATGTATATATGTTTAAATTTAAAATATATTAAAAAAATTTTTTTTCTTTATTATTTTAAAGCCTTTTAAAGGAGGTTTTTATCGAATCTGAAATAGGGGATAAAGAAAAACAAGGTTAATATAATGATGGTCAATGATCGTTTAATTAATGTTTATCTTATATTTTGACCTTATTTAAACTTTCTTTTAGTTTTGAAGAATGTTGGAAAATTGGAAAAATTTATTGTTGATCAATTAAGAAAAATAATTGACGAAGATTTTGTGTTTCCAAGCTATCATTCTATTGAGTTATGATGATTAAATTATATATTGCGAGATGTGGCAAAAATTATAAAGTAAGATATCATATTATTATATAATATAATTAATAATTAAAATAATTAATAATTAATAATTAATCAAATTAAATTGAATTAAACTGTTAATAATTATCCTAATTACTTATTTCCATTCTAATTACTTATTTTCCGATCATGATTTTCTCAAAGGATTTATCTTGCGCAAAACGTCTACAAAAAAAAAAAAAAAAAAGAAAAAATAAATATTAAATATGATAAATAAAAGATTTAAAAAAACTTTAGAAGATATATTACTTTCTAATATAAATGCAGTCAATCCCCAAATTTTGAACCCATTTTGTGCTTCAAATATCTGAAAAAAAAAATAAGACATTTAGAATATTTTCAACTTTTCACTTTCCCAAGTTTTAAACAAAATATCTCCCTTACTTTTCCATTTCCTTTAAATAATAAAATAAATACATACAGGGTATTTAAGTTTTGAATTACTAAACCTTCCCCATTTCCTATTATCGTGATTTAATAAATCCTTTAAGGTAACGCTGAACACACCTTTTACTTCATCATGATTAAAATTAATTTTACTAATATCAATTGGATATTTAATAAATCCAACAAAAGGATATACTTTCATTGTTCTATCTTTATTTGGCATTATTGAATCTTGTCCCAATATTTCAATTTGAGATGGTGGGATACCTATTTCTTCATAGGTTTCCCTTAATGCTGTTGATTCTAATGAAAGATCTGTTAAGTCTCTTTTTCCTCCAGGGAAACTATAATTTTGATTTATGACATTTAATTTAAGGAGAATAGAGGAGATTGAAAAGATTAAGATGATTGTGATCGAAAAGATTTAGATTAAGAAGTCGAAAAGATTAAAAAGATCAAGAAGATCGAAAGATTGAGTGGGGGAGATCGGATGAATAATGATAACCATGAGATCGGATTGATTGATAAATCATGAGGTTGAATATTTTTTTACAGTAATAAAATCCTACACGATACCTTACTTCACCCGTATGAGTTTTCAAACTCATACTTCTTATCGTAAACAATACACTCGGTTTACCATTTACAATACAAAGAGGCTGTTATAATAAATGTAACGCATAATTAAATTGCATAATTTAATTGCATATAATTATTTAAATTGGATAATATTAATAAAAATTTAATAATTTATATTCACAAATCAATTAAGAAAAAGAATCATATCATCTTACCATCAGAACGGCAGCTTCACCAACTTTTTTTGTAGTATCATAATTAAATTTATAATTTAATTTATTACAAGAATTTAATCTATAACGTATAAGTTCGATCGATTCAGAAGAAAAATCCGTTATATCCATCATACCATTATTATTATTATTGTAATATAAAGGTAAAGATGAATTACTTGTATGAGATCGATATTGGTTTTGTTGTAAATTTGTTATTAAAGTTGTAGAGATTTTTTTCGATTTGATGTTTTTAAGGTATGATGGATTCAATTGTTTAATAATCATTTTTTTTTTTTTTTTTTTTTTTTTTTTTTTTCTTTTAAAAAAAATAAATGTATTATTCAATTGTTAGAATTTAGGTGCCGTAGTCAGTCTGTAGTGAAAAAGAAAGGAATACTGTAAAGTAGATCGTAGTAATGACTTTCTGTAGTAATTGGCAAAAAAATAATTAAAAATAAGTTCGATAAACGATTCTATTTATATAACCGGTATTTGCCAAGATTCTGCCACGTGGCTTTAATTAGTAAGAATATACCATATGCAATGTCAAATTCGTTTGATTAAATATTTTTTTTTTTATACGTCAATCGCATCATTAAGAAACGATTTTAGTTAATGATCAACGAAACAAGTTTAATTATAACTTCAAAATTATAACAAACAAGGAAAAAACACTTTTTTTAGAATTTTTTTTTAATAGAAAAAAACTTATGTACATAAAATGGTTTTTATTTTTTTTTCGTTATTTATATATAAAAAAAAATTATTATTATTAAAAAAAAAAACCCTGTCGCGAAAAAAAAAAAAATTAAAAAATTAAAAAAAAAAAAAATATATAAAATAATATATATAGTGTATATAAAAAAAAGGAAAAACGAAATTTACAAGGTTAATGGAAAATAATAACTGATATTTTCTGATGTCTTCGGATTAAAAAAAAAAATAATAAAAAAAACTATGTATATAAAAAAAAATTCATTACAACATTCATTACAGAAATAAAAGTATTCGCCAGCAAAAGATTTTTTTTTTTTTTTTTTTTTTTTTCACGACAGGGTTTTTTTCTTTTGGTAACGTTTAGTTGACGTGTAAAAAAAAAAGTCCGAGATGATTGATTTTTTTAAAATAAAAAAAAAAAATATTTACTAAAGAAAAAAAAATTTTTTTCAAAAAGAAATTGTCCAAAAAAAAAAAAAATGTCAAAAAATGTCAAAAAAAAAAGAAATTAAAGGGAATATTTGAATGGAATATTTTTAAGTGAAATATTAAAAAAAGAATTATAACGATTTAAATTTTTTTTTTTCTAAGATTATCGATTTTTTTTTTTAATCAGGCGGTATTAAATTTAATAGCCCAGAAGCGAGTATAGTAATAGGGCGGTGGATAGGATGTGGTATAAAACAATAAGTTTTAAAACCACAGGGAAAAAAAAAACGTTGAATAATAATAATAATGATGATAATGATATAAAAAGAAACGATTCATTATTTTCCATCCTAAAAAGCAATCCCACCATCTCGCAAGGATTATAAAATTTAATTGTTTTTTTTTTGTTAACGCGTGATGCAAAATTAAATGCAAAAAAAAAAAATTTCGAAAAGAAAAAGTAAAACCCTTAAAGGGTATCTCTATTATAGAGTCGGTATAAAAACCTCTACCAACCACAGTCGCAATAATTGATGGATTGGTTGTAAAAAAAGATGCCAGAAAATTCCGAATCAAAAAAAAAAAAATAAAATAAAAAATAAATTATACGAAATCGAAACACGGTAAGATAGATGGTATTCGAAATTAAATCGTCATTTCGTCGAAAATAAAATTCGAAATTCCTGACACAAGTCTGGTCCATCTCACATGCACGTTCACTGAATCACCCAGTAAGACATTTAGATAAGACGCCTTAATAATGATAAAAATGTGTCCGTCTCACAATATAAAGAGGTCAGTCTCAAAAATAAAGAGGTCTTGTGATTCGTGAATATTTGCACTCGGTGAACGACGGGTTTTTAGTGGCAGAGGTTATTTATACCGAAAGATATAAAAAAAAAATAATAGTTTTTTTTTGTGCTCTCACAAGTTTATCCGATTCGGTTATTTCTGATTTCGTGACGGAATTGATTAATGTTCGGAAGGACTTGCATACGGTGCGAACACATAATTGTGTTTTAAATATATATCGAACAGAAAATAATCCAATAAAAAAAAATCTCTCATCCAAAAATGTTCACATTGTGATTCAGAAAATAATCGGAGATACTTCGTGATGGAAGAAGAGAATCTTTTTTAAAGAATTTATTTTTTTTTCCGTTTCGTTTTTTTTCCGAATTAATATAAGTTGCCTTAATTAAAACAACATATTCAAAAAATTAATAAAAATATTTAACAAATAGTACAAAAACATTACAAAACATACAACAAAGTTACAAATAATTAATTATTTACTTACAATTATAGAGCAACCGTTTCGTTATTAATAGTGGGATATGCAAGACGGATGGATGGAAATTTTTTTTTTTTTTAATTTTTTTTTTGACATTTTTGACGTGAAAGAAAAATTAATATAATAAAATTAAAAGAAGATAGTTAACCTCCTTTAAAGACGAAAAAAATATTCTTTTAAGGTGCTAACCAAGCTCCACTATATAGGAGCATTATTTACACGGGTATTATTATTTTTTTTTTTTTTTTTATGGGCGAACAGCCCGAACAGCCGCCGAAGTTTTATCGGATGAAAAAGGAGGGGGTTTATATAACTTTGGAAAAAAAAAACCTTCAGGGTGACTTCTTTACCATCTAAGGAATGATCAAAGTGATAAACAAACACCCCCAAGAATAATCTTTTTTTTCATGATTGTGTTATGATGCAAACATGCAATTGGTTTATTTATGCCGGCGAATTCCTATGCCCCAGGAACCGCCTGGAAACAATCAAGTTGAAAATCAATAAAAAAAAAAACGTTCAACAAACACACCAAATAACGTCATTGATGTTGTTGGTATACAATTGAGAAAGTTTTCTCGTTTATGCTATTATTTATGCTAAACTATTATTATTATTATTAATTTATAGGGAGAAAAAAAAAAATTTTTTTTTTTTAACGCCTAAATTACGCCTCTTTATTCTTTTAATTCATAATAATCTCATATTTTTCCATTGAACCTTAATATTTAGAACTTTTACAGCTCAAATTTAAAAAAAAAAAAAGCCTGTATTTAAAATTCGTCGGATAGAAAATTAAAGACCATATTAAGTAAAGATCATCTGCGCCCCTCGCGTTTCTAAAAATCATTTACGCGAAATATACAATACAATACACAAATAAATTTATACAATCACATTTTTTTCCCTCAAACACCGCCACCATATTCTTTCCCATGGGAAGGAATGCGTTTAGATTATCAATTAAAGTTGCACAAAAAAAAAAAAAATATAAATATAATTTTTTTTTTTTTCCACGGATTATTTAAGAATATTCCGTCAATAGTCAATACATTCATCATCCATCCCTTAAATAAAATATTTCCGTCAAAAACCTGCTCCAAGGTAATTGGAAAGAAGGTAAGAGAAAACTTGTTAATATCTTGTTATAAATGAACCCGTGGAAAAACATTTATGTGAATTGAATGCAAAAAAAAATTTTTTTCAAAAAAAAAAAAAAAAAAAATTTTTTTGGGGAGAAGAAGGGATAAAAAGCTTATCAAAGCAATTAATTAAAATTTATTGAATAAGCGCGGGAAAAAGGGGACAATATTTATTGTATGGAAACTAGGGAACGGGAACCAAATGTTGTAGCATATAAGCAATATGCAGGGATAAATATTTAAAGTTAGGTTACTTCCATTATTTTAATCCAGCATTTTAGTTCCATTATATCTTTTTATAGTAAGGGGAAAAAAAATTATTCTTCTTAAAATAATATTTCACATTACAATGGACCCCGTTACAGCTAATTGGATGCGTATAGAAATAATTAAATTTCAAAGATTGATTGTTTTTTTTCTTTGGATTTTTTAGCATGTGAAGGCGTAAAAACAAGACCTTATATGGAGTCTTTATAAAATAAAAACTTTTTGTTTCAAATGTAAGTTTAAGAATGTAAGTTCTAGGTTTCTTTTTCAGGATTCTTTAAAGTAAAAATAATAATAATCGTTCTTTTATAGATCATGAAATATTCGTCACGCTATTGCATATGTATTTACAAATTATATAATCATGATGAATTAATTTGAGTTTTAAGTTCCACCTCCCCACTTATTAGCGTGCACAAGATATAAAAATCATGTGCGTTCGCACATTCTTTAAATTTCTAGGAATCGAATTTTTTTAATAATCACCTGACATTATTGTGCGGGGAAAACCGTAAATTTCTTTTTTTTTTCTAAAATTATTTTTAAAATTTTTATTTTAAATTACTTTTAAATAAAATATTATTACATAGGAATTATAGAAATTGAACTTTATTCCTTAACTTTAATTAAACTTTAGTCACCAAAACTTTAAGGAAACTCTAAACGAAAACATCAAGATAATTTTTTTTTTTTTTGTCATTGATCAACTTTTTAATTAATTCCATTTATATTTTTACCATTGTACTTCTTTACCAAAATCAAAACTTTAATATGCAGATAAAAGAAAAAAAAACTGCAAGTTATTCACATTAACATTTGTGAAACAACTTTATGAATTTATGTAATGTAGTAAAAATTAACAAGGGAAAAAAAAAAAAATTCTGTAGTTTTTAATTTACCAGGTTTAGAGAATTTTTATGTACATTAAATTTTTTTTGTTGTACATTACATTTTGTGCTCATAGTAATAAAAGACTGTGCACCTTTTTTTTATGAAATATTGTGCTTAAATAGACATGCAGAATTGTAAATTAATTGGATAAATCACATGTTTATATATTATTTTGTGTGTTATTACAATTATCTGATAAGGATAAATAATTTTTTATTTTTAATCGGTTTAACTTCGTTCAAATACTTAACTTTCCCTAATTTGGCGAGGAATAACTTAGCCGTAATTGGAAAAATTCGGGAATTTTTGTTACAAAAAAAAAAGATTATGGCTTAGTGAATTTTAGATCGTGGCTTTTTTTTTGTTTAGATCGCGGCCTTTTTTAATTTGGTGAAAGATAAAAGTAGCAAATCAACCTTTTTTTTTTAAATTCCCCGATCTAAAAATTTTTTTTTTTTTTTTTTTTTTTTTTTTTTTTTTCTTTTGCATGTGTTATACAGATACAGATAAGAACGTATGTTCGGTTAAGGAAAGTATTATAGTGTTTACTGATTGATACAATGAAACCTTATATCGTTATTAGAATTAGATAACATTTAGAAAGTAATTTTTAACTATATTTTAACTATTTTATTTTAACTATCTTTACCTTTTTTTTTTTTTAACTTAAAAAATATAATTTAAAAAAAGGACTTTGTAAAAAAATTTTCCTAAAAAAAAAAAAAAAGTTGAAAAGTTGGCGTTAATAAAGATTACCGTACATGAAATATATGCACAGTACTTTTCAATACGTTTTCAAAATGACACGACATTTTAAAAATTACTGTATACATTTAATGTTCGCTTAGTTTCGCTTAGTATTAGAGTTATTGGACGTTAACTTTGATAATTTACACTTGGTATTCTTGGTATTAAAAAATTACATAACTAGTGTGCATTATTTAATATTAATAATAAATTGTACATTTAAAAACGTTTGTAAAAATTGATTTTTTAACTCAAAGAATTTCTAACTAAAAAATTTTCGGAATTATCGGAATTATTTTCGGTGGTATCGTGGTATCTTAATTTTATAATTTTTAATGTCCAATTTACTTCAATAATAGTGGGTTTACTGCGCCATCCCGATATCCGGATGTCTATCGGAGAATCGCCGAATTTATGTATTTTATATTACAAGTATTTAAAAAAAAAAAAAGAAATGAGTCATTTTTCTATTATATTAATTTTATATTATTTAATGATTTTACAATACTTATATTATATTCGGTCATTTTGCCACAAGATGAACTCCAACAAGCACAAATATAATGGGTTAAATTTAAAAGTACGTTATTTTTAAAGATGATTATCAGTTATTTAAATTATCAATTTTTCCGTTTTTACTTTATATAGTTTCTTTGATTATTTTTATAAATAATCCAACGTTTTAATTGGTTGATCCAAGGATTGCAGAAATTTTACAAAGGATTATCGGGAATATAATATGAAGCAGTTAAGTATTTCAAAATTAGTGTGATTCCATTTTAATTCTTTTATGTTAACTTTTTCGATCATACCTTTATAATTAGATCTTTTTATATGAGTAGTAAGTATATGAGTCAAGATGAGTTAATAAATGTTGAATTCATGAAATACAATCAAACGCGCGAAAATTATATAAGATGAGTTGGAAATATCGTAGAATTTATGATTTATCCAATACGCGTAGATTCACATCATTATCACATTGGTCGAACTATAGACTATTTTTATTGGATGGGTGATATCGGGTTTTTGTATTTTCGATCAAATATTTTATCGAGGCGCAGTAAAAATCAATTAAGTTAGTTTGAATTCACAGTCGATTCAGTAAAATTCAATCGTTTCAGTTAATTAATCATTGAAAGTGAATTAAGTGATTAACTTCATATGAAAAAGTAGTTTTTTTTTTTTTTTTTTTTTTTACAAAATAATATATATCATCATGAATCATTTTTTATCATACGATAAAAAAAAAAAAAAGTTCACACATTGGGAAAAAAAATATCAAAAAAGTTATGTAATATTTCTTTTACTAATAAATTACCAATAATGAATTTTTTAATATTAACAAAATAGTATAACAATTTCTTGCTTATATAAAATATTATCCCGATATTTATTATACTATAATATGTTTATAAAAGGAAAACGATTATATAAAAGAAAAAATTTTCTTTTCTCATAATCTTTTTGTTAGTAATGATGACAGGATTCGAAGAATCTACGGCCAAAACTGTAATGATTGAATATTTTGCTAAAAAAAAAAAAAAAAAAATTTTACCCGTTATATATTGTTAATATTATAATTAATTTATTTTTATAGAATAATAATATTGAAAGTGATCTTAAAGAACGAAAGAAAGTGTACCATTATCATGCCCCTAAAAAGTTTGAAGAAGAAAAAATCAAACAAGATGATAATAATAATAACTCATCCAATAATGAGATTAAAGCGGAAGAATTGATTTCTTGTTTTTTAAATTATTTTAAAAAAAATTTTGTTCTTTATTGGAGTAAATTATTTCAATATCCTCAAATAAAATTATTCTCGTTCATTATCATAATTTTGTTATCCGTTTATTTTGTAAGTGATTTGATGGTTTTTTTTTTTTATATATATATATACGTGTCAAGGTTAAAAGGTATTTAATCGTTATTTATAGATACTTCCAAATCCTAAACCATCTTACTTTATAAGAAAATTCACTGATTCCACAAATGAAATCTTTAATGAAATCAATTCAATTGACCTTCCAGGTATGTAATTCTTTAGCACTTTTAATCCCTTAATCCTTTAATAATTTCCTTGATAATCCCTTTACCCCTATATTCTCTTCAAATCTTTTCAAATCTCTTCAATCTCTTCAATCTCTTCAATCACTTCTTTTTAATTTCTTCCTTTTAATAGCTTCGGATGCGATTATGTCACATACAGTGGCATGTCGACGTGCTGCCAATATGATAGAAAGAAGTCCAGCTTTTAAAAATCACGGAGGTGTAATTGCTTCGAATTTAAGATCATTTGGTAAAAAAGTTATGATAGCTGGTCAAAGTTTACGTAAAATGTATCGTAAAGGTTCGTTCGTTTTTACAGCTTTTGATATAGAAATTGATGGTATGATGAAAAAATTAGAAAATTTAGAATATGGTGATATAAAATATTTTAGTAATAGATTAAATAAATTAGCTGATATAATTAAAGAATTTCGTATTATGGTAGTAGATACGATTAAAAGTGTTACAGATGCTGAAAATACTAGGGATGGTACAGAAAAATACATTATTGAAGGTATAAGGGAAGCGGAAATTTTTATTATTGATTTTAATGCAAATTCTGTTGAATTAATTAAATCAAAAGAAGACCTTCAAGTTATAAATGATATTATGAAACATTTACATAATACTGCTTTACATTTGGATAAAGTTAATAAGATTTTAATTGATTATGAAGATAAATTATATGATTTAAGTACAGAAATGAGTCAAATTACAACAGGTGATTATGATGATATCCTTAACCTTTCTAAAACTGATCTTAAATATTTAAAAAAATCTATAGATATTTTAAAAAAGACTCATGATAAATTTGTTCGAAAAGAAAATTTAATAGAAGAGTAATTGAGGAGGGTCAAAAGGGGGCGGATGAGAAGGAGAAGAGGAAAAGAGGAGTGAATCTATTATATTTCGAGTATTTTTTGATGCATTTCATAAGTACATATAATGTATATAATTTTTTTTTTTTTTTTTATTAAAGAATATTTTTTTAAAAAAAGAAATATCAATCAACCAATCTTTTCATTTTTGTCATCGATTTCGCTTTCATTTTCACTTTCACTGGTAATCTGGCATTATTCTTCCAATCCCATTCATCTTCGCGAAGAAGAAAAAAAAAAAAATGTTTTTGTTACACAATTTAGATCCCGAACTATTAATATTATTGTAAACAAAAATAGGCTAGAACCGATTGTTCACGATAACGAGCTTTGACCGTATTCGAAATCTTTGATAAAACCCCTTAAATTTGAATTACGCAAATCCACCGATATGAACAAATTATCATCGTTCATTACAATTTTGTTGTAATCTTTTAACGCTTAATCCTTTAAATCCTTTGATCCTTTAACCTTAAATCTTTTTGATTTATTGCTTCAAATTTAAGTTCATTCGGTGAAAAAGTTATGATGGCTGGTTAAAGTTTACATAAAATGAATCATAAAGGTTCATAGCATTTGATATAATTTAGAATATGGTGGTATAAAATATTTTAGAAATAAATTAGCTGGTAGATGCTGAAGTTACTAGGGAAAAATACATTACTAAAGGCATAAGGGAAGCAGAAATTTTATTATTGATTTTAAAGCAAATTCTGTCGTTAAATCAAAAGAAGACCTTCAAATTACAAATGATATTATAACATAATACTGCTTTAAAACTAATAAAGATTTTAATTGATTATGAAGATAAATTATATGATTATATACAGAAATGAGTTAAATTATAACAGGATCTTCTTAACCTTTCTAAAACTGATCTTAAATATTCATAAATATTTTAAAAAAGAATCATGATAAATTGGTGAGAAGAGCAATTGAGGAGGCGACGACGAGGAGGAGACGAATGAGGAGACGAATAAGGAGAAGGAGAAGGAGAAGAAGGAGAGTGGAAGAGTGGATAATACATGAATAATGTGTTTTTATGTGTATAATGTACTATATATAATACTTTTATTTTTCACAATAAATTTTTTTCTCATTATAGAATACTTTTTTTAAAGAATATATATATATATATTAATCAATCAATCTTTTTCATTTTCGTCATCGCTTTCGCTTTCACCTTCACTTTCACTTTCACTGCCATTATTATCATCACATCTTTTCTTCCAATTCCAAAATTTTTTCAAAATTTCTTGTTCTTTTTTATTCATCTTATTTTGTAAAGTAGAAAAAAAAAAAAAAAATTTTTTTTTTTTTTTTTATTACAAAGTTTAGATAAAATAATCTTGTAATGAAAAATTTTAATAATGTTTACCATTTCATATCCTTCATCATTCTCATGATCATATCCAATTAAATGACAAATTCCATGTGTATATAAAACGGGTAATCTCTTTTCAACAATTTCATCATGTTCTTTACACCATTTTATAATATATGGTAAAGATATTATCATATCTCCAAGATTTTTATGTTCAGGTGTTAACGGAATTGGTAATTTACCTGGTATAATCGCCTATTACACATATAATATATAATATATAAAAGAAAAAAATTTTTTTTATGTTCATTTTCTTTTAAAAATCAAAAGTATATCCACATATTTATTACCTGATGAAATGGAAAACTTAATATATCAGTTACTTTATTGATATTTCTATAACGTAAATTTAATTCTTTAATTTCATCTCCTACAAAGAATACTCCTAAATCCCATCTCGAATATTCTGTGTAATTTAATATTTGTTGAATTTCTTTACGAATTATCCTTCTATTGGTTATTTCTTTTAATAATCGTTGCACTGATGATTTAATTATTATTGTCATTTTTTATTTTTTTTTTTTATTTTTTTTTTTTTTTTTGAAAGAAATTTTTTTTTTTTTAAAAAAAAAATTATAATCTCTCACGTGATATAAAAAGTTGAGCTAAAAAAAATTGTATATTTTTAATTTAATTGTACATATAGTATATAATTTAATATATTGAATAATTATTATGTAGACAAAACAAAAAAAAAATCGGTTTATACTTTTTATCTTTATTATCTTAAATTTCTCCCTTCTCCAAAAAAAAAGTACCCTACTTGTTCATTATAATTATTCAATTTTTATTAAATCAATTAAATTTTCCTTTGGTTGTTTCATTTCCTCAGGGAAAAATTCCAATAATTTTTCAAATAATTCCGTACGTACTTGAAAGGTATCATGAGTTTCATCTAATAAAATATTGGATTAATAAGTAAAATATATTTCATTTTTCTTTACTGGTTGTAATTTAACTTACCTTTGTTTTTATTGAACAAACTTGCTGATAATCCACGAAACTCTAGACTTTCATCTATATTTGAATGATCAACCACTTGAGCAAGTTGAATTTGAAGATATTTAAGTGCTTTAATCGAATCACCTTCGAAACATGTTTCTCGAAATCTAAATAACAATTTTTATAAGGAAAAAAAGGAAGAATTATTCCGAAATCGTAAAAATAGGTTTACTTACTTTTGTTTTCTTATTAGGAATTTAATTCTTCTTAACAAGTCCTCGGATTTCGGTCTGTCGTATACGTATAAAATTAAGTCCAAATTTATTAAACCGTAAATATTTTATATAATCGAAAATATTAATTACCTGATTAAACGTAATTCCCAAAAATCATCTAATCTTTGTTGTTTGGAAGTTTCTATTTCAACAGTTCTTCCTCCAAATAAATATTGGACTTTATTTATGTAGTCATAAACCATTTGATGAGCATGCCTTGGGCGTGGTTCTATTGTTTCATTACTTGTCCAATAACTTTGATCAAAATTTTCACTTTGATATAATTTTGTCCATTTTCCCATGCGTAGATCATAGGCCCAAAATGAATTCTTAACTGATGAAGTCTTCTTCTCTTTTTTATCTTTAAGACCGGCAAGAATGAAAAATTCTTTTGTTTCTATATCAAAAGTTGTTCTTTGAGTAAAAACTACTAGATCCTGATCATCTTGGGCTGCGTAATCGGCAGGTAATTCATATATTGAATCCGCGTTAATATCGTAAATATAAAAGTCACTATTACACGTGTGTACAAAAGAAAATTAACAAAATAAAATATCAAAAACAAATTCGACAAATCCTAGTTATTGCCTACCCTAAAGTCAATCATGAGGCAAACCTTAAAAATTTATTATCTCTATCTCCTCCTATTATATACAACAATCTTTCATTTGGATCAAATAACATCGAATGACCAATACGTGATTTGAAATGAACCGGTTCATTTTCATCAGACCTATTAAAAAAAAAAAAAAAAAAATAGAAAAAAAAATAATAATGTTATTATTATCTTATATTTGTTCAAGTTGTAAGACTCATAAATGCTATATTTTACCTGATTAATTTCCATTTTTTTGACATAATATTATAACTATATAATCCACTATAATAAAACCGGTCTACATTCGGATGAACTGTTCTACCACCAAAAACATACATAATTTGTTTTTCGGAGTCTATACACATTTGATGGTCGTATACTAGCCCAGGTCCACCTTCTAACTAAAATAATTAAAGCAAATTAATCTAAAATTATTATTAAAAAAAAATCCTTAAATTTACATTATGAATACCCTTACCAATGTATTCTCCGAAAGTCGTTCCCATTCATTATGTATTATATCGTACCGATAGAAATCGGAATTATAATTTGCATTTGCACGCATATCACGTCCAATGAATCTTCCCAGAACATAAATTCGCTTTGTGCTAGGATCTAAACAAATTCTATGATTTGACCTTGGACTTGGACCACCTTGTCTAAACATAATTCCTTTAATTAGAATGATTTCAATTATGTAAAAATACGTTATCTCTTAACTTACTCTCTGGTATCACAACTAATTAGGTTCCAGATCCTTGTATTTACATTGTAAACCCAAAAATCGGATAAATTTTTCGTTCCATTCCATCCTCCAAGTAAATAAATATGTCCTGCCTATTTAATCCATCATAAGTTATTTTATGATTATCCGATTTGAAAAGACTATGTTAGATACTATACATACCTCGACATCAATACACATTTGATGCCCTCCTCGTATACAAGGTGAATCGCCGTCTTCATTTTGCAATAAATAATCACTTGATAAACAAAATCAATCGATGTGCTGCACTATGAAATGAAAAATAGAACATACCAGCATTTGTCGCTTCAATTTTTGTCCATTGAAGTTTATATTCAAAACTCCGAATATATTCCTCAAATAATCCTTTCTCTGCAGCATTAGTCATACTATCTTCAGTCATCTGAAATTCACCGTTAACAACAAGCTGTGTATATAGCTCCGTTAAAAAAGGGTCTTCAATAAGCAAATTGGTTTTTGATTGAAGCAAATTAAAAACATCTAAATAATTTCGCTGACGAAAATGCTTTAGACAAAGACGTATTGCCTCATTTTCTCGATACTAAAAATTCAATTTTTGTGAATAAGTTACTTATACAAAATTTAAGTGGTAAGTGAATGTGATAACTTACAGTGATATAATCATAGTATGCTTTTTGAACGATTTCTTGATCTCGTATTCCCTTCAATTCAATGTACCATATGCTAAAATTGAAATTGGGCCCGTATGCAACAAGCGGAACAATCTTGATATATTGGCATGGTAATAGCTATATATAATAAATGTAATAAATTATTCGTCAAATGATTTTAATTCGTAGATAAAAATAGTTTAAGGTCATACAAACCACATTATTTGCTCGGTATTTGAGTCGAAAGGTTTCCGGAAACTCATCATTCCGTAATCCTACAGACGAAAAAAAAATATATATACACATTTCAAACTATTTTGTTTTTTCTAGAGTTTTAATGTGACAAGTTACAATTTTTTTTCAAAAGTTGAAAAAAATATGACAATTCTCCAACTACCATTATTAAGTAATTCATCCATTTTGTTCGGTGTTAACCCTCCGTAGACCTTGAACTTTTTGAGGTTACATATATGTTCTGTGTAACAAATGACGCGAAAAAAAAATAGTAAGCTTTTTCAAGTGAATATATATATATGCAATTGAATTATGAACTCACCTTTATAAAATTTCCCAAACGTTATACTATCTGGCAATTACATAATTGAATGAATTTAGTTATGGATAAATATTTTGAATTTATCATCCTCTTAATTCCTAATGAACTAAAAAAAGGATACGAACAATGCTCATTGTTTCGAGCTTAATTATAATATATTGCATTTCATTATTACAACTACTTGACCACCTGGAAGACTGTTCCAAAGGTTTATCTTCCATAATATTGCAAGGATAATATGCAGAAGTATATGAAGAATAAGAATGAATCTCATATGACAATTTTTCTAAAGAAAGATCAAGTTCTAATAATTGATTTCGTTTCTTGACAGAAAGCATAGTTTTATCTAATAAAATGGGTTTTAAAAAATCTTGTCACAAAAAAAGATCATCGTCAGATGGCCAACTATTTATATAAATTTTTTGCCTATCACATTTTCCGAATTATTCCGTCTATTTTTATCATTCAAGTTTATAGTTTAAACAAAAATAATAAGGACCAAACAATACATAAATCACAATCAAAAATTTTAATATTTTTCACCAAATTCACTAGTATCTTTAGCACTTTAAGCGCGTCCACATTGGGATGATGATCGACTAAACTATTTCTATTAATTAACAAATATTTGTAATACAATTTCTCGTATACCATCAGTCAAAAACTTTGTTTATGTCCCTTCCAAAAATTAGCATTTATTCAAATTGCAATACGCAAGTGATATATGTTCTAATCGCTATTTAATCATTATTGGCATTATATTTAAAAGAGGTTGACATACAGGCCCGGAAATTTTCCAATTGAAGTGATTTAAATTTCAACAGTTCGTATATTATTTATCCTCATCGATAAATACATGATGATACTTTATAAGATGACAGCTCATCATTCATTTTATCATGAGAATAAACTAATATTTCACAATCATCAGATATTACAAGATCGCCATTTTTTTTTTTTTTTTTTGAATTAGCATATAATTAAACTCCCGGAACTTGTAAAAGAATTGATGATCTTGCTAAAAAAGAAAATGTCACGCGAAAAATTTTCACAACCACATGAAAAATTTTCCTTTTTATTCAATTAGCCAATAAGATTAATGGGTAATTAGATGTTGACATAGATACCTCGAAAACAATGTTGGTTTCCTTTAAAATCATCTTCCCTGACACCATGAGCGATTCTTATCTCATTTCCAATAGATCAGTCTTTATTCAATATCACAATCTTTTTCATAATGTTATTAATATTATTTTTAATGATTATTCCTCATGTTTTGTTACCAATCTGATCATCATTTGGCAGAAAATGCAATTCTATAAGGTAACATTTTATAAAGAAGGCTTTGAGAATTCAAAAATGCCTACAAAATGCAAATATAAAATTACACTTCTGTTAAATACTCGAATAAATAATTGTTTTAAAGGATTTATTAATGGATACCTTTTGATCAATATATTTATGTTGTTATTTAAAGAAAAAGATATTCCTTTGAGGCATAACATTTTTGATTGCAACCAAATGAGCATATTAACCCCATTGTGCAGCATGGGAAAAATCGTAGCCTGTTGGCGGAGGTGGCCTTAAGGAAGGTGGTAAATTTTTGGGCAATCCCGGTGGTAATTTGTATTTAATATTTTGTACAGAAGGTTGATTCCAGACTTCCTGTGTAGTAAATCTATTAGGTAGTAAGAGATGTGGATTATGCGCCAAGTAATCTATAACGAAAAAAATTGTTAGAATAAATTTCATAAACTTCAAAAAGTGTCAAATGAATTTTTTTTATTTACAATGTGGATCAGCGAATGTAAAATCGATTCCTTTCGGAACATGAGAGTATTTACAACTTAATCCGTATGGGCAATATCCATCATCTTTGAACTTTCTACAGGTAGGATTCCTACTATTCTCAATTAATAATTCAACAGGATCTATGAAAAAATATTTAAGATTTTAATTCACAAACAAAAAAAACGGGATAGACTTCTAATAAATCAATACCTTTATATGAATCATAGTGAAGTTTTACGTTATTTTGGTGTTGAACACCTTCAAGATGTTTTCTTCTATTTTCAGCATTGTCAGTCAAGGAACGATCACAATAATCGCAATAATCTTCATAAAAATAATTAATTAGAAACCTCAAAATTACAAAAAGAAAAAAAATTTTTTTACAACATACACTTCTTCACCATTAATATTAGTTTAAGAAATCTCGCAATCTGGCTATGCAAAATTTAAAAAAAAATGTGACATAATTAGAGAAACTGTGTGATGATTGTATGTGAAATCATGTGATTTAAGATTTTAACTAAAAAGTTTCGAGTAAACAGGATTCCATCATTTATTACAAATACAAAAAAAAAAAAAAAAAAAAAAATAATCCACCCAGAATAAAAGCGTATCCTTCTGTCTTAATTAAAAATTTAACCAATCTTACAAACAACAGGCCGTTTTTTCTTTTATTTAACAGCATTGTTGTTAACCAACCGCTTCATGTTTTGTTCATCAATCGAAAGCAGACATCAAAAGCAGCGTCAACACATTTTTAGAAAACGTTTACAGAAAAATAAACGTAAGGAATTAATGACCCAAGTATTGTTTTTCTCAAAATTATTAAAAGGCGTTACATTATTATAATATTTCCCAATAATTACATTGTTATTTTTTTGTAATTCACTTAGCGTTATAAAATTAAAGTTTGCAATCATGGATACCCTTAATATCGGAGGAAATGAAATGGATCGATTTTATCGATACAAAATGCCCAAACTTATTTCAAAGGTAAGCAATTGGTTCTATTGCTCTATATTAAATTTCTATTTAATAATTTACTAAGGCCAAAAGGTGTAATTCAAAACTGATAAATTGATCCTCTTTTTTAGTAATTTGTACTAAATGACATGTAATTATAATGATTATTAATCAAAACCTTTTTTTTTTAATAATAAACTTCTTCCAAACTATAGATTGAAGGCAAAGGTAATGGAATCAAAACTGTTGTTCCTAATATGTCTGATATCGCTCGTTCCTTGGGTCGCCCGCCGACCTGTAAGTATTGATTGTATTTACTAATAACTGATTAATATTATTTTTACATTAATCTTGAATTTTTATTGTTTGTATAGACCCAACTAAATTTTTTGGGTGTGAACTTGGGGCTCAGGTTAAAACCGATGAAAAATCAGATCGTTACATCGTAAATGGTGCACACGATGCACCTAAACTCCAAGAATTGCTCGATGTCTTCATAAAAAAGTTTGTTCTTTGCGGTGGTTGTAATAATCCTGAGACTGATTTGGTATGTAACAATACTTGTAATATTCAATGAAGAATTATTATTTGACTAAATATTTTATGTTAATAGATCATTACCGGTAAAAGTGCAAATACTCAGAAAATCATCCTTGATTGCAAAGCTTGCGGTCAAAGAACCGAAGTTGATATGCGTCATAAACTTGTTACCTTTATTTTGAAACATCCACCTACTCCAATCAAAGGCAAAGGTAAGAAGGAAAAGAAAAGCAAAAAGAATGGAGAAGAAGAAGCGGAATCTCCCACATCCCCAACTAGAGATTCAGCAGAAGGATCTGAAGACGAGTTTACCAAACGTATTGTTGCCGAAGCCTCTGAACTCCCTACTGCAGATCAAGATGCAGATGATGATAATTGGGCCGTTGATACTTCTGCAGAAGCTGTTGCCGAACGTATGAAAGACTTATCTCTCGACATTGAAGATGAACTTGAACCTCACGAATCACTTGATGTATGGCTTAAAGAAAACCAAGGGGCTAAAAGCAATGACGTATACAAGAAAATTAAAGAACTTGGTATTTCTAAAGAAACTGACCTAGTTCTGAAATATCTTGTTCTTAACCTCTTTCCTGAGGATTCTCAAAAAATCGAGACTATCGAAAAGCAAATTAACAAGAGAGTAAAGTTATTCCAAAAGGTAATATACTCTCAATTTTATGAATAAAATCCTGTATTTATACCATTATATGAATGTATGGCTCACTTCCTATTCATGATTTAGTTTATTACAAGCGCGGATGACCAGCTTGCTTTATTAGGAGCTACTGAAGAACTCCTCGCTCGACGTAAAGAGTTAATGGAAAGTAAGACTCTTGGTGTTATTTTAATGAGTTATTATCAGCATGATTTACTCGAAGAGGAAGTCTTTCAAGCTTGGATTGAAGGCAGCAATTCCTCTAAATATAAAAGACTATTTAAAAGAAACGTCTCTATTACATATGTCGATAAGGAAATTAATCAAGAAATTCGGGATAAGGCTAAGCCTTTTGCGAAATGGTTAGAAGAGGCGGAAGAAGACGACGACGATGATGATGAATGAAGGTCTCTAATAGATTTACGTTTAGCAAAATTCATTCTAGTATATTTTTTTGATTTCTCCAATTTATTATTTACTTCATGATTTATTATTTACTTTTTTTTAACTGTATTGTTATTTTTGTTATTTTTAAATATTTTTTTGTCTATTTTAATAAACTCATTTATATATTAAATGTCATGTGATAAACAAATTGTTTTATTTTATTGGTAGCGTGTTAACGTGGATTGTGGCGTATTGTGGCGAATAAAATTTGCCGAATTTATATTTTGAATAATTATACAACAGTAACAAAACCGAATTCAGTAAACAAGTAAGTGCACACACATGAAGATTTATCTAGGTGTTGAAGGTGTTAAAGGGGTGAGAAATGAAAAATTTAAAGTTTACGGTTAGATAAAGTAGGGAGTAACTAAATATAATAATGCATAAACATCTCATATATGCAATAAATTAATTTATCTTACTTGATAGTTTTGAAAACTTCAAGTTACGCGCAGAGATAACTCAATAATCACGCGAAAAAAAAAAAAAAAATAAGTACGCCCAGCATATATGTAATATGTAATTGCACAGGTTAAATCACCTGAAATATGTTTGATTTGAAAATTAATTATGATATTGAAAATCATGTGTCTTTCACAAGGAGATCAACTTGGTATTCAAATGACGACACATGTGTAAAATTCTCTATTTCAGAAAATTATATAAATAGTTTCAATTTTTCCATCTCTTTTTCTAAAAAAAAAAAAAAAAAAATCATTTTGATTAACTTTCAATTCGAATTACTTTACAAGTGCTAGTTCAATTTTTTTTTTCTCAAAAAAAAAAAAAAGAAAATGTCTTCAACAATCACTAAGTCGAAAGAAGATATGGGTATGTTAGGCGATGATGTTAAATGGATGGATTTAATTATGACCAACTAATCTTTCTTTTTTTTTTTCAGAAACAAGTAAGTCTAACAACGGAAACCTACATGAACATCGAAAGAGAATGGAAGAGAAAATGGTCAATATGTCAATAGTTCGAAATGTGTCTTCAGAAGATCAATATAAGAATTCAGGACCTGGCAAAGGTCTAATACATTATTTAACGCATCCAAAAGAGTTACGAGACGAACATCCTGTATGGCATTATTTCTACTTATGTACCTTAATATTTGCAGCATTTGTTTCATTATTTATTGGGCCTGTTATATTTGGAATGTTGGCGGCAATTGGAGGTATTGGAACGCCATTTATTTTATCGATGATGGGAAGTGGAGTTGGATTATTATTGGGATTGGTATTTGGCGTTATTTTTGCCGTAGTCTGTATTGTTGCCTTGGTTAGAGCTGTTGGTTTCGCTGCTGAGTGGGTTTTAGACACTCTTTGGTATGGTGGAAATGATTTATTGGAAATGACGAGAGAAAAAGTCTTGAAATTGATTAGTGAATCAAATTGAAAATTCTAAGCAATATATACAGTATATATATATTAGTCTTTATTTAAAAAGTATTTATTTCATAAATATCTTCTATATTTTACCACATTCGTAGCTGAACGATTTCATTGATGTTTGTTAAACATGATTTTAAATTTGCTTTTCTACATAAATAAAAAAAATGATTATCATTTAGTATTATTTTTGACAGTACAATACGTGATTTGTTTCAAACACAGCAAATGTATAATTATTTTTTTCTTGACTCCATTCAACTTATTCAAACAAACCAACGGAATGGTGCCTTATCATTAATATCTTAAATTTAACATCATTACATTATTACATCATTAACTATACCTAAAACTTTACTACAGTTGTTACTGATCATTTAAGAAGTATTTAGATAAGCCTATCAGCCTATCAAAATATTACAGCTATATATTATGTTTCAATTTATACATTCAATTTATCAGAATCTTTAATATAGTCATCAAATTTAATATATTATATATTGGAAAATTATTTTCTGCATCCTACTATTTTTTAATATTTTTAAGCAATCATTTATATTTATTATTATATTATCTAAATAATGGATTTTTAATGTAGATTTTTTTTTTTTATAAATCATAAAATTCAATATAAAATATTACAGTCAACTCTTTTTAAACACATCTTTCTTAAGATTAATAAAGAATATGCACTTACACAATTTTTGAAATTTTACATGATATGTATAAAAAATTATACTTTATTATTGTTTACTATTATTTTATTACTCCTTATTTTTATTAGTAAACCAAGATTTAAAATTATATAAATACATTTAAAAAATATACTTTAATATAAATGGTTTTCAAAAGGTGACTGATTAGACTGGCCCTTGGGTTGGAAGTATAGTTTAGTGTACAGATGCATTTATTTGTATATAACCTACCTATCACAATAAAATCTCATACAGTTTCAATGCCTTTAAGCTTAAAAAAAAAATAAATGGTTTGAAAAATTTACTGTATAATATAAATAAAAAGAATATATTTAACTACTAAATTCTAAGCTTAGAATTAAACTTTAAAGTATATTTAAAAATAAAGTATACTTATAAAGAATGCACTTAGAAAGAGTTGACTGTATTTTATATGATATTAGAAGTTTATACTTAACAATAAAATTGTAATGTTTAAAAAATTTTCACTATTTTAAAAAAATAAGACTTTAAAAAAATAAATTAGTAACTTTATTCTTTATAATAAATATTATTTACTTAACAAATAAATTTTTGAAATTATTTATATAAAAATTATAAGTATTTAAAAGTCAATTTTATTAGCATAATTAAAATAAAATTATATTAATCTAAATTATTTTTAATAAAAAAAAAAAACAAATAATTATAAAAAAGTTTTTTAATTTTCATATATAAATAAAAAACTTTTAATATATAATCAGATCTTTATATAATTATACCTTATTAAATTATATACAATTTTTATAAATACTTATTTTTATAAAATAAATTTTAATATTATTAAAAGAAATAATATATTTACTGCACCCTGCGTTACAAATTTATATATATATTTTTTTATATTTATTATTTGTCATTTTAAAGGAATGTGGTGTATAAACTAATGATTAATATAAATAATTTACAAAAAAGAAAGGTTGCATTATAATGTAGGATATGATAAATAAATTCACTCTTATTAAAAAATAGATTATTACTTAATTGAAAAAAATAATCAATATTTTATAATTAATAATTTAATAGGCTTTATAATTAAGAAAGAAATTGGTATTTAACAAGAAAATTTAATAATATCAATTTATGCAAATTATTATTAATAATTAATATACAGTTTTTATTAGACTGATGTTTTCTCATATGATTATTAATTAAAAATACTAAATGCAATAACAAATAATATCATTTCTAATTAAGTTATTCATAAAGTTTAGCATTATCAAAATTCAAATTTTTTGATTTTACTATAAAAAAATATGGTATTTTAGCTGTAAATTTGATGTTTATATATTAAATAAAATATTTTGATTTGTATTTTTACTTTTATTTAATTTTATTCACTTTATTAATTTTAATTTAATTTTATTTATTGATAAATGATAATTTTCTTGTTTCTTAATAGTAAAAATATATTTATTTAGACTTATAATTAGAAAACTTCATATATTTTTTTTTTTAATTCAAAGATCGTGCCATATTTATTGAAAAATATCCAAAAAAGGTTTAAACTATTACAAACAATATTATATGACCCCTCCAGCTCAGCTAAGTGTGACCCATGAAATTAGAATTAAAATAAACTATCCAAAAAATAAAATCTAAAATAGTATAAAACCACAAAACTAAACTAAATAAAATAAAATAAAAAATTAAATTAAAATACAATTAACCTATAAATTAACCTATCATCAATAAATTATTGTTCATGTCCTCCAAAAGATTAATACTATAAAACCCTGATAACTTCTTGTATAACCATGAAAAACAGCTTCCCAAATGTATCAGTGCACACATCTAAATAAAGGTGAAGTTGAGGAATTTTAAAAAGCGATCTTTACTTGATAAAAATGGGGGTTTTAAAGGTAGTTCCAAAAAGGGATCATTAAGGAAAGTGTCTTCTGAGGTTTCATTATGCCAGCTGACAAGTGAAGAGGGTCAGTTAATATGACGAACTAGTAGAGAGAAAAATTTTTCGTATTTTGAGATGCCTTTGAGTCATTCCCATTTAATGGTACGATCACACCATTGACGCCAAATAATAGATTTGAAAAACTATATGAGTTTTATTAGTAATTTGGTATAAAAGAGGGTAGCGACGTGTGGTTGCCAATTAAAGAATTTTCAGATTGTCTGAAATAGCAACATGTCCATTCTTCCAGTGGCTGTGCAAACCATTAGGTCATTAATAGATTGAGAATTAATCGAGGAGCCAAGTCATCTGTCCAAAATCTGAGAAATCATTTGAGAGGACAGGGAATCCAAATATAGAGGAATTGTGATGATGAAAAAGTCTTTAATAGAAAACAAAATTTGTGTCTGCAGTTGTTCTATCTGTGGGCAAGTTATTAAATGCATCGTTATTTCATCTTTCCCAATATGACAAAATTGGCAGGTATAATAGGACTCTGAACTATATATAAATAGGTCAGGGGTTGAGTTTGCTTATTGATCATATAAAATTTTTAAAAAGTTACTTATTTCAGGGGTATTTTTAAAAATTTAGTATCATACATACCCCTATATTTAAAAATTCTACTGATTGGATTTTAATAAAATTTATATCATTGGATTCATCTTAATGAGACGAATCTAATGGTATAACTTTATTTTGATAGCATTAATATTGACCAAGATTAGAGTTCTGAATGGGTCAGGTCAGGTTGAATTACATCGTTAATCTGAACTGAATAATTTTTTTCAGGTCAGGTCAGGTTGGGTAACTTGTTCTGACCTGACCTGACCCATTTGACCTGAAAGTATTCAGGTCATTTTGGATAACCGGGTAAACCCAATTACCCGAAGTCTTATTACGAATATTTTAAATAAAAAAACGTCCTAAAAACGTTTTTTTATCAAATTTTCTATTAAAAAATGTTGCAAAATGTTTTTTATTAATAAAATATACTGGAAAAAAGTTTTGCAACATTTTTTCATAAAGTTAATTAAAAAAAAGTTTCGCAACATTTTTTCATAAAGTTAATTAAAAAAATGTTTCGCAACATTTTTTCATAAAGCTAATTAAAAAAATGTTACGAAACGTTTCTTTATTAATAAATATACATAAAAAAATGTTTTGCAACATTTTTTCATAAAATTAGTTAAAAAAATGTTGTGAAACGTTTTTTTATTAGTAAAAATATACTGAAAAAACATTTCGCAACATTTTTTCATAAAGCTATTTAAAAAAATATTGCGAAATATTTTTTATTAATAAAATACACTGAAAAAACATTTCGCAATATTTTTTTACAAAATTAATTAAAAAAATATTGTGAAACATTTTTTATTAATAAAATATACTGAAAAAATGTTTTGCAACATTTTTTTATAAAGCTAATTAAAAAAATGTTATAAAATGTTTTTTTATTAGTAAAAATATACTGAAAAAACATTTTGCAACATTTTTTCATAAATCTAATTAAAAAAAATGTTGCGAAACGTTTTTTATTAATAAATATATACTGAAAAAATATTTTGCAACGTTTTTTCATTAGATTAATTAAAAACATCGCAGAACTTTTTTTTATTAAATTGATTTCAGGTTAACGGGTCAATCAGGTTAGATCAAACCTGTAACCTGACCTGATACTGGGTATTGAATTTGATGACCTGACCTGCATCAGGAAATTTTATAGGATGAAAAATTGCGTAAGTTTACAATTTTGTAAGTTTACGAAAGTTTATGGTATAATATTTCGAAAAATTTTGAAATATTACATAAGTTTACAATTTCGTAAGATTTATGTGATATTACAGTCAAAATATTATGCAAGTTTTCAATATCATAAGATTTACGCAATATTACGGTCAAAATATTCTGCAAATTTATGAAACTGTAAACCTGCGTAATATTACAGTTGAAATATTTTGAAAATTTACGAGACTGTAAACCTGCATAATATTACGGTTAAAATATTTTGAAAATTTACGAGACTGTAAACCTGCGTAATATTACAGTTAAAATATTTCAAAAATTTACGAAACTGTAAACCTGCGTAATATTACAGTTAAAATATTTCAAAATTTACGAAACTGTAAACCTGCGTAATATTATGGTTAAAATATTTTGAAAATTTACAAGACTGTAAACTTGCGTAATATTACGGTTAAAATATTTTGAAAATTTATGAGACTGTAAATCTGCGTAATATTATGGTTAAAATATTTCAAAAATTTACGAAACTGTAAACCTATGTAATATTACGGTTAAATATTTCGAAAATTTAATATTACTATTTGATCGTTAAAGCTGCGTATACAGTAAAACGTATACAAGGGGCATGTGATACTATTGAATAATCAAAAATAATATAAACACCTTTTTTTTAAGTTTGGGAAAACAAATTTATTTTTATTTACGAATTTTTTATTATTTACAATTTTTATGTTAAAATTAAAGTAAATTCTAATTTTTATTATAACTTAATAAAAAAATACACATTTGATACTTGTTCGCTACTATTTTATAAAATAGTACCCAGGTTGTATGACGTAGATGTCAGTATCAGTCACAGCCCAAAAAAATGTGAGTCTTCAGCCGATATTTGGTATGGACTGGGTCTAGCTACTCATTTAATAAATAATAAAAAAATAAAAATAATTATCTTCTACGATACGTAGGTAAGTTTCTCCTTCTCCTACAATCATCACGCGTGACTAAAATTGATCAAATTTATCAAATTTAAAATATGAACGTAAATATTAATTATAAATTTTATTATAGTATAATTACCCGGCCTCTCCCAAAATCTCGTTCTAAATTTGCGATAATATCTTTGGCCAGTACGCGTTCACAGCTGCCGCTCAGGGTTACCATTATGATGAAGGACATAGTTCTAAATATCAAAATCAGTTTGAATATTTGATAAATACATTTAATTTATATGAATGTAATTTTATTTATTTACTTACATGGTAATCCCTGACGAGGTTCCTCCACTTTTGGCTGCACTGTTGCTCAAAAACCCTCGTTTGAAATATTCTATTTATTCTGATTCAATTAAATGGATTGGTTAATTTGAATTTAAATTCTCCCTTCCTTAGAGGAATGGCTTACTACAGTTTCTTCAATGCCCAATGGCAAGGCTCTGGGTCCCTCTATGATTACATATGAAATGCTCAAGCACTTAGGCCCTACCACCAACTCCTTACTTTTAATTTTGATCTGAAAATGTTTTGCTTCTGCTGACATCCCAGATCTATGGCGTCAGGCTATGGTCTTCCCTATCCCCAAGCCGTATGATTGGTGATGTCAATTAAAGAATACCCGTCCAATTACGCTCTTGGAAGTTATTCAGAAATCTTACGTCAAGCTTTTCTACAATCGCTTATCCTCCGTACTTGCTACTCACAATGTCCTCACTGGTGGTAATTTTGCTGGGCTGCCTGGAGGGACCTGTCGTGATCCTATTATAACTCTTGAATCTATCATTTACGACGCAAATCGCAACAATTCTCCTATCTGGATTCTTTCTCAAGATATCTCCAAAGCGTTTGATTCTGTCAACCTTACTATGCTGAAATTCGCTTTGGAACGTATACGCTTACCTGCTTCATCCATCACGCTCATCTTGTCACTTTTTATAAATTGATCGAATCGAGTCTTTACGGCACATGGTGATACTCCTTCATATCAGGTCTGCATTGGTATTGACCAAGACGAGGTGATTTCCCCACTCCTTTGGGTCATTTATATTAATCCCCTTCTGTCTGTGCTAAAGAATGAGATGCTGGATTCTTATATCATACGATCTCCAACACTTCTTCTGACTGTTCTGGATGACGCCTCTAACCTCGCTATCAATAATTTAGTCTTTATGGATGATTCTACCCTTATCTCTTTGACTAAAACCAGATTGGAATATATGTTATCCATCACTGAAGAATTTTACGCGCTGAATAACACTTCTGCTAATCACCAAAAATATGTTTTGATATCTAATTCTTTACCTTTAACCACCACATCTACGATCTCCCCAGTGGAATTCAATTTATCTTTATTCTCTCTTAATTGTATTCCTTCTATATCTGTTATCTCTATTTCTGTTACTTCTTCCTTTCGCTTTTTAGGCGTTTAGTTCAATATTAAGGGTTTTCGTGATTTCGTTAAAAAGCAAATCCCTGGCGAATGTAATTCATTCGCTGCTACTCTCCACCCAGCCAAATTGTCTGTCAAACAAGTCGTCTACCTTTACAATACGGTGCTCATCCCCAAACTTGAATACCGTATGCAAGTTACCCACCTCTCTGAAAATGATTGCTATACTGCTATACGACTTATCCGTTCGCTCATTAAACAAAAAGCTAATTTTTCTCGCTTCCTGCCTAATCCCTTACTATACCTTTCTCAAGCTCTAGGACTGACTAATTTGTTATCTCACTTGGTTTAATGCCATGTTACTAATTTATTTTTGATGGCTAATTCTTCTACTCTTTTCATTCAACGTTTGTTTGTTTATAGATTAATGTTAATTCAATTTCAGTTTTTAATTCCTATTTCTCCTTTGATGGTGGATGATTGGTCCTTATGGTCCAACATGAAAGCTTTTAAATGTGATTATATCGCTTGCACTCTTGCTTCCTTGGTCTCTACCCTTCCGGCTGCAACATGCTAACTTCAATTCAATATCTCCAGACCTTACTCTACCTGGTCATACCCCTTTGTATTCGTGTATGAGTCCAAAGATTTTTAAGGCTTGCCTTAAGGTCCTACGAAGACGTCACTTGTATTACTTATCACAACTGACCACGCCTACTGGCTCCCATCTTGTTTTCTGGACCGCTTATCGGGCTGCCTATATTACTCAATTGGCCGACAAATGTGGTTGCTCTCTTCCACACAAATGGTATCTAGATATCCAGGTACATACTACCATCCCTGACTCCTACGACCGCTTGCACAATCATTTTGCGTGCTCCTCTTCTGTTACCCCCGCTGCCACACTCATCCCTGGTATCACTACCACCCAGAAGAATAAGCATTGGCTAGTCACACTGGATGGACATTATGCTCCTCTTTTTGGCAAACAGCTCAGCGTTTAGCCTAAGAAGGATACTTGCGTAATTGTTCATTGGACATCTGATTGCCTCTCCTCTCCTGATGACATTATCCGCCTTCGCCCATGTCTGAGCTGTGATGCTCACATCCCTTTCCCTTTGGCTAATAAATATGCTACCGTTGCACCTCATTGCACTTTTACGATTTCTCTATTGAAATCCTTGATCCTGCCTACCAATTGTGAATGTATTAGATAGACCATCACAGAAGTTGTTTCCACCTATTCTTGGGCTGACCTTTATAACACGGTGGTCTCTTATTCTAGATGTCTCAATATTTCTCCAGATTTCTCTTCTTCTTCTCTTGCTGTTGATGATGATTTAGTCAGGAATTCCCCTTCCTGTGGCTCGTCCTGTCTCCCCTCTCCTATTATTCTTTCACCAGGCTCTCATTATCGCTTTTACACTGATGGTTCCCTTATAAACCTAGGATCGCCTGATGTTTTGATGGGCTGGTCTTGGGTGCAGATTATTCATGATGCTGGTTATCTCAACTCTATGGTGACATATGCTCATGGCACTATACGGCATTGGTCCTCTTCCACTCGTGCAGAAGTAGCTGCGATTTTTGCTGCTCTTAGCATCTCCCCAGATGATTCTACCATCTCTATTTACACAGATTCACAGGCTGCCGTAGATGATTTGCGCTTATGTGCTTCTTCTTCTTATACTAATAGTCGTTCGTATTATAAGACCACTAATTTTGAACTATAGGCTTCTATTGAGTGTTCCATTCGCGTGAAATGACTGACAGTTTTTCCTGTTAAAGTCAAAGGCCATGCTGGCAATTACTGGAATGAATTTGCTGATTCTTTCACCAATTCTGCACATCACTCTGATGATGCCATTTTTCTCTCTATGGCTAATTTCACTTCCTCACATAATGTTCGCCTGGTTTACGATGATGTTGTTTGTGAATCTAACCCTAGGCGCCTTTTCAAACTCTATTATCAAGCTACTTTCATGAAGGGCCTCTTATCACTTAAACGTTTTTGGTTCACTTTCTGTCTATGTGATAGGGATGACTACGTGGTTGACTGGGAACTTACATGGTTTTCTCTGAATTTTTCTCTGGTCTACGACGCCTCTTTTCAAGCTCACCATGCCTCCAGACATTATACCTTTAAATTTAAACTTTTCCTGGATGATTTACCCCTTTTGAAAAAGTTGAAACTCACCCGTCCTGACCTTTATATTGATCTTTTGACATGCCGTTCCTGCTGCGATCGCAAAGAAGATTTATTGCATCTCATTCTTTGTCCCAAGCGGCGTTCTATTATGCATCAAATTTTACAATCTTACCAAAATCGCTTATTTTCTAAGCTTCGTGAAGCTGGTGAACTGGCTGATTTGGACTCCACCCCCATGTTCAGGCGGCTTTCTTCTCTTTCTTGTTGGACCATTTCCTCTTCTAATTGGTCTTCTTACGCGCTCATCTGTGGTTGTTTACCTACAATGTTTATTGACCTATTTGTTGAGTTATCTATTCCCAGACAATCGGTTATGAAGGTCGTAGCTGCGATTCACAACAATTTTGTCCAGAAGCTTCGTACATGCATTTGGAATTTGCGTACCTATGATAAAAGTAAATGGGAAGACGCAATAAATATAACCTTTAAATTGAAATCTACTCCTCGGCCTTCTAACTTGCCTGCCACTTTGTATGTGCCTTTCTCTTCATTACCTCCTCCGAACTAACTCGTAATTTCACGTGACTCCAGAACTGATTGGATTAAAAACTCGATGATTCAAGGATTACCATGGTATAATCATTTCGTTGGGTTCAATAGGTCGTCTAACGGTGCTACTTAATAACAGCTTTTGCAGAATGGGATGTCAATTTTTATAGTAGGCGTATTATCCGTTATTATGTTAGCATAGTTACTTCTACTTTGGTTGGAATATATTAAGGGGGAAGATCTAGGGAAATTTAGTGTAATGCGATTATTCTTCTAGTTTAATTTTGTTACTTTATTTTTACTTAGGAGACTATATAGCTTTATTTTTAGTTAGTTTTATTTTATTTTGTTTTCTTTTTATTTTTTTATAAATTGTATCGATTGAATAATAATTAATAAAGATATTGGCTACTATGCTGCGTTTGCCTTGAATTTAAATTCTTTCTTAAAGAATTTATAGATATTAGTCATATGAATCTATTGGCAATAGAGTCCCAAAAATCATAGCGATTTTATTATTAATATTGTGGTAGGCGCAGTTTCTGCTTCAGCATATGTCAATAAGTTCATCCATCATAGTCCAGTTCCAATGGACGTTATAGTGGGAATGACGTGAATGTGTGTGGTGAGGCATTATTAGTTTAGATTTGATTTTTATAATTTGATTTTGGGATGAGTAAAAATTTGAAAGAAAGTCGTAAAATGTCACTTTAAATAAAATTTGAACAATACCTCTTTGGTTTGATTTTATTTTTCGTTTCAATTAAAATTTAATTTATTACACTTTTCATCATTAAACATATTAATTAAATCTCATGCGAATATGAATTATCTAAATATAAATATCATGATTAAATCAAAAAATAAAAAAAATCTTAGTTTGATTTCAGTTTCATTTCAATTAAAAATAATTGAAAATCATGTACATGTTTAATTGTTTTAAATATAAATATCAATATATCATATTTAAAAATAAAACAATTTATTATTAGCACATTCTATTGAATTTTAAATATTTTGCATACATTTCTTAAAAAAATAAATTTTTTTTAATTAATTTAATTAAAAATAATTATATTCTGATTAAATATTTTGCATACATTTCTTAAAAAAATCATAAAAAAAATCTTGTACATCGTACATGCAATTACTAAATATCATCCCCTTATGATAAATAAAAAATTACGCAACACAAATTTAACACAAATTCAACATAAATTTAACAAATTTAACAAAATTTGGTCAAAATTAATAATTTTTTACCAGAATTATCAACACAAATTGAACACAAATTGAACACAAGTTTTAGTTACGATTTATTTATATCACGCCCACATTGTTGATAATTAAATAAATAAATCTGCATGATATGATTGTGTATACAGTATCGTATTTTCTGGCCAATTAAAATTAGGCTGATCCTTGCATGTGATTTAATCTGCACGCGTTTTTTGTCCTATTTATTTTTTGTCTCTTTATTTCTTTATTTTTTTGTTCAATATTTTTCTCTTCTTTTATTATTTCTTTATCCTTTTGTTCAATATTTTTTAATTATATACAGAATATTTACATATATTTCATAATTTATTGCTTTGCAAGTATAGAAATATTTGTTTATTAATAATAATTATTTCATTATTTTTTACTTCTTTTTTACTTTGTATCGTAATACTGACAATAATATACATGTTTCCTTTATTTCTTTTTACTTGTACTTTAATACTAACGATCGATACTAACAATACTAATTATATTTTTTTTACTCCTTTTACTTAATACTAACAACATGTTTATTTTTTATTTTGTCTCCTCTTTCTTTTATTTTTAGTTTATTCTTTGCAGGTATAGAAATATTTGTTTATTAATACTAATTATTTTCATTTTCTTTTTACTTCTGTTACTTTGTGTCGTAATACTAACAATAATATTCATATTTCCTTTATTCCTTTTTACTTTTACTTCAATACTAACGATACTAATAATACTAATTATGTTTTTTTTACTCCTTTTACTTAATACCAACAACATGTTTATTTTTCCTCTTTCTTTTATTTTTAGTTTATTCTTTGCAGGTATAGAAATATTTGTTTATTAATACTAATTGTTTTAATACTAACGCGTTTTTTACCCTAATTGTTACTTTATATCGTAATACTAACAATACTATCTATGTTTCCTTTTTTTCTTTTACTTGTACTTTAATACTAATGATAATATCCATGTTTCTACTGTTTCTTTAACTTTTTTTACTCTAATATTAACAATACTAACAATACTAACAATATTTCTTTTATCTTTATATCTAATACCAACATTACTATAGCTGTTTCTCTTCTAATTGTATCGTTACTCTTTCTTTTTTTTACTTTTATATATTCTGTATATAGTAATAAATACTTGTAATTTTTTATAATTTAATTCATATTATATCTAATAAAATATACATTATATAAACTTATAGTACAAAAATGAATTTTGAAACATTACAAAATATTTATGTAAAATTACGAATTATCAAAATATTTTAAAAAGTTGCGAAATATTATACAATAAAATTACACAATATTACGAATTATAAAATTACGAAACTTTGCATATCGTAATATTTTGAAATATTTTAAAAAGTTATAAAATATTACGCTTACGCAAACTTGTGGCAGGTCTGAAAACTTACAAAATATTATGTAAAATTACGAAATATTGCAAATGCGTAAAATTACAGAATATTACAAACCGTAAAATTATGAAACTTTACATATCATAATATTTCAAAATATTTTAAAAAGTTACAAAATATTACTCTTTCGCAAACTTGCAGCAGGTCTGGAAACTTACGAAATATTACGATGCGTACTCTTGCGCAATTTTTCGCACTATAAAATTTCCTGATGTGAATATTTTGGGTCAACCTGACAGGTAACCCAAATTGACCCTTATCTATTCAGAACTCTAACCAAGATATCCTAAATTGAAAATTTTACTATATATTATATCTGACCTAAATAAGAGATGTTCAGAATCCTGGTATAATCATGGTAAGATTCAGGTTTGCGCCTATGTAACCAATAGCCTACGGGAAGTTGTTGGTAAAGCAATTTAAGTAAAAAACTCTATATAGAATTGTGACGTAGAATAGTATAGCAGAAATGTTTGAACTGTGATAAAGCCGCTCATATAATTGTCCATTGATATTAAACTGATCTTTGTATGAAGGAAGTATTATTAATTCATAAGACTCACCATTTGCTGTAAGCTTGAGTTTGTCTTACGAATTTGATAAAATCTCGTAACTGTTGTTCTATCAGGGTATCTTTAAAGTATAGGATGAATCTGTATTCTTTGGAACTACAGTTGAATGTTAATTGATGGAAGGATGCAGTTTCTATACCCTTTTTAGCTAATTTATCTACTAGTTTGTTCTATGGGTCACCTGTGTAAGCCTTAATTTTAACCAAAATTAAATCTAAATTTCTATAACTAACTAATAATTTAATAAAAAATAAAATAAGAAAATTATTAAAATTTTTAAAACAACATCTATTTTTATATTTTAAAATTTTTGTAATTGAAAAAATTGTGCAATTACTAATTTACTATCAGTATGAATAGTAATTCTGCTATTAGCAGGACAAACCAAAAGAGCCAAAAAAATGGCAAAAATTTCAGCCTGTGTGGAGGATGGCTAATTAACAATGCAGGCAAAAAACTTTTGCTCAGATTGTATTTCAACGAAAGCAACGCCTTGGTTAATAACTATGGTACGATAGTCAATGCAGTCATCTAGGAAATTTCTAAGATGTGGGGATATGCCATTCTGTACTGAGCCATCCATATAAAAATTGAGAGCAGTGAAAGAAGATAATTTTCATTTGATATCCAAAAGATGGTCTCTGTTTGAAGATGGAAAAATCCAGCGGTAGACTCATATATCATCATCAATAGGTGGATTGGAAATATTTATGCTGTAATCGAGTGATAAGGGTGATAAATTGTCTAAAGCTGAAGTATGTTGAATGATTGAAGATAGAGTCAGATATAAAAACATATAATCATATCTTAAAAACTATAGTGGAGTCATAACAATCCAATCGTGAAAGGTCAGAAGTGGTATTAAGTTGAATCATGTGAGTCGACATGCGTGATATGACTATAAAGCATCTGCCTCTGTCACTCAAATAAGTAAGGTTAGTTGCGATGTCAAAAAAGGTCTTTCTGTAGAAAGTGAGTTCATAGTGTCCCTTGCATATGTTGTGAGACTTGTTAATTATTCTATTAATGAACTACTTATTGTCATTTTGGAAGGCAATCTATTCTTTAAGCCTGCTGTCATGTAAGGGTGAAGGTAGAAAATTTATGATGTGCAAAGCTGGTTAGGTGGATCTAAATTCTGGCAAAAGATAGCGAGAGTTGGGAGAATCCAGAACTAATTACTCTATATGAGAGAACTAAAGTGCTTTTGGCCCTTTACATGAAAGCCCTGCAAGAATGCAATATTGTTTCCACATCATCAGGGTAGAACTATCCCCTGAAATTATTTGAGCCAGATCAAGCAATAGGAATTGGAATGTCTTAAGGCTACTCCTGATAAGGGCAGAGATAGTTCTGTTAGATCGTAACCATATATCCAAAATTGGGTGTTCAACATTATGAAATTTAAAGGAGTTCATATCTAAATAATCTGATTTGAAATTGATGTATAAATCTGAAGCCAGGAGTAAAAAGAATAAAGCCAAGTTCATGTGGCTTAGGGTCATATATAAACTTCTATATTGTGGGATATTATCATAGTAACCATCCTTAATTTTTATTCTAATTTGAGCATTTCTTAGTCGTATCAGAGTTGAACAGGTAGCAGCGTTATTTCCATTAAGTGTATTGGAGTGGTTTATGATTCCTGAAGTTGTAACCTCCATGTAACCTAACGAGACCATCATAGTATAAGGCGGCTGTGAGGAAGGAGCGTTAAACTCCAATCATGTGTTTAACAAACACTAGAACAGGCCATTCTATAGCATCCCATTCAGGTTTGGTAAAGCTAGCTAATTAACTCAAATATATTAACTTCAAATATAGAACTTTGTTAATCAAGTAGACCACTTGTCCAATGGAGAGTTTTTTGTATTTAATTAAAGCTAAAAATTCATCGTGAGTATGTAAAATTTATTGCTTTGTCAGGAAACAGGTGTTTTTTGATAATATCCAAATGCTAAAGTAACGGGCTTCTAATTTAACAGGTTTGATAGAGTCCTGACTATGTGAGCCTAAAGAAACTGTAATAATTGATTTGGAGATTGAAGGATTAATGACAATTAATTTACATTTCTTGTGGTTGATTTTAATGTCGACCAATTCATAAAAGCTGCGAGCAATGTCTAGGGTGTCTTGTATGCAGTTTCTGAATGTGTCCAACCAGATCGTATCATCCATATAGGCAGAAGCAACCACTCTACATGAAAATTTTTTTCAAGTGTCCAGATCTCAGGGATTCATGGACCAAATACAGTCCATAGTATATCCTTTGTCTGGAAGAGAAGTAACCATGGTGAGAAGAAAATTGTAATATATCCTCTAAAGGAGAAGAGAAAGGCTATACTCTTAATCAATGTCATCCTCTGCTTAAAAAATAGGTGAAGGCCTAAATGCAGTGGTAACTTGAATTTGCCTGTCTCTAAATAAATTAATAATACAAAATATTGCATTGAGTAGCAGATTGATACGCTTCAGAGCTAAAGATAAAAATTCCAAGCTAATCGAATCAAACACCTTGAAAATATCTTGCAACACAATCCATAATTCTTTGGAGTTTTCTTTGGCGTCTTCAATAATATTATTAATTAGTCTGATAGGGTGGCTATAGATTGGCTTTTCAGATCGTAATAATTTGCATTACATAGGATATCACGCTCCTGTAGAATATTTGCTAATTGCATACTAATGAATTTTGTGAAGATTTTTCTGACAACGTATAACAGTGTAATGGGATGAACGTTGGCCATGTTATATTCAAATTTATCTGGTTTAGGGATCAGAATTATGGTTGAGAAGCGCTATTCTGTAAGTACAAATCCTGTAGTATATATGACTTGATAGAGTATTAAGATCACTTCTACAAATTTATGAAGAAGATGGAATAGTAAGTGATATGGAATTCCTAAGGTGCCTGGTGCTGAGTCTTTGTTAATTTCTTTTAAGATGTCCAATCAAAAAGAAATTGTAAAATTGTCATTCATTGAGTCGTATATGGTGTTATTTATATCATGTAACAGTTTAAAAGCGTGTTTCCAAATGGATGGGAATTTAGCAAGTCTAAACTGTAGTTTCTTTTCTTGAATTGGGTGGCGTAAGCGTCAGAAGCAGTACTTTTAACTTTATCAGAATGTAATAAAAGTTCCTGACATTTTTCATCTGACATGATCATTAAATGATCGATTGTGACATTAGATCAGTGCTTATCTGGTGTCGAGGAGAGCCATCTGGTTTAGTTTGATTGAATGATAATAAAACGCGCTTCAATTGCAGTTTTAATAGTATCAGACTTCTGTGAGTTAAAAATTTTATTTTCCAGTGTTCTCTTCTTCTCAGCTATCCTGCATAGCTGGTAAATCCAATCTAGTGAATTAAATGAAAAAGTCAGATCAAAATACAAGTTTGGATTGTTTGCATAGTCCTTATTGAAAGTAATAATTTTTGAGGACCATGTGTTAAGAAGATATGAGAGAGTTGTCAAATCCTTAGAGTATAAGGCCAGGTATTGGAGAAGTTTATGGATAAAAACCATGAGAGTGGCATTATTTTGTTCAGATAGTTTTAGATCTGTGAATTTGCATTTCTTCCAAGTATTATTTAATTTTAGATGTAAAGATCATTTATTCCTTATCAGTAAAGTAACTTTGGCTGCTGTCATGATAATCTGTTAGATGTCAGACCATCCCTTATTAATAATATCACTGGCTTTCGCTTTATTATTGGTTGAAATCTCTGGAGCACTATTTATAAAGCTGATCAATTGTGTAAAACAGGAAGTAGATTCTAAAATGTGTTCTTCAAAACAGTTCCAATGGTCTGCAGTAATCTTATCAACCTCAATAAAAATGTGTCTAAATTGAGTGTTGTGAGAGGTGATTGGTTGTGTGTGCTTAAAGGTGATCAGAAAAATATCAGGTAAATACAATGTAGTTGATACTATATCGTGATCACTGAAAGTTAAGGTGTGAGCCTCGTAATGTCCAACTAAGCATATATACTGAGTTACATTTTACAGTAGCCAAATATAATCAATTCTAGTGTTGATCTGATTTATTGTTTCTAATGAGCGTCAGTGCCAAGAAAATTCTTTAGCTTCTGGATGGAAGAACCTAAAAGAATCAACCAGGTCTAAATAGATAAAACACAGAGGAATGTTCTCTATAACTAACGAGTTTGATAGATGTACATCCAGTTCATGATTAAAGTGACAATTTGTGTCACCCATCCATATATGAATAATGCTTTAATCTTGTGAAGCATTATTCATACTATAAATGCCACCCAAATCTAAAATAATTTGGGATTATAACAGCCCAAATATACAAATCCAAATTAAATTACAAATTACATATATAAATTTTGTAATTTGTACATTTGAGATTTGGGAATTATGGCAGTCAAAATGTACAAATTAATTTGGGATTTACTTAAAATAATTTGGGTGGCATCTATAATTCATACGGTGTTCGAATTGTTGTTAGGTAACTCTATCGCGAGAGGAAAGATAGTAAACCCAAATCCAAAGTTGTTTGTGTCTGAATCCAAATTTAGAGACCATTAAAAATGAGGAAAAAATAATTGTATCAAAGTGAAATTGCATCCATTTGTAATGTACTAATAAGCCTACTCCTGAACCTTTTATTTTAACGTGTGATTTTAATGATTCTCTGTAATCGTAATGCCAATCAGATTGTTTTTTAATCCTGATCTGAAGGTTCATGGCATTTGTGTTAGTTTCTGCAATACTCACGAAATTGTAGGAATAACTTTGACACCATTCGATTAAAAAGTCTAGTTTTTCAGGGTGATTTAACAACCCATTAATGTTGTGAAAACCTATTGTTAAATTAATAAAATTATTGTCAAAAAATTCTATATTATTTAATCTTTTTTTTTTTTTTTTTTTGTAAATTTTATTTTTTTAGATAAATATATGTACTTTTTTAATGAAGATTATTATTATTTACTAATATTTTCTTTATTATTTTTTATAAATTTTTGTTATTATATAAAATAAATTTTAAATAAATAAAATTACCTTTTTATGTTTAATAAAGTTGTTTAGCAATATTAAAAGTACTTGCATTTTAATTTTTTTAAAATTAGATATAATATTTATAAAGAAATTTATATTTTTCAAACAGTATTAACTTCAAAAATATATTTTTTTTTTTTAACTTCAAAATATAATAATATTATTTTAGTTAAATAAAATCATTTTTTTATATTTAAGTAAAATTATTCAGTATTATTAAATCTACTTGTATATAAATTTTTTATAATACCGTAAAATTGTGAAAATAAGCATCCCTTGAAAATAAAAAATTAAAAATAAGCACCCCTATAAGTACCCCAAAAATTAACTTTGTAACATGCTTTTTTTTTAGTAAAAAATATTTTACTGGCAATTTTTTATTTAAAAAACTATTTTTTTTTTTTTTGTTATACCAGTATTATTTATTTTTAAGTGTATTTTTAGTCATGTAAAAAAAAAAAAGAATTAAGGGGTAAAAAAAAAAATTTGCAAAAATAAGCATCCCTACCAAATTTTATGATCACGTAATGCAAAAAAGAGGTGCTTATTTTCACGATTTTACAGTAATTGATCTAATATTTATAAAGTATTAGCTATTTTTGTAATATTAATTCTTTTGTGAAAAACTGTTTTATAACTTCAGAATATAATTTTATCATTTTAGATAAATAAAATAATCTTTTTTGCTTAAAAAATTATTTACACAGGTCGAATGAAAAAAAATCGTCAAAAATCGGCAGTCCGATTTTTAACCGATTTTTGGATATATTTGTCTGATTTGTGGCTTTTTAAAGCTGATTTTATGGCGCGAATTGTTTGTGATCGGAAATACGTTATTTATGAACAAAAAATCGGAATGCCGATTTTGGCAGATTTTGTGAAAATCGGCATTCCGATTTTAAAATAAACATGTCGATAGCTAAAAATAAGACTGCCGGTTTATAGCTATATTTGTCCTATTTATGGCATTTTGCTGCCGATTTTATGGCACGTATTGTTGGTAATTGGAAATTCTTTTATTTTTATCGACATAAATCAGAATACCGTTTTAAAATTATAATTGCCGATTCTCGCAAAATCAGAACGCCGATTTTTAAATAATCATGCCAAATCTCCTAAAATCGGATTGCTAAGTTTAATTCAGTATAAACATTTCAAAAATAGTTTATGCCGATTTATATATCAGATCTTTCTATTATCGATTTTCTCGTAATTCATAATTACTATTATTGTCTGGTTTTATTTTATTTTTCCATTTTCGATAATTGATTTATATTTAATATTTAATATGTATGATATATAATATGTATGCTATTATTTTATAATATATACTGCAATTTATGATATATTTATTATTATTATATTATTATATTGTCCATATTATTATTATTATATTACTATATTGTTCTTATTATTATATTATTATTATGTATAGAATGTTTATATAAAATATATTAAAATCATATTTATCTCGTCATGTTACTTATAAATGGCTATAAAATAACCAGTACTCTAAAAAAGAGATTAATAGGATAGAAACGATATTAGAGAGTTAATTTATAAACAACAGAATTTAAATCACTCAAAATACAAGCAGTTGATTTTAAATGATAAAACAAATACCTAAATTTATGTACGTCTTCTGATATCGACCGGTACTTCTAAGTAAAAGAGACCTTGGTGCTCATCTACTTCTAAATTACCATTATTATCATCACTGGTCAAAATCAATTCTATCGGGTACATATCAGGGACTTATATATCGGCGGCTAATCAGATAAATATCGGGTATTTTTACATATCGGGTACCTGATTTATTACACTTCAAAATATGCCTAATTACCAAGATCCCGATATCT
This sequence comes from Rhizophagus clarus, assembly GCA_015698045.1. Taxonomy (NCBI): domain Eukaryota; kingdom Fungi; phylum Glomeromycota; class Glomeromycetes; order Glomerales; family Glomeraceae; genus Rhizophagus; species Rhizophagus clarus. The sequence continues at coordinate 285,880 of BLAL01000057.1, read as the reverse complement.
AAACTATTGGTCACCGATATGTTATTTAATATATATCGGGCACAGTTCTATCTTACACATATCGGGTACCCGATATGTGATACAAATTTTAATACGTTAGATTTCATATTATATAACGTATTAAGAAATTTTTTAGAGTTTACTTTCTTTATAGATTTTTCTTTTTAGAAATTTTTAATTCGTTTAATGTAGTTAAAAAATTTTTATTGTCTTATTTATTGAATGCATTATCAAGTTTATAAATTTTTTGTAAAGTGTTTAAAAGTATAATTATTATTGTTAATATTTTTATTTTATTACGTATTTTATTACAATAAATTAATAAAAAAGTTACAGTCATTTATAATACAATTTTAAGAAAAGTTTGCTCAAACTTTTCTTAATCGTGATCACGTTAGGATCAAGAGGAACAAGGGAAACTGCAACCTAAAATAAATAAAAGAAACGTTAAACTGTTTCTTTAATATTCAAAAAATATCCCTCCCTCTCTCCTTACATTTCAAGTCTGGAGTCCAGCAATCTGAAAAAAATAAAGAAAGAAATGTTAGTAACGTTTCTTTAACATTAAAAAAAAATCACCACCCTTTCCAACTTACATTCCCAAGTCCGGTTCGTCCAAGAAGGCCGGCAACCTAAAAAAAATAAAGAAAGAAACATTAGTAACGTTTCTTTAATATTAAAAAAAAATCTCCTGCCCTTTCTAACTTACATTCCCAAGTCTGGTTCGTCCAAGAAGGCCGGCAACCTAAAAAAAATAAAGAAAGAAACATTAGTAACGTTTCTTTAATATTAAAAAAAAATCACCACCCTTTCTAACTTACATTTCTCAAGTCTGGTTCGTCCAAGAAGGCTGGCAACCTAAAAAAAATAAAGAAAGAAATGTTAGTAACGTTTCTTTAATATTAAAAAAAAATTCCCCCCACCCCTTCCAACTTACATTTCAAGTCCGGGAGTCCAGCAACCTAAAAAAAAAATAAATAAAAAATTATGGTTTAGAAAACCGTAAAAATAGATTGATCATGATAATCAATGATCGTCAAATTAAATTAAAATGCCGAAACTATTGCATGTAAACGCCAAAAGGTTTTGGCAGTTTAGCAAAAATGAGTTTGATCACGTATTTTGAAAATGTGAAAGATTATTTCAAGATTTTATATTGTAAATTGATAGATTAGTTCTCTCAATTTGATCTATGGAAAGATTTTAGTAACATTTTGGAAGAATCAGCGGTATTAGATCTGTCACGCCTAAATGTACCTTTTTTAAAAATTTATTGGGGACATTTCATCATTACAATATATTATATAATATATGACGACAGATTGTTTATTTAATTAATACTTTAATAAAAAAAAAATGAATGTTTATTGAATAAAAGCAATTTATTATAATAAGCTTTAATTACTTATAATTGAGGTCGAATTTTTTAATTTCAGTTGAATATAGGCCAATATTAAATCAAATTATAAAATAGTAAAAATATTAAAATAATAATTAGATGACTATATAATATATATATATTTAATAAAAATAATAATAATAAAAGATAATAAAAAATAAAAAATAATAATAATAAAAATAATAAAAATATAAAAATATAAATAAAAAATAAAAATAAAAATAAAATATAAAAAATACAAAATAAAAAAAAAATAAAAATAAAAAAATATAATTTACGGATTCCGAGGCCGCCGATGCGCAGTGTTTCTATGCCGCCTACGACTGTGGTGGTTCCCTAAGAAATATATATAAATTTAGAACTTAAATAACTTAAATATAAATTTAAAAAATTCTTAATAATTACCAGGTCTGTCCCAAAACCTTGTGCGGAACTGCCTATAATATCTTTCTCCTTCCCGGAACCACCTTCCATTTCGCGCACCATTCCTCCATTCACAGAAATTCTAAAAATGTTAATACTATTAATTTTTTATTTTTTTTTATTTTTTTTTTATGATTTATTATTATTTTACTAACATTAAAATTCCTGACCAAGTTTCTCCACTTTCTTTCTACCTGTTGGCCAGTGAACCTCACGCGGAACTGTCTCCGAATTCTTCGAACTAGGCTCTCCCAGAATTTGGAGCGGTCTCTCCCGGGTATGTCATGGTAGTAGTTGTTCCTTCTCCTTTACATTATTTATTTAATTTTTAGATTAGGAAACGTAAGAGAAAAAAAAACTAGAATATGATCAAAGTTATTTATTAGTTTTCATTTAATTTTTTACCTCCTATATCTTATTAAATATTCAGTTATTGCATCAGTCCAATTTGCGGGCATTTTAAGAAAAAGAATATATAATAATAAAAAATAACGGCAACAAATTTTAAGAAAAAGAATATATAATAGAAATAATGACAACAAATTTATTGTAAGAAAAAAAAAAAAGATGAAACCTCTTTTTAAAAACAATTTTTTATCACCTTGTATTATTATATTAATTACCCTTCAAGAACATTTACGTAAATTGTTCTAATTTCTCAAATATGTCATGATTGTTATGATCTGTCTTCTTTATATTAATTATAATACAGATACAGATCTACAATACAATCAATCACAATGAACAAGTTAAACTCGACCTAAACTCAATTGTTATGATCGTGATTCCAAAATATCAAGATAAAGGTCTTCTTTTAATTATATATCAAATCTAAAAAAGGTAAAATCTAATAATACAGATACGTAAATAAATAGTGTTTTTTATTTTGGTTTATAATAAGCTTTTGCCAATTATAGACTACAAATAAAACAATTACGAATCTACAATACATTACACAAAGATCTTGAGCGAACGAGTTAAACTCGAGTTGAACTCGAGTTCAACTCGAGTTCAAAGCGAACAATTTAAATTCAAAATAAAATATCCAAGATTAACAAAAAAGTTGGTAACGTTATAATGAAATCGGTAGTAAAACTTAATTTAATCATCTTTAATTAGGTATAAAAATTCTGATAAATTTAATAAAATTAGTGATTTTTTAATAATTTTATCAACTCAAGTTGAGCACGAATAGTGAATAATCAAGTTTGTGCTTCTTCGCTAATATTGACTTGTGCATTCGATAGGTGACCGATTTTATGGCTGATGTGGCTGAATATAATATTACCCAAATAACCAATAAAAATTGATAATTTTGTTGATCATGTGATTGCACGATCATGATTTAATTATTTATTTATCGTATTTTAGCATAGGGAAAGTCTAAATTTAGGCATAATTGTTACACAATTATTTATACATGCTTTACAATAGGACTCAATTAGATTATAATCGATCATATGACAAGTCACAAATACAACTAAGCGATACATAACGAAACTTTACAAATATGTACTCTGAAGCTATTTCTTTTCCAGAGCTAAAAACATCCGATGACATCCGATGTTTCAGAGAGTTCTATATGAAGCGTTTTCTTTAATTATAGCGATAGACCAAAATTGAAGTTATCTTTGATAAAATTCAAACTGAATTTTTTAAAATGGTATTCTAAACAGAGTATTCGATTTGAAACATTACAAAAGTAAGCAATTTAATTAATTTTGTCTTTTATAAATGAAAAAATAAATAACACAGCTTCTTAAGTTTTCTTATTAATACAATAGAGCTTTATTTATTACATTTTGACTAAATTACAGACAATATTACCAAGTATTAACACGTCTAAGTGCATTTAAAAGTTTTGTATGCACTTCCTGATTTTCGTTTACTTCTACTTCTTCCACCGATTCATTTTCTTCTGTTGGGATTTCATCTTGTTCGTCGGAAGTAAGAACATTTGGTCCTTTTTCTAATCGATCTAAAAAAGAGTTCACGTTGCTATAAATTCCACGTTTGTAATATTCCTCACAATGACGACAACCATATTCCATCATTTGATAACATTCAAAATGATAACCATGCCCACAGATTAGTACTTCGCCATCATCAAGTTTTTTACGGCAATGATCACAAGAATCTGGCAACGGAGGCATATTGGTACTATATCCTGTTGGAAGACATTTTGGATCAACAGTCTCTCCTAAGGTAGCTAATTGACATTGATTCTTTTTCTTTGATTTACAAAATTTACTTTTCCCGCGATTTTTAAAAATTTCTTGAAAATAGTCTAATAAAAATAATGATGTTTTTTCCGCCAGAACGTTTAACAATGATGGCTTGTAAGGATATGTCTTTGTTTTATGAAAAGTATCTTCAAGTTCACAATGGTATCGTGCATCTAATACGACTCACATGAAGATTAAATGATGTTACAATTGTATATTACATAAAACAAAACAAAAAAAATAGCTAGCAAAACAAGATACCAATCACGTAAGCTTGTTTTATGATATTGTCAACATTGCTATTCATGGGTGTATGAGCCCTTATTTTACTATGCATATTCTCAACATAGTAATCATTAAAGTTTACTAAAAATAATTTTACAGCTTCAGCAAAGGGATGATTCGTATCTTGCCAATAAAAAATATCCGATAAGAAAGCTAATGGTGCTTTATTATAATTATGCCGTTTCCATCGAAGTGCAAATGTCCAAATTCGAAAAATTGTTTCTAAATATTCATTGAATGAACCAGATCGAAAAAGAATAGAATACACATCCAAAGTTGCTGGGATTACATTATCCAACAAGTCAATAACCATACGGTATTCTATATCTTTACAGGTATTTCCAAATTTTGTTATAATAGTATCTCTAATTTTACACCACCCATTATATGCTAAGTCAAGTAGCAAGTTGATCCTCCAGGGTTTTGGTTTCTTTGCTAATACTTTTCTTTTACCAAACACAGAATGGAATAGTTTTTGAAAGAAGGCATAATAAACAATTAATACATGTTCTCTGCTGTTTAAAGAAACATGAAGAGGTCCTAAAATTGGAATGAATGAGTTAATCCCAGCCGGTATTGAATATTGTGAATCTGCCTTATGCAAATTTGTTATTGCTTTGCGAACAAATAGTTGTCCAGGCCAATCAGCTACTAATGGTGCGACATGGTTATGTAGGTATCCAGTATCTTTATCAATATCTAAGATCATTTGTAATGCTGTTATGTAATCATTCATAGAGTGCAAATTCTTTTCTTGAAACCCAATTAATCGTACTCCTTTCATTGAACGTTCTTCTTTTCTTTCAGCAATTGCATCATCATAGCAATGCACTGTAAGCAGTTCAATTTGATCAAAGGTATTAATATCTAATTGTTCATTGGTAAGCCATTGCTTTTTACGATTAGTATATGCAATATCAAATATTCCATGATATTCATGGATTAATCGGAAACAGATATTACTTGCATCTATGTTTACTGGATTATGAGCTGAAACATCGTTAAAAACAATAGGTATTGGTGCACAACCCGAAACCTGCTTACAGATACAAGTAGCCATGTGTTTAGCGCTAGATAAGGTTACAGTATCCGGTCTCCTTTTCTCATGTATATCATGGTAATCATCTAGATTGTAAATGTACATATGGTCACTCTAATCATAATTAATTTTAGTTAGTAATAATTTTTAAAAAAAAAAATTTTTTTTTTTACACTTACATGTTTAGAAAAAAATTTTCTGATGTTTATTGGATGTTCATTTACAAGTTTACGTTTAAAATTATTAACTGTCGTATAACAAGCAGAAAATCCAATACCGTTCATTGTATCAATTGCAGCGCGTGTTGCTCCTGATGCTGACAAATATAATCCAACTTCCAACTTGAAATCATTAACAAACTTATTTCGCAATCCAGCCATGATATAACATAAACTCACAATTGTTTTTCTTGCTTCAACTTTATTATATGCAGATCTGTTATCGGGAACTAATGCTTTTACTAATTTATCAAAAAGACCTTGTAAACGTGGATCTGCTTCTTCAATCATTTGTTTAAAACGGGCAGGATCAAGCTCTAAATTACCACGCCGCTCATACAGAACTTTTGTAAGCATAGTAACTTGCTCGGCAAATGAATAGTTTTTTGATTCTAATATAGAAATAAAAAAATTAGTTATAAAAAAATTTAATAATAATAAACGTTTTAAATAATATTTACGAATTATTGTATTTTCTTTGTCTTGTTCTAAAAAAAGGTGAATTTCTGACTTTTGCCTACGATCAGGCTCAACAATACTCATATAATGGTTATGACACAATTGTTGACCGATTCTTAGGTATGTATATGCTTCATAAGTTCCTTTTTTTTGAGCTTTCTCATATGCTAATGAAGTAAATTGACGAAAGCGGGATACTTGATTACAATTTTGTACTGAACATGGGCCATGATTTTTTTGGACCATATTGTAGTTAACGGCTTAACCACTTAAGGTGTAAAACCCAGTAGATGGGCTGAAAATGACTCGTAAAATGATCTGTAATACGTGTAGCATTATCACGTGTTATTTATTTAGCCAATCATAATATTGTGACACACGTTGATCACTAACCAATAAAAACAAACTTTCTCTATGCTTCGTATTTTTTTTTTTTTTTTTTTCAAAAACTTTTTCTCTCTCTCTCAAATTTTTACTTTATTGTTTTGTCTAAAAAATAAAGATAAAGGTATATTTTTTGTTGAAATTTCTTTTCCCATTATTATGTTATTTATAATATTACCCAAATAACCAATAAAAATTGATAATTTTGTTGATCATGTGATTGCACGATCACGATTTAATTATTTATTTATCATTTTTTTTTTTTTTTTTCAAAACTTTTTTCTCTCTCTCTCAAATTTTTACTTTATTGTTTTTGTCTAAAAATAAAGATAAAGGTATATTTTTTGTTGAAATTTCTTTTCCCATTATTATGTTATTCTTAACACTCTTATTAATATATTTTTCCAATGTATTTCTTCTCACTAACGTCCTAAACAATGTTCTACTATCGAGTTTTTTACTTTATTGGTTTTTCTAAAAAATAAATACAAAGGTACATTTTTTGTTGAAATTTCTTTTTCCATCCTGTTAACACTCTTACTAATATTTTTTTCTAATGTGTTTCCTCCTACTAACGTTCCTACTAACAATGTTCTACTGTTAAACATTTTTTATTCCTTATTTTTACTAACACTTCTACTAACATTAACACTAACATTAATACTTATACTTTATATTTTTTTTTATTGACGTTCCTTTTCTACTTCTACTAACTTTCATACTAACATTAATACTAACACTTTCTAATGTAAAAATTTTTTTATTAACGTTCCTTTTCTTTTGCTAACACTTCTACTAATATTCATACTAACACTTTTATTACTAACATTTTACTTTCTTTTAAATTAAATAGATATAATGAAATGAAAACAAGCAAACAAGTGAACATTAATTATAAATTTGTGTAAAGAGTAGTGAATTTTTTTATAATATTTTTTGTATAATATTTTTTTTTATTATCGATTGAAAATATAAATAAAACTTTCAGTAATTACAATTAAATGAATTAAATTACTTTTAAATTACAATTGTATTTAAATTATAAATCTACTACTATTAATGCCCCATAAATGCTATACTTTTCGGCTATCCGATATGTGTGAAAATTATGAAATTATGCTTATATTTCAAATACAAATAGGATACATATCGGGTATATATAGGATACTTATTAGCACTATCCGATAAGTATATAATATCTGTCCGATATTTTTTTAAAATATATCGGGTACCCAATAAATCTATGATATGTAACCGATATTTAACTACCCAATATGTATGAGAAATGTACCCGATATGTACGTTATATGTCACCGATTTTCTGCATCCGACGGGTACATATCAGGTACCCGATATGTGTAGTATTATTAAATAGCATACACATATTTCACACATATCGGGTACATATCAGGTACCTGATATGTACCCGATATGTACCCGATAGCATCGATTTTGACCAGTGCATCATTTTGTTCTTCATTAGTTCCATCATTTTTATCAGCATTACCATTATTGCCATCATCGTTATTATCACCATTACCATTATTGTCATCATCGTTATTATCATCATTACCATTATTATCATCATCGTTATTATCACCGTCGTTATCCTCATCATCATCATCATCATCATCATCAGATTCTGGTTCAATCCACCTTGATGATATCCACCAATTAGCCATGTCTTGTGTTGGTCTGCTTTTTTATCGATATCGTCTAGACAGTAACGTTTGCGACTTAACCCAGTTCCGATGCTTACTCCGATCTCGTCCGCTCGAAATAAGATTCTTTTAACCTAATGATAAATTTATAACTTATTAGCATAAACACCTATGTTTTAAACTTTCGCAACTTTACGTACTCTAGAAGACCTCCACTCCTTATTATGAATCTTAATTACAGAATTTGTACTTATTAACCTTCCTGATCTTATGTTATCGTTACGCTCTTCATTTGCCAGAACTTCGTCTTCAGTAGACCATTCATCCGAATGGACTTCTGCGGTATTTACTGCCTTTTCGCAATCTTTAATAAATACTTCCCTAGTCATATTTTCAGGACGACAATCATCTAGAATGCTGTCTTGCGTGAAGATCATGTGTTGGAGACCTTTGCGTCTTCTTGTTATTTTCTATTAAAGAGTAAATTAAAATAATTAATAGATTATATACATTGTCATTTTAAATAATGAATTTCACACCTGATCTCTCCTCGACGTCATGTGTTGCCGTTTATTGTATTCATCTATCTTACCCTCCTTTTTTAATTTCCAAATCTCCCGCCATGATTTGTGTAGCTGTTTTATTACTTTTAAAAGTTCTGTATCGTATACCTCTAATGAAGGAGGCATCGCTGCTTTAACGGCTGGTAGAAGCTTCTTATTTATCGACTTTTTTTGTTTACTAAATATTTTTGACATGTCGAAAAGAATTGACGAATCGAGGTTGTTTATAATATGGATTACCTCATCCTATTTAATATAACACTTATTTTTTAATGATCAATACAAAAGAGAAATATTTAATAAAATAAAGATATATTTACATGAACGGTTTTTTTGAAATTTTTATCAGTTATTGGAGGAAGGGCACGCCGATTCTCTCTGGACAGAACTGGGGATAGGCTTCTATTTCTTGGTCCTTCACTCGTTCTTTCTTCCGTTAGCACTTCCACACGTTTGGTAAAATTTGAAATCATGCTTCTTAATTCGCTGACTTCTCTGTTGTTAGCACCTATTATAAATCAGTATTTAATATAAATCATTTAGTATAAAAAATTTTACGTGTAAGTAAGTAAAGAAACGTGAAAGAAATACTACCGCTCGCTGGAGGTGAAGAAGAAGGAATTGTTAAAAATAGATCGGTTAAAGATCCTATAGCAATAACGTTAAATTGGTATAGTATAAGTAAAATGAAATTTAATTAGCGCTAATATAAAACAATATTACTTTTTGTAATTGATTTCCCTCTAGAGACATTTTGATAGTTTCAATTATGTTGAGATTGAGAGCGTGATTAATGTCGATGAGGGGAATAAGAGCGAGATCGAGATCAACATTGATGGGAACGAGAATGATGGGAACGATAAGGGGAGCGAGATCGATGTTGATGAGAACGAGAATGATGGAACGATAAGGAGAGCGAGAGCGATAGGAACATGATCGTTGGGAACGATGAGGGGAGCGAGAGCGATGGGAACGTGATCGTTGGGATTCAGAATGATAATAACGAGATTTGGATCGAGATGGGTGAGATCGAGATTGACGAGTCGTTGAGCGAGATTTTGAGTGACTACAAGATCGATTAATATGAGTTTGATGCCGAGATTGATGAGATTGGGAACGGGAACTAGATTCATTTCGTTGAGATCTAATATGAGGATGAGAGCCATCACGAGAAATAGGAATTAAATTTAAAGGTTTGAATTTTCTCATTATGATATTTGATAATTTGATAATTTAAAGATTAAACAAGAAACAAAGGCTCTATATATAACCGTTACTTACGTCTTCTGAACCATTTTCGTTATCGTCTGATTAAAATAAAAGATAGATTAAATTAATAAGACTCGTTATCATTTAATAAAATTTATCGCTATCAATATTAATTAAAATAAATCAATAAATTAAATAAACTTGATATTATATCGCTTTCAATTAATTAAAATATATTATTTAAAATAATCAGTAAACTACATTAATTAAATTAAGATAAATCAATCAATATTTAAATATATCAGTAAACTAGATATTATATCGCTATCAATTAATTAAAATATATCAATAAACTAAATATTATAGCGTTATCAATTAATAGAATATATCAATAAATTAATTAAAATATATCAGTAAACAATTAATAATTAAAAATATCAATAAATTAATTAAAATATATCAATAAAGTATATCAATGAATTAATTAAAATATATTAATAAACTAAATATTATATCATTATCATAAATAACATGTCCAAATTAGTAATAACACATTTGAAGCTTAATAAAGTTATACTTACGGAAGCTGGTTTTTCCGACAGGAAATATAATTGGCGAAAAGAAATATGCTTACTTTGTTAAGCCGACAAAAATAAGGCGAAAAATAAGGTGAAAAATATCGTCAACCATTAACGAAAAAATGAAAGGCAACAAAGAAAATTTGTTGCATCGTACTAAAATGTGGAGAAAAAAGAAAAAAAGCGTGGTAAACGTACGCAAATGTACCATACTCACGAGCAAATTTATAGTAAACGTAAATAAATTGGAAATCACCGATTTGTAGAACGTGCATGGTAAACGCGGTAAACGCAAACAAACTTTATAGCTCCTGCCAATCACGTCGGATGACATTTATGCACTATCTAGTCACGTGGTATTAACAAACTGTACGTCTGTGCCAACTGCCAAGGGCAAAAGAAGAATTAAAGATTTATTAAAACAATTCTATTAATTAACAAGTAATTTTAACCATGACTGATTATTAGAATAAACGTATATATGCTATAACTCAACGTATTATTGTAAGCGACTCAATAAAAGATAAAATAATAAATATTTGATATCTCGTTAACAGCTTTAAATGATACTGATGTACTAGAAATTGACGACTTGAAAGAAAATATATAAAAAAAAAATGAAATATAGTTTTTCCTAATTTTTGATATATTTGAAAGAATAGGCCAAGTGTTAAATTTTGATGTTGTTGCAGTTGCGAACAACTAAGACACTTTTTTTATAACTCTCGCATTTTGATCTGTGAATAGGAAATTGCTACATCTCTACTTAAATTATTTGGATCTTTCGAATTCGTGATGATATATGAGATTTATTAGTAAGTCGATTGACATGTTTCAAGAATCAGATTAATTGAATTTGAAAAAATTTTCTAGTATAATTATACCCCTTAATACCAAATTTAATTAGAGAATTAGCAAAAATAAAATTATATTTTAGTATTTGATAAAATACATTGGTCTTGACATCATTGTTATGTGTTATTATCAAAATAGCTTAATTACCAAGCTGTGCTTTGACAAAAATGGACCAAGAATCGGGATTACCAAACCAATTAGATTGATTTGCAATTCCTTAAAAAAAAAAAAAAAAAAAAAAAAAAAAATATCGGAATCACTAGATACAAGAATCAGAACCAAAGTGCATTGTTTCTGTAAAGAATGTAACGGTAAATTGGTTGATCCAAGGACTAAACTGAAACATGAGTTAAAATATAAATTAAAATCTAATGCGAATAATAATTTTGGTAACAATTATCAAGAAGGTTCTTCAAATGTTATATCATCTGATGCTGTTGATGAAGATGTAATGGAATGCGACCCAATACAAGGAATAAATGATACATCACCTGATATAACTGAACAATTATCTGAAGATATTGAACAATTGTCCGAAGATATTGAACCATTGTCCGAAGATATTGAACCATTACTCACAAGAAACTATTTCTTTTTAACAAAGAAGACACCTATACATGAATCGGCAAAACATTGAATGATAAAGAAAGGAAAAATATCTGATCTTGTTTTTGAAAATTTATTATTGGATAATGTAAGAAACGAGAATGATCAAGATGGGGATTCTGAAGATGATGACGATAAAAATGGAGATACTGAAGATAGCGATTCTAATTATTCTGATGATTATGAAGATGATGACGATGAGGAAGTCAATTTTGCATCAACAGATTTTGATGACGGCGAACCAATTCTTCCTAACATTAACATTAATGATAATTATACTTGGACTATTTTGTGGATATTACAATATCAACAACGATTTAAACTTTCCAATGTAGCTATAGATTCTTTGTTCAAGTTCTTAAGATTTTTTCTTTTGACAATAGATGAAAATAAATTTTCATCTTTTTCTTCCTCTTTATATATGGCTAAAAAGGTGTTGGGGATATCCACAACGATAATTAAATATGCAGCCTGTGACAGATGTCACAAATTGTATGATATAAAAGAATTATTAGACAATACTGAAATACCAACTTGCAGTTTTGTAAACTATCCAAATCACAGAATAGAATGATTTCGACAACAATGCAATAACCCTCTATTAACGAAAATAGATAGTAATAATAGTAGTAATAATCCCATTTTCTGTCCGATAATGACATTCCCGTTAATAAATATTAAGCAACAATTGACCCTTTTTTTTAATCGCAAAAATTTTGAAATGTCATGTCGGAAGTGGTTAGAAAGGAAAAACGGAACTGAAGCTTTATTCGATATCTATGATGGTAGGGTCTGGAAAAGTTTTACAGATGATGATGGTGTGCTGTTTTTTACAAAAGAATTTGCCAATACTCATATCAGATTAATGTTAAATATGGATTAGTTCTAGCTATTCGTAAATTCACAATATTCTGTTGGTGTGATTTATGTCATTTTTTGTAATTTGCCACATAATGAACGCTTCAAGCCACACAATATTCTCACACTAGCAGTAATGCCTGGTCCGAAAGAACCAAGCCAACATGAAATTAACAATTATTTGTATCCGATCGTTAACCAGTTAAATCGTTTGTGGAATGGCTATTTTATAAAAACAAACAAACACAACAACGGTCGATTTGTCTGTGGTGCAATCATTGGCTGTTCTAGCGACGTCCCTGCATCTCGGAAATTATGTGGTTTCATCTCAGCTCGTATTGCATGCTACCGATGTTACAAATCGGCAAATTTTATAAACAATCAACCAAATTTTGGGGGGTTTGCAGATTTAGACGACTGGTTTGTTGAGCGAGATATTAATGAAATAAGAGAAAAAGCAAGTGAGTGGAAACAATGTGCAACTGAAGAAGCACGAAGAGCCCATGTCTCTGAACATCATGTTCGCTGGTCGGAGATATACCGCTTGCTTTATTTTAATCCTGTTCGCTTTTGCATGGTTGATCCTATGCATTGCCTTTTTCTCGGTATTGCGAAATGGATCGTAACAAAACTCTGGATAGGCGAAGGTATATTAAATAACGAAAAGCTCAAAATTATGCAAGAGAGAGCTGACATGATAAAGTTTCCAAGTGACCTTGGACGCCGCCCTGTCAGAATAGCTACCGGTGAAGGATTCTCAAGTTTCACGGCAGACATGTGGAAAACCTTCATGTTAATTTTTGCAATACCTATCACATGGAGTTTCCTTGGATACATCGACCGAAAAATTCTTGCATATTTCGTGCGCGCTTGCAAGATCTTAACAAACTGAGAGCTACAAAAAAATATGTTAAATGAAGCGTTTACAAGACTGATAGAGATGAACAAATTAATTGAACAAAAATATGGTCAAGAAAAAATAAGTCCTAATCTGCATCTCTGTCTCCATATCTGTGAATGCGCATTAGACTATGGTCCTTTGTCCTCATTCTGGTGTTATAGCTTTGAACGGATGAACGGAATTTTAGGTACGTGATTTAATTTTTCTGATTTGAAAATCGCAATGTTATTAATTATTTTTAAAAATTGTAGGTTCTTATAATAATAGCAAACGTAATATTGAACCTGAACTACTAAGAATTATGTCCGAAAATACAATCCTTCAATACTTCCTCTCAAATTGTGACAACGATCACTTATTTTCCTCCTTGGAGATAATAGAACCAAGAAAATCTGTTGGCAGCTTGGCTGCACTTGATGATTTTGCGAGCGATGAGTATCAAAATTTTATAAGACTATCTCTTATTGAGGAAGATTCAGTTTACAGAACGGAATGTTTTCCTGGGTTGCTAATGAAACCGCGCAAAGAAACTACCCTTCCAAACCAAATTTTGGATCTACTGGTAGAATTTTATAATAGTTTGTATAATGATTATTGTTTCATCTCCATCTACTCTATAATAGGTTCAAATAACGGTACTGTCGTAAACCCTAGAATTATACAATATGGGAGAATAAGAATTGGGGCAGACATATATGGTTCTGTTCAGGCTGCTCTTCACGAAAAATCCTCATATATATTAGCTCGATTTGTACATTATGATGGATCGATCGATGTTTATCCCAGTCAAGTACAATTTTATTTTGAGCATACTATTCATTTAAATAGTTCACGATCATTAACCCATTCATTAGCGTTAGTCAAATGGTACAAACTGGTTCAAGATCATATTACAAGATATTATTGCCAAGTAGATAACGACATAAAATCATGTAATATGGAATTATGGACAAATGAGTTTTATGATATGAGAAGAGACAGTATTATACCCATACATCATATAATAGGAAAATTCATTAAATGTAATTTTGATACTGGGACGAGAAAAACAAAAGAATATATGGCTGTGATTCCTTTAAATAAAAAAATTTCGTTTTAAAAACTTTATATAATATAAAATGAATTATATGTAAAATCAGAATGGCGAATTCAATTATAGCATTTGTATTTGATTAAATTATAACAATCATTTTTTTTTGGCACAAAAATAACGATAAAGGTTACATATACCGTAATTAATTCTAACTACGTGAAAAATCAGATAATTCAGATAACAAGAGATCTTATTTTGAGCCGGCAAAGTTGTATTGCAAATCGGTCTTTTATTACGGCATTACGATACAAGCACCATACTTTGTGATTAATAACTCTAATCATGTAATAATTTTTAGATATCAAAGGTTTATTTTATTTTAATTAAATATCACATAAAGTATAAAACAATTATTCTGGCTATATAAATACATTTAAGGCTGGCAAAGCTGTATTGCAAATCGGCCCTTCTTATTTGAAAAAGGTAATAATTACATTAAATTAATATGGCACTTATTCAAAAATGTTTAAAAATGTTGCAACTTAATTCTCCAATAATCATCATTGTTATAATCAAGTTACTTACGACTTAAGCTTACTTTGATTATAAATAAAATGGCACTTCGCACAGACAGAGCTCATGATATATGAGTTATTCCATCATGCCTATTTTACCTCTTGATAAAGGATTTTTGTTGCATGTACTTTCCTAATCAATGATAATCAAAGTTACTTACGACTTAAGTCTACTTTGATTATAAATAAAATGGCATTTCGCATAGACAGAGCTCATGATATATGAGTTATCCCATCATGCCTATTTTAACTATGATTAAAGAATTTACATTATTATTGTAAATATTTTACTCATAAGTCATAATGATATCTATTTAGACTTCGACGAATAATGCGACAGAGGAGGCGGAATTATCATAACCAAAATTCGAAGCGAGAGGTCTATGTATAGTAAATAGATCATCAACTTTGGTACCAGAGTTATTTACAAACTTTAGGTGGCCACCTAGCCCACCTTTCCTATAACACACTATGCACGACGGCAAATGGTATAGGAGGCAGACTCTTCTTTCAGAAAGAAAGTTTTTTTTTGAAAAAAAAAAAAATAGTACAATTAAATAGCGTTTAATTAAATGTGATTAATTAACTTTTTAGGAATAGGCCTTATCAATGCGATCTCATCAGTTTCGATTATCACTGTTCAACCTTATGAATACTTCAGTTATTGTTTGTGAAATCAAACCAACTGGGAATTCAATGTACAAAACAAGTAGAATATTTAGAATAGTATCTTATATTTATTAGTATAATAAATAATTTCAAAAATCCTATGATGTAAAATTACGAAATATTACAATTTAAATATCGGCAAAGGCTATTTTAAATAGAGTAAAATCTTTATTCGACCTGTGTCAAAAGCGGTAAAGTTTACACTAAATATAATATCTCCAGTTTAAATATCAGCATTTAATTAAAAAAAAGGTAAAAATTGGCCGCTAAAATTGGCATTTCTGGATGAAAAATCGGAAGTTAACAAAAATCGGCAAAAAATTAGTAAAATAATCGGCAAAGCCTTATTGAAGTCGGCAAGGGAATTTTAAATAAGATAAAATCCTTTATTCGAACTATACGAAAAGGGTAAAGTATATAATAAATATAATATCTCTGGTTTAAATATCGGCATTTATTTAAAAAAAGGTAAAAATCGGCCGCTAAAATTGGCATTTATGATTGAAAAATCAGAATTTAACAAAAATCGGCAAAAATAGATATGGCTATACTAAAATAAGCAAAATTTGGCATATTCTATATTGAAGTCGGCAAGGCTATTTTAAATAGAGCAAAATCCGATTTTTTTTCATTCGACCCGTGTTAGTAGAATTAAATTTATTTACAGTAAAAATTTTAGAATGATTAATTTAATATTTATAAAATGCAACCAATTTTTATATTTTTAATTATTTATTATTTATTTGATTTTTAATTTTAAAGTATAATTTTTTTATTTTAGATTAATTAAACTAATTTTGTAAATAAATATACTGTATATTGCTATATATATAATGAATTCTTTCTTTTGATCATCATGATTAAAAAATTGAAAAAAAAAATTTTTTTATTTTTTCTTATAAATTGACTATTAAAAGGCCAATGATTCTTACATTTCCTTTCTTTATCAAATAAAAATACTTTTAAAAGTATTGGACTTGATTTTTTTATATATTTATAATATAATAGAACTTAGTTAAAGTTCAATTTTTTTGACAATAATAATGGTAATAATAAGTAATCGAGAACATACAATTGAAAAAAAAACTAAACAAAAGATAATCTTGAGGACTCTTGAATACCATGACATGTCTCAGGCTTTGGACATTAAAAACCTTTTTATAGAAATTTTCAACTTGATCTATATTTATTATTACATTTTTTTTATTAGATCACTTCTTATATAAATACTAAAAGCAATACTATTGGACCATTAACTAAAAGTAAAGGTAAAAAGAAAAATAAATTAAATAAGACTATTAATAATATTTTTATAAAAAAAACAGATAACAAACTTTTTTACTATTATCATTTTTACCACTAATTATGGTTAATACAACAGATACATTTATTTCACTTATTTCAGACTTTCTTAAAAAAAACTAAAAAAATGATAGATAATAAAATAGCACAAATAATTATTGGATATTATACATCTGATAAATGCTTTTTTGTTTAAAATATTATTATATATAATATACCTGCTAAGTGGAATAATTATAAATTACTAAACTATCCATTTATTTGAAGTAATATAATATTAATTATAATTAAATATTAGTATAAATATAAAACTATTTAATACAAATTGATTATTGCAAATTTTTTTAAAAATTACCTATGGTGGATGTTTGAACTGACCTTTGGTTGGGAGTACTGTATATAGAATAGAAGAGATTATAACTTAATCCTATCTTATCTAATAAATACAAATGTGTTTTCAACACCTTAAAAAAAAAAAAAAAATTAAAAATTACCAAGCATAATAGATGGCTTCTTTAGTAGGTGCATTTATCTGTTAATTCTTAGTAATGTAATTTCTTAAAAAATAAAAAGAATGTAAGAAATTTCAAGCCATTATTTATAATTTACCTGAATTAATAATTATGACTTCTTTAATTGAACTATAATAAGAAGAATTTCTAAAAGAATTAAACATAAAAATATTTGAAAAAATAAAATTTTTAGATAGAAAAAAGAAGATTGTAAGTTATTTTAAATCTTGAGAGTATTTGTATAAATATATCAATAATTTGATTTTATAATATGATAAAAATGTTGCTTAATATAAATATATTTTACTTTTCCTTAAATCTAAAAAGAAATCAATCAGATTTAACCTATATGTAATTAAATATAATAAGAAAGATAAATTCAGTAAATCATCTTTTTTTAACAAGTATTAATTGACTTTAATTATCAGATCAAATAAATCCTTTTAAGAAATCTAAAAACAAAGAACTTAAATATAAAACCAAAGAATCAAGATGCTTATCAGTTATGAAACAAATCATCAAAATAAACTAATCATACTAGTTTTAAAATTTTTAAACAAAATTTATATGTAAAGATCATTAAAATAAAAAAGATTTTAAAATATATAATGCTAAACAAAATACAAACTTAGAGTAATTTAGGAACTATTACTTAGTTATAATCTAATTTTTAGTATAAATTTTACTTTTTTTTTTTTTATAATCCCTTTATTCTTTTACATATATTAATTTTATGATGGATATTTAAACTAGTTTTAGAATTAGAAATGCTTTATATATAATAAAATGTTATAATTCTATTTTTCTAATAAATGAATATCCCTTAAACGGTAATACAGGCAAATTTGCCTGCAATTTAAAAAAAAAGTAACATCAACTATATAAAACTTTTTTAATAAAAGCCAGAATTTTATAAAATTTTACCACATTATTGATCAATATATGGCCATTAAATATATAGTTAAAAATCTGGCTGTTTGGCAAAAATTAAACCAGAAATTAATTTGTAAAAATGCTGATCAAAACTTCAGAATTTTAGAGTTTTTGGAGTTTTGCATTTTTTTTTATTCCTAACGTTATATTTACTTATTTTTTTTATTTTTACCATGGATACTATTGAATATGATGAGCAAGATTTGTTTGTTGTTGATTTTGCAAGAAATATTCACAATATTACTGATAAAAATGATGATGATATCGAAAATTTTGATAATTTTGAAGAAATTCATGAAGAGAATATCCAAGGCAGAGGTAGTAATAGAGGTAGAAGAAGAGGAAGAGGTAGAGGTAGAGGTAGAGGTGGAGGTAGAAATAATAATAGTGAAAGAGATAATAATAATGGTGAACAAATTGCACAACTTTCACTCCACCTTTTTTTAATGCTTTTCAACATGTTAGATTTTTACATGAATTTAAAATAAGATTTCCTCCTTTCACCATCACCTTATTCTATATTTTCTCTTTTTTTTTCTCTTGAACAAATAGAAATAATTGTTAAAAATACAAATAAATATGCATATGTAAAGAATGCAGGAGAAGGGCATGATTGGAAAGAATTAACAATGAAAGAATTTAAAATTTGGTTAGCAATATTAATATATGCTGGTGTTTTTAAATTACCTAGTATCCGAGATTATTGGAATAAGGATAGTAAATTTCCTGAGCATAAAATTACTACTTTTATGTCTTTAATTCGTTTTGAACAGGTATTTTAATTTTATTATTTAATTTAATATTTTTATTAAATTAATTAAATTTTATTAAAACTGTTTATTGATATATTTAGATTAAACGTTTCATGCATATTTCAGATTGTACTATTCCGCCTGAGTTTTGGTATTCAAAGGTATCATCCTTTAGCAACTCATATCTGAACAGTTTTCAAAACAATTTGTATACCATCTTCAAACGTTTTTATTGATGAAATGATTGCAAGATTTTCTGAAAGAAGCACTCATACTATAAAAATTAAAAACTAACCTACTCCAGAAGGTTACAAGATTCTTTCTCTTTGTGATGCTGGCTATACATATACTTTTATTTTTACCTCCAGAATTCAAACCCACCCAAAAATCCAGCAAGTATCAGATTTAAGTAAAGTAGGAAATGAAGTATATCATTTTACATTTTAATTACCAATAGAAGATAAATCATTCAATATCTATATGGATAATTATTTTTCTAGTATCAAACTTTTCAAATACTTGCGTGAAAAAAAATAGGAGCATGTGGAACTGTTTGTACAAATAGTGCTAATTTCTAAAGGTTCTTAAAGTAAATAAAAAACTAGATTGGGACATACTTTCTGGGGATGATTGTTGACAATGTATTAGCCATTTTGTGAATGGACAATGGCCCAGTGACGATGCTTTCTACTATTCATCAGATTGATAATGAAAATGAAAATCAGATAGAAAGAGTATGACGTTGACCACGAGAGACAAGCACAAATGCAGCTAAAGTTCGAGCAATTTTTAGAACTTTAAGTAAAAAAACTTTACCAATTCCTGTTATAATTGATGACTATAACCACTTCATGGGTGGAGTAGATATTGCTGATCAATTACGAGGGTATTATGAAACTCAGCTACCAGTACGAAGAACATGGATGCCACTGTTTTTTTGGCTTTTAGATACTGCATTAGTTAATTCATATTTAATATTAAAAAAAGTTAATACAAATATTAATCATAAGGATTTTAGATTACAAATAGTATGGGATTTAATTGAAAAAAGTTTAAAAGAAAGTGAAAAAAAACCACATACACAAAACCAAGTTGATGAATTAACAAATCAATTTAAGTTTATTTACGTTGATCCTACTAAAAAGCAGCAATATGTTACAACAAAATATGAGCTTCCTATAATAAGATTATTTCCAGAAGGTCATTATCCTGAATGGAGAGAAACAAGAAGTAGTTGTGTATGGTGTAAATATTTAGTAAAAAAAAATCAAGAAAAAGCAGCAAAAAATCTGCCTCAATCACAATTATATTGCATAAAATGTGATTTAGCCTTATGTTGTAATAAGGAAAGAAGTAATTGTTTTAAAGATTTTCATACATATAGGGAAGATGATGACTAAAAATAAAGTTTTGTTTTTATTTTTTCTATTTAAAATTAGTTAATTTTCATAACATTTACATTGCACTTTTTTTATGAATTTTACGAAAATTATTCTTTTTTTTAAGCTATTATGTAATTTCAAAATCTTATTTTTAAATCTTAAAAACTCAAATAATAAAAATTATTTCTCATAAACTACTCTGCATTTTATTATTAAAGTTTGACAGGTTATAATCAAACTCCAATGAGTTCGCCAAAATATATGCAAAATTTTTTAAAAAACGGCTATTAATGAAAAGTGCAAACTTTGATCGGTGATTAATTAAATATTCTAATATGTAAACTAGAAAATGATGATCATAATTACGTGATATAAAATTTAAACGATTTGGAAAAAAATTTTTATTAAGGTAGCATTAATATTTCTAAAAATAGATGAAAGCTAAAATTTGGGTAAAATTGCAGTCAAATTTGCCTGCGAGGTTCTACCGTTTAAGGGATACATTTTTAACACTAAAAAAAAAAAATTATTAAAAATTTATTATAAAATTTTAATAAATAATATAATAAATATAGTTAATTTAATTTTATATTATATAAAAATATATATAATACTACAGATTTTAATGATAATTTTAATTAGTTATAAGAAAAAAATTATATATTTAATAAAAAAAAGTAAAGATATCTTATCAAATATATTTATAAATAATAATTTTATAACTTTATATATAATATTAAATTATAAGAAAAGAAAATATCAAATTTTATATTTGCATTTAAATATATAAATAGTTTTTCCTTAAATAAAAAATTTAAAAAATACTAAAAAATTGATAGTATATCAATATTAATAAAATATTAGAAATTAACTTATATAAACTAAAATATCTATTATTATTTTTTTTTCAATATTAATAATAATTAAGTTTAAACTTTTTTTTTTTATAATTAAAAAAAACATTTATTTTATTAGAAAAAAATCAATAAATATACAAAATTACTAATAGACAAAGCTTACCTGTTCTTTACACTAGAATTACAAATATATCTTATAATTACTATATCTCTAAACTATACTCTTTAATGTAATAGGAAGTCTAGTTATAGAATTGTTCAAGAAATAAAAGAAACAAAAAATAAAAGAAAAATTCTATGTTCTTATAAAACAAAAATATTACATAAAGCGAATGCAAAGTATGATAAGAAGTTAGTAAAGATTATAATTCATCCAATCAACTAAACTAAATATAATATTTCAGCAATGCCTTTTGCCTAACTATCAAATATTTTATGTTCAACTTAGTGGACTGGTCAATTCTTAATTGATTGATCTTCTTATTAGAGCAATCAGATTTAAATATCTTATTTTGAGTGTTATTGCAGTTATTAGTATTAGACCTAATAGAAAAGTTAGTAGATTCAGATGCCCTCCTATAAGCCTTATCTGTATGATTAATTTGAGCAGAGTTACGTAATTTTTTGAAGTTGAGAATAAAATAATGGTACCATAAAATTCACTTGTCATTTTAAAGCTGAGGATTATTAATATGAATAGAAACATGATCTCAAGTGTTAAAATAACCTATCATCTTTCTGGAACTATCAACTTCTTTAATAATTTTAAAAGATTTTATGCCACTATTCAATAAAAACTAGTGAAAGTAACCATTTGGAAGTCTGTTATATTGTTTAAAATGTTGTTTATGACAGCTTAAAATTTCTCATGTTATTTTCTTTTTAAAAGCTAAGAACCATCTAACTAGAATTTCTTCTAAGTTGATAGTTCAGTTTTTTTTATTGTAATATTTCAAGTATTCGTGATCAGAAATCAGTCTTATCTTCACAGATAAATACTTTTTGTACATCCTTATGCTGACTGACATAATCTTATCCTATTTTGCCAAATGACTCAACAGGATATAGTTATCTTATTTTGCCAAAATATCATATACTACAAGGTTTAGTAATTAAGCTTGATCTTTTTTTTGCAGATAATATCTGATAATGATAATTAAAGATGTTACCCGTAACTGTAATTATAAGACACAGTGTTGTAAGTAATAGGTTGCAATCTAGCTTCTTCAGAGTGCAAAAGTTGTAATGCCGTAATTGTGCTGTAATGTTGTAATTATGCCGTAATTATGATTGGCTTATTTTATATGAGATCATTAATAAAATTGCGGCTTTTTTTATTAATAAAATCGTGAATTTTTTTTTAGTAACAAAATTGCGGCTCTTTTTTTATTAACAAATTATTTTATTAACAAAATTGCAGCTTTTTTTTATTAATAAAATAGCGGTTTTTTATTAACAAAATCACGGCTTTTTTTATTAATAAAAATCGCGACTTTGTTTTATTAATAAAATCGCAGCTTATTTTTTATTAATAAAGTCACGGCTTATTTTTTAATAAAGTCGCAGCTTATTTTTAATTAATAAAATCGCAGCTTATTTTTATTAATAAAATCATTTATTAACAAAATCGTGGCTTTTTTTTTATTAATAAATCTAATAAATTGCAGCTTTTTTTATTAATAAAATCGCAGTTTTCTTTATTAATAAAATCGTGGTTTTTTTTATTAATAAAATCGCGGTTTTCTTTATTAATAAAATCACGGCTTTTTTTATTAATATGTATTTAAAAAAATATTAATTAACCATTTTATTATTTCTAATACGAATTAAAAAAATATTAAACATTTTTAACATTTTTTTTATTAATACGAATTAAAAAATATTATCACACTAATATTATATATATCAAAATTATGTCGCGACACTATGTAGGGAGTTTTAACTTTTGGCATTGGGCCAAATGACTTTTGGCAGGCAATCTTAGGTGGCATTAAGGCATTACAGCCTAATTACAACATTACGGTCCAATTATAGCATTACGGCTTAATTACAGTATTACGAAAAGTATTATAACTGTAATGCCGTATGTTGTAATATTACGGCATCGTCTAATCAATTATGGCTAATATCTTTAATGATAATATTTCTATTTTTTAAAGAATTGTCTGTCTCCTTTTATTTTAATTTCTTCTCATTATCATTAGGTATTAAAAGTGATTTAGAATTTCATTTCAATTGCTTAAACAGGGTAAAAGAAGGAAAAAGTAAACTTTGATTAAAAGTGACCATCTTTAAACCAAAAGGTTAAAAGGATGATACTCAGAAAATTCAGCACTAAAAGTGGACTTTATATATTTATTCAATTTTAAAGAAATTTAGAATTGTAATAATTTCTTCTTCTTTTTACAAAATTTCTTTTTAGCAGTCCTTTTCTAAAATTTGATCAAGGGTATAACAGGTTGAGATGTGTGTTGTTGCGAGGATGTGATGTATGAACTATCATTTAATAATCCTTGTAAATCTTTATCAATTACATCAAAATTCATTGACATGTCTAATTAGTGCATTGGATTCCCTAAATTATTTATTTTTAGAGTTTGTTTATTACATTGTACTAATTATTCCCATGAGTTTATCATTTAAGAGAAGGATATTGAGAAGGTAAGCCAAAAAGCAAGCAGTTTGAAGGTAATAGTTATCACTATCTATTTTCTGTATCAATTTGTCATGAAAGATATTTTAGTTTCTATAGTTGTTAAGAAATATATCCAACCTATATAAATCTGAAAATACTATGAAATTGAAAAAGTTTATAATAATGTCATAAAAGTAGTTTAAAGGTAAAGTCTTTAAGTCAAAATCTATTGTAATTAAAGGCAGAAAACCCATTTTTTTCACTTTCTTGGCTGATTTTGTTAGCAGAAATCCAGGCTTTATAGTGAATAAAATAAAATTTTCTTCTATAAAAAATTGGTTTTACAAATTGACAGAAAGAGTTTCTCTTTAAACTTACAATTTTAATTATAAATTTAAAATTAAATATAGTAAAAAAAAATAAAATTAAATAGTAATTTATAGTTTATAAATAAAAATAATATTTATTTAATTATAATTTATAATTTTTTTATTTTTAAGATTTAAAAAAATGTTAATAAAATTAAAAATAAAAAAAAAATATATTATAATTTTTTTAAAAGTAAAACTTAATTCTTTCCTATTATAATTACATTTCAAAAAAGATAAATAAACAATTAATTTTAAAGATTTTTTTATCTAATAATATTATTTTTACAGAAAAAAAAACAAAAATATTTTTAATAATATTTCTAATTTTTTAGTAAATATATAATCAAATTTTTTACAGATAATTAAGATAAAAAATTATAAGATTATTATTATACATAAATAAAGAAAAATATAAGTTTATTATATATTTTAAAATTTAAAAATACTTAAAAAAATGTTTAAAACTAAAATAGAAATTTTTTATTATAATTTAATCATTTTTTTTGCTTATAAAATAATAAAATTTTTATTTAAAAACAAAATTACCACTATTAGATATAATCAATATAGGGCATTTTCACAAATTGCATGATTAGAATTAGATTGGATTAAAATTAGGATTAGCTTGAGATTAAGATTAACATTTAGTCTTACTTCATAAAATTAAATATGATTGAATTTATTAAAGTATTAAATTAGCCAGAATTTAATTATCCATTATAAATTTAACTGAAATTAAAATATTACATTAGAAAAATTTATAATAATTAATTTTCATTTCTAATTTTATTCAATGAGTAAGATTGAAATTACATATAAAATTTTAATTATGTTTAGCTTAAGATTAACCTTAATCTCAAGCACATTTTTTGTGAAACTAGATTAACTTTTAATCTCAATCTTAATTTCAAATACACACTTTGTGAAGACACTCATAGTCAGACTTTTATATAATCACACCCTATATAATCACATCTTTATATAAGAATTCAATTTTATGAAACTGATTTTTATTTAGTTAATTTATCGCTTTATAATTACAATTCAGTTATAATCATTATCACCATATGATCTGTAATATACATATTATTTTTACTAATAATTAAACCTTTTTGTAATCACTATAATTTTAGTTAGATCAAAATTTTAGCTATAATTATAAATAAATTTCCTTTTTTAGAATGTAGATTATAAGAAATTTTTAAAATTTATTTTTTATAAAATAGCTATCATTCAAAATATGCAATTCATATGATTTATAATTTTATAACTTATTATTTAAGCTAAAATTAAGATAATTTTAATAATTTTTAGAGTGAATTTATTTATCGCACCCTGCGTTATAATATATCTTTCCTTTTTTGTAAATTATTTATATTGATCATTAGTTTATACACTGCATCTCCTTTAAAATGGCAAATGATAAACATAAAAATATATATAAATTTGTAACGCAGGGTGTGGTAAATACATTATTTCTAATTTTTATTTCTGATTTCTGATAAAAAAAATTATACTATATATACAATCACATCTCTATATAATCACCAGTTAAAGATGTAATCAACTTGATGATTATATAAAAGGCTAACTGTATGTTGGTTTTAAGAAACTATAAAGATGTTTTGCATTATTGTTTAATATAATATTTTTAAATATAATACTTTTAAATATATATATATAAAATAATTTATAAAATTATAAGTAAATTTGCTTATATTTTTTTTTATAATTGAAAATTTTCTTTAAAATTTTAAATTTACTAAGAAATTAAAAAAAAATTTTTTTTTGAAAATTTTACAAATTTTATTATAAAAAATTAATATTACTAATATGATATCAGTTATTTTATAACTATTATATAACTATTATATTAGGTAATATTAAGGTAATTTAATAAACTATTTGGCAGTATTAATTTCTAAAATTAATGATTTATTAGTTATATAAAGTAAAAGATTTTAAAACTTTATTAAAAATATAAAATTTGAATAGTTGATTAGTTTAGTAAATCTATAAATTAGTTCTTAGATAAATTTTAAGGTCTTTGGTTAAATGGTCTAATTTATTTTCAAGATAATCTTAAAACATTTTTTTAAAAAAAAAAAAAATAATTACAATAAAATAAAATCTATTTACAATAATTAAAAATGGAAGTCTACTGTACAAGATATCTATGCAAATTATTATTAAAATAACAATTGGGTTTCAAGTAAGGATTGTATCAAAGTTATGATAATAAAATCAAGTAACATTAAAATTCCATAATTGAATTCAATTTATAGATCTGTTCACAAAAACATACACAACATTAAAGATAGCAAAGATAGTACCAGGGAAACTAGATATATATTAGAGAGTTTCAAAAACTCGAAAGGGATTTTTTATTTTATAACATTGGAGATCTCAAATTTGATATTCGCAATGTTCGTTCTGTCCATCTTCAGGTGAAATCGAATGAAGATTCAAAGATTCAAATTCAATGTTGACTGAACTTCCGTCAAAATAATCAGATTCAGCAACTGTTTCATTTAACGTTAAATTAAATTGCGTTGGAACTGTTGGAACTGTTAATCCTTCTTCGGGAATTTGTAATGAAATAGATGAACTAAATCCATTTCCAAGAAAACTCTGGTTAGGACCGGTCAAAATTTGTGAAGGTGTTAAAGATGATAATTGATTTTGACTCGAACTAACTGAAAACATCGAAGTTATTTCTTCCAAAGGCGGTGGGAGTGCCAATAAAGGCATGTTGTTCACTTCTGAGTGCCCAATTGTATCACACATTGGTGTTTCAAGGGGTGTATATAGGTAAGTTGAATATATAATATGATCGGGAGGAAGCATTGGGGTAGTAACCACTGGAGGTGGAGTAGCAATAATTGGAGGTGGAACAGCAATCATTGGAGGAGAAGGGTAATAAATTTGATCTCTTGATGGCGGCAAAGCAAAACAAGGTGAACTTGATTCTTTCTTGGAAGTAGATCTGTTTTTTTTCGATTTTTTAGGGTTGTGGTTTGAATAAGGAACAAATCTCTGGTACTTAAAACTTTCTCTTAAGTTTGTCTCTAGTTCACCACATGCATCTAACACATCTTGAGTTGCAAAAGACCATGCTTCGCTAGCAATCTTAGAGACTTCACCTAAGATTAAATAATCTTCTTTTTGTTTTGATTTTTGCAAATAAGTGCGAAAAATCATGAAACTATTAATCCATTTCTTTTTTGAGGACTTGCTATAATAAGAATAGTCTTTGGAAATTTCTTCTATTGTTGGGAGAGAGAAACGGTGTTGACCATAGACAGGATGATCTATGAAGACAAATTTCTTACCGCCTTCTCGCTCAAGAATTGTTCTTGCTGAAAAGTACTGTGGTTGAGATGGATTCATTATCATCTATTACTACAAAGGAGGTTTTTTTTTAAAGAAAAAATCAAACCTAAAAATATCTCACTATATATATGCGGATAATAGACAATTTTTTTTTAAAATGCAAAAAAAAATAAGAATTTGATTGGACGAGAATTTTTAGTTCAGATCAAAAAGTTTGCAACGTTTGCAATTATTTAAATTTCACGTTTTTTTTTTGTATTTTCCGATTAAAAAATTTGGATATCTTTCTCCATATTTTAAGATATAAATTTATTAAGTCGTTTTTTATTATAAACTTATAACTTTAAAGATCGCGCCGAAACAACAAATGCTCAAAGGACGGAAAATTTTCGTTTTTTTTTTATAATGAATGAAATGAAGAAGAACGAACTAAATTAATTAACATCGAATATTTTTTCATTTTATATAAACTATCATTGTTACACTTGAGTAACTTCATTAGAATGTCTAAACAAGGGTAAACTTGCGCCGATATTCTCCTGTTTAAAGAAATGAGTAAAAGATGTCAAAGATAAATAAATTTTAATGTAACAATAAAAAAAATAAATACAAATGTTTCGTAATCATACATCAAAGAATTACTAATGGTTAAATGAATATCTTTTTTGTAGATTGCTTCTGATTAAAATAAACTTCGTTGCGAGACTTCTTATATACATACTTTTTAGAATTTTTTTTCTCGTTCGTTGTTAAACGAATCGCAGCACTTAGTTTCCAAATAGTGTTATAATAAAGAATCACCTGAAAATTCTTTTGAAAAACTTACGCAACGGAATATGAGATATTCATTCCGAATCAACAACCAATAAATTAAAAATTGTGTGATAATAATTCTATAAACAAAACATAAAAATAATGAAAGTTTCCTTTAAAAAATTTATTCGGGAGAGGAAAATATTTTTAAAAAAATGCAAATACTTATATATATATATGTTCAAATGAATTATTAATTCATTTGTTTACTGGTAACAAATTTCTCCTCTCAAATATTCGATTTGATACTCGTGTAAAGTTAATAGTTTCCTTTAAAAGACAATTTGAGACATCAATTTACAAATTACAACTTGCATGTTGTGATACGGTAATCAACTGATTATTTGAATGTTATTACTGATAAGAGTGCAAAACATTGTGGCAAAGTAATTCCATAATTCCATCATAATTCCATAATTCCCAACGTCATGTTGTATGCAAAAAGTATCGGACTTGACCCTTATTATGCGGGTCGGTCAAGTCAGACCCGTCGCACAGGTCAAGAACAATACATTTGCGTGTTGTATAGTTACGTATATACAATAAGTTTATCGTAAATACAACGAAAATTTTCCTTCACGTTATACTTTTTTCTTTAACATTTATTTTTTTTTTTCCTTTTTATGATAAATAAAATCTATTTTAATATAAATTAAATATGACAGGCTTAGATACATTACACAACTGCTTGCAGGAACTTGGGAATTGTCGCCAAAATATTGTGCAGAAGTCTAGTTTTGGCGAGGCAGTCGGCGAGGCTCTTAGATATAGTCAAGATATTGATCATATAATTTCTAATGAAATTGAAAATCAAGAGCTCGGTAATTTTTTAAATTTGATCTTTTTTTGATCAATATTTTCTTAATTAAAAAACGTATACAATTAACTGCGCCATTTATTATTGAATCATGTGATCTTTATTATTAAAAAAAGGTCTTGCAACACAATTGTTATTTGATCCTCAAATTGGAATCATTAAATTTTTAAATGATACTTCCCGAGTTACTGATTCGGTATTAGCGAAGGCAAAAATTGCGCTTTTAGAATTTATTTTTCTTTATATTCGAAAAATCGAGTCTGATATTGAACCATATGCAGAAAATATCAAGGTTTATATTTGTACAAAATATTATTAAAAACTTTGATATATAATTGAATATTATTATTTCTGTTGGTAGAATGTTCATTTTGGAATCCTTAATGTTGATGACGAGGCCTTTGTGAAAGCTGCATCTTTTAAGCCAATGATGGCGATGCTTGATTCGAGCAAAAGGATTATTGATCCCGAGAAGTTGAATGTTAGAGATATTATTTCACGGTAATTTTAAATCATTGTTAGATTTTTATAAAATACGATAATATGATTTATTTGAATATGGTTATACTCACATAGATATCTTGAGATTTTCTTCGTGAGAACAAAGGGTACATCTGGAGTAAAAGGTTTTATACTTAATATTTTTGATACTGTTTACCACATGTATTGTTTTTTTAATATTGGAATACGATATTATCAGCCAAAGCAGGAGCTTTAGATATGTTGGGAATACTTGCTCATCGATTTCCAGAATATGTCGATTTTGAAAAAAATAAAATTCTTCGCGTTTTTCTAGCCAACCTTAAAGAAAAATCCTTAACAGATGCAGCATTCACAGGATTATACTCTTTTTTATTTGCTTACCCGGATTTGATTAAAAAAGAAAATCATTATGTCTTTAAATGTATTATGAACAGTATTACAATGGTAGAAAACGATAGAATGTATAGTATAGTTAAAAGTTAGTATCATCATATTGCGTTAGTTTATCATTCATTGTATTTTCTTAATTCGGTCGATTATTCATATTTATCTTATTATTTGCATCAGCTGGACTTCAGTACATAATCGATCATTCAAATATATTTGGCGAATTTTATTTGTTTGAATATAAAGAAATATGGCAATGCCTTTGGAAATTACGCGTCCATCGAAATTTAGAAGTTAAGAACGCGGCATTTAAAGCTATTTGGGCTTTTTTGAAACAGGTTACGTTTGTAAAGATTAAATTATAATATTTGATACCAATTTTTATTCATGTGAAAAACGCGTCAATTTTTTAATTTAGATTGCAAAAGTATTAAATTCTGCCACAGAATTCAAAGAATTCAATTGTGTTGATGTAGGCTTAATTTCATAAATTCATTTTGTCTTTTTTTTTTTAAAAAAAAAAAGTCTTGACTATTTTAATTATTTTCTCAGTTTTTTATGTTAACATTTGATAACATTGCGGGAGAAATTAAAAAAACATCAGATCAGCAACTGAAAAAAGAAGAACAAGACCAAAAAACAAGAGATTTATCTATTGCAGTACGTGGTGTTGGTTATTTTGCCGCATCAGTTAAAAAATTGGATAAGGAAGAAAGATACAAGCCAATATTTCAAAATCTCCTTAACCCAAGTGATTGGGCTATCTCAAAGTACGTATTTTGTACTGATATTGAAATGTTTTCAAATAAACATTTGTTTATTGTATTAATGTATTTTTAGTTTAAATGAAGTTGAAATCACACACGCTTTATCACAAATCCCATTGTTTATTGAAGCTTATTGTTTTATTGGACGAGAGTATGATGAAATCTTTCATCAATTAAGGGAGACGATTGAGCATGAAGTGGGACTAATGATGGTTTATTTCCCACGCATGGTTTATGACTTGAGGCTCCGTTGTGTTAATGCATTTGAACATTTATTGTGGATGTTTTATTTAAAGGACAGGGGAATTATGCAAAAATTCGTTTCTAAATCATGTAACGAAATATTTAAATTTACATTTTCTATTTCAAGCATAGAACTGTTTGTCTTATAATTATTGTTTTTTTTACTCCTAGTTTATCAAATTTTGATTCTTACATGTTCAGATGCTATCCAACTTCAAAGTCGTTCTGACTTGCAAAATGCAAATTCAGTTGATATGACTGATGTTGTGGCGGAACATACGTATCAGGAGATGTTTTTTTTCTGGGAAAATATATTTAAAGATTCAACTTTATCGTGGATTATTGATCAAAGTGGCTTTTCGATTGATGAAAACCAATTACGCACCATTCAGCTGGAATTCTTTTCGATACTATATGATGAGTTTATGTCATCAGTATTTCAAATGTTACGGGCTTTAAATTTAACAGTTACAGAAGCTAGAGATTCTCAGCTTGAAACATCCGCAATGAAGAATAATGATCACGAAATTGATGCCAACCTGATAGCTATAGCGGGTTCCGGTGATTTAGAAACCCTTCAACCAATAGTCTCTAAGGATTTTGTTCTTTTTCAAAACCTTGTGGATTTTTGGCAATTGTTTTTGCCTCAAATAAAAAGCGATTTGTTTTCAAGATGGGTCTATATTACTGGTGACGCGTTAATAACGTTTTCCACCCAGTATCCGTATGTTAGTGGGTTCTACAAAATGTTAGGCTCGTGTTTGACAGTATGCGAATCTATCAAATTTTTTGACGGTATAAAGAGAGTTGATAATGAGGTATCATCATTTTATAATAAGTAAAATAAGTCTAATTGTTTGTTATTACGTGAACTATTAACTTAGATAATTAATAAAAACCAGAATATCACGATGCATGATTCTCAGGATCAATTATCAAAAACCGCGTCACCAGCTCAACGAGCAAGCTATTTTCTTTTCATTAAGTTCTTTGAAGAAGTTTCTGCTAGACTTTCTCAATATAAGGATGATCTGTTGGCATCATGTTTACGTCTTGTACTTTCCATTCCTCGAGAACTTATTGATATACAAAACCTTATATCGCCAATATGTATTGCATTAAAAATGGGTCTA
This sequence comes from Rhizophagus clarus, assembly GCA_015698045.1. Lineage (NCBI taxonomy): Eukaryota > Fungi > Glomeromycota > Glomeromycetes > Glomerales > Glomeraceae > Rhizophagus > Rhizophagus clarus. Next base: position 253,220 of record BLAL01000057.1, on the reverse strand, counting down.
AGTTATCAAACTCTCGCAACTATTGGTATAAATGCAATTGAGAAATTAGTGGAGTTGCAGGGGCCTCAGGATATTAGTAAATGGCTTGAACAGATATTACCTCTCTTTAATGAATATTTGTTAGTTAAAGCTGATTCAGTGGACAATCCTACTAAAGAATTCGCACAGATCCGAAATTCACAGCGTAATAAGCATGGAAATTTCAAGTCACTTGACCAGACAAGGAAAGAGAGGGTTAAATCTAAAGGACAAAAAAAATCTTATAAAACTGTTGTTGGGGTATATATCAGTATTATATATATATGTGTATTAGGTTCGTTGTGATTAATTATTGATTGAATTATTACTTACTATATATTATTTAGATCGGGCAATTAGAAAAAAATGTAGGATTACACGATTTGCAAGTGCGTGTCCTTCGTTTGCTAGGAAGACTTGGTGGAGTCAGCAAGTTTGTGTTTGAAGACATTGTAAACAATGATTTGGTATATCGTTCAAGTCCTGCAATGAATCCAGCAGGATCCAAAGTATCAAATAATAAATTACTTGCTTGGGATCCTGAAAGACGCTTATCATTTAATATTCCGTTTCCTGACACCAAAGTCGAAATTCAAATTGGTAAAATGTTTTTAGATGGGATATTTAATATATCTTGCATATTTATTATATTAAATTATTTCGATTTTTAGACGAATTCTTGCCACGTATAGTGGAACTTGCAGAATCTGCACCAGACCGTAAAACAAAAATTGTTGCTTGTGAATTATTGCATTCGATTGTTATAGTCATGATCGGAAAAAGTGCATTTCAATTATCGGGACAACAGCAGGTATTATTTAATAACTGGAAAGAAGATAGATAGATACAAATTAGATACTCAAATTTATGAATGATTTTTTAGAGCCCATTTAGTCGCATATATCGTAATATATTTCCTGCCCTTCTGCGATTAGCAATTGATACTGATCCTGTGCCACGAAAAATCTTTCGTCGACTTATCGCTCAATTAATTCATTGGTATACAAATAATGCGCAATATGAGAACCCAGAAACAATTGTGTTATTACAATGTTGTATTGACGCTATATGTAACCCTTGGGGTTCTCTGAGAGATTACGGTGCAGAATGTTTGAGTGAATTTTTAATATGGTCGATTAAACGATCGTCAGCGGTATTGTAGCGTCCTATGGAACTTCTGGTATACGTTATATTAGGTATTAATCTTTGTTGTCTTAAATAAAAGCAGGTAGAAGCAAGTTCAATGAATATGAAATCGTTACTGAAGCGACTATATAGTTTGTGTGCACATCCTGATTATATAAAACGTCTTGGAGCTTCTCTCGCTATTAATAAGGTTTATCGAATATTTCGTGAGGAAGAGTATCTAGTTGACCAGTTTACATTTGAACTTCTGTATTGGATGCTAGTCAATCTAAGACTTTCCGATAATGATCAGTCTGCAGCGGGTAAGATTCTATTAAATTTTATTAAGATGTATCAATAAATATAAACGTATATTACATTAACTCTTTAGGAACGCGTCAACAAGCAATTTCGGCTATTCGCCATCTAAAAAAAATAATTATTGTGAAATCAAATTTATTTTTAAGTGAGACTTCCATGAGAAGGAAATTTACCAATCTTAACAGATCCGATTTATCATCTTTGGTTGAGTGGTTGTTTATTGAGACAGGGAGAAAAGAACAAGATTACTCAAGTATTTGTCGCGAATTATTTGGTGAATTTGTAAAATTACTTCCAGGTAAGTATTGTAAATATACATATAATTATTTTTTTATATTCGTTTAACGATATTTTCTTCTTATTTAAGACTTTAAAACCGGCTTTAGATGGGTTAAAGCTAGACTTGACAGAAACTTAATGTTTTTAGAAAATCTTTATAAAACTTCTGAACTTAATCCATCGAATTTATTACATAAAAGTTTAGCCGCACGACAGACAAAAGAATGGTGTTCGCAACTTTTATCTGTTTTAGCTAATTATAAGTGGCTTATAAAAGAAAAGTTTGTGTCGCCTTTAGATTTAGTCACAAGTTCTGATGCTATGTTGAGTAGAGCGATCATCTATTTCTTGGAAAATTTAGTACAAAATGACATTGAATGCTTTGTTCCTGATGCTATGGATATTGATGGAGAGGAATATCATATTGGATCTGAAAATGTTTTAACACCTGCGGAAAGACTGCAATGGTTAACACGAAAAATTCAAATTATCGAACACTTAATAGGATTTATTATTGTACTATTAAAAGAGACAGATCCAAACAACCTAGAACCTTTGTGGAATTCCAATATAATTGGAAAGCAATTTTACAAATTATTAGGAAATTGTTTGTTGTGTCCTAATATTATTGGGTTGGACAAATTGTCAGATAACGTAATCAAACAAAAGTTGATTAAACATGTAGAAACCTTATTTACGTTGTTTAAGGAGTTGTCTATTAATAATGAAACTCAATTGAGACAATTGGCACAAGAGCTGGCAGAGATTGCATTTTCTAATGAAGTCGATTTACTAAATATTGAATTAGATAAATCAGGTAGTTAATATTATGTCTAATTATTTATTTCTCAAAAAATTTAACGTTACAATAATTCATTGTAGATCCTACGTATTATGTCCAAATCACTCACGGATATTTAGTTCTCAGCTCATCTGGGCTTTTTCCAGATTTATTAGAGCACGAATTGACTTCATATATGAATACTAGTTCAAAGTTATATGATTATATTTTAGCCATCTGGAAGAAATTTAATGACCTTCGTGACGTTGTAGATCCATTATGGGTTGAACTTACTAGACAGTCATTATCATTTGCTCTTTCGCTTAGTAAATATAATGGTGCAATTAATCAATGGCTTCTTAGTGATATAGTCGTACGTAATGTACCTGTGTTTATATTATGCATTTGATGGTCACAATTTTTTTTTTAATGCCATTAAAATTTTTATTTTAGGGCTTTCCTAGCAATAACTCGAATTTCTATTATCAAAATGGAACTATTTATTACCAAAAATTTTCTTCGGTTGTATGTCATCATTATTCCATTTATTTTGTAATCATTTTATTTCAAAACTAATCAAAAAATATTAATTGTAGATCAATGAACACATTTCACGCAACTTTAGAGAATTTGCTAAGATTTTCTACGAGAATATTAATGATTTCACTAGAGATCAAATGAATATTGATATAGTTAAGGATATAATATTAAATCTGATTGATTACTTGTCCTCCAAGAATGACACCCAACAGAGCTTAGCATTTTTGGATCATGTGAGTGAGTGCAAAAAACGTTCTTTAAGAATTTATTCTATTGATTAACTATTTTATACTCTTATGTATAGTTGATTTCGGAGTTCTACTTTCTTAAAAGTTTGTAAGTATAATTTAAGCCATTTTTATTATTTATAATCAAATTTAACTCTCTTGTACGTACAGTGCGAAAATGTGTACCTATGATCGGCATTATTTACTGAAATTATGGAATGGATTATTTATGCTGGAGCCGAACTTACTAAGACGATTTTCGTTGGAAGAATTCCAAAATTTATTTCGTGAAAATTTTGAAACATTTCTTGATAAACAAGTAGAACTTGAGTTCAAGAATGAAGCTTTAGATCTCCTTCCTTTTTACTTCAAATCAGATCTTCCAAAAGAAAAGGTGAAATCGTAAGGTTGAAATAATTTACTATTATATAAGAATAACTTATAACTTGTTATTGATTTTTTAGATTGAAGGTTATATTGAATTCATTCTTTATCAACAATTACCTACTGATTCCAAGGATTACTCGAAATTTGGAACTAAAAAGTATTTTTTTTATGTAATTTATTACGATTTTAATTTAAAATTACATTCATTTATAGCTATTGCATGTTTGTATATAGACTCAATGAATATTTATCAGTTCTTGATAAAATGCTTAAAGCGATGGTGAGATCCAGAAATGTGAGCTTATTTAAAATCTTGATTCCCACTTTCTGTCGTGAGAGTGATCACGTGCACGGAGAGGAATTTCAGCGACAAGCTAGCGAATTTATATCAAAACTTTCTCGTTCTAAATATGTTGATACAATGGACATAGCTTACGGGTAACTAGTATATTTTCATCATTTTTTGGCAATTTTTTTTTTTTTTGGATTTAAATTAGCTCTAATTTGTTATTATATACACAGATATTTTACAAATCCAATATACATTAGCTTTCAACGAAATATTATTGAAATGATTTTGTCACCACCTTTGCTGCAAGGTCCAAAGATATTTTTATTAGATTTTTTCAAGAAGCATATCAATGAAATTATTGACCTTCTTGAACGTGACAAATACGTGAGAAATGTTGATGAAAAGATTTACAATCTCAACGAAAAGGCAGGATCGCTAGCTCTTTTGCAAATATCCTTTTTTAATTATTCATGGCTTTTGGACATTATATAACTTTAAATCCTTAACAAAATTTACATCCTTTATCTCCGTGCTTCTGCGGAAGACGTATATTCCGAAAAGGGCGAAATTGTTAAAGCTTATTGTCAAACAAGGCCATTAAAAGCAAAGGAACTGACACGAAAAGTGATGGAAAAAGCACATAAGATTAAATCACGTGCAGATAAAGTATGCATAATTAACAATTAACACAAAACCAAATCCTAACACTTTTTTTAAAAAATTAATGATCTTTATTTTGTTAGGACGACAACGGTAATAAATTAGTGTCTGAGGCTAATTTACATTTCCGTTGTGAGGCATATAATGCTTTGGCAGCTGTAATTTTGTGTACCCAGGATAATCCGGTGTTTTATAAGGCATTTTTATTTGCCGAAAATATTTCAAAAGGCGAATTATTATGGGAAAACATTATTGATTTAGAGGTATAATATTTAACATATTTTTTACGATCTACGCATCTTATTGCGTACTTAAATCTAATTTACTTATATTTAGACGACTTATAAAATAAAAGTTGAATTGAATCAGCCTTTTTTTAGATCAAAAGTCGATGATTTTAAATCAAAATCTGGAAGAACTTTCAAGGAAACAAAACTGTGCGATATTTAAACAATGAATTGATTTTTGTTTTTAAATATTCTCATGTTTATTTAACCCAATTTATTATTTTGTAATAAAGACCACGTAGTTTGAAATATATTGCGTCACAATATTTGGCAGATTCAAGTGTAACTCAAGTTAAGTTCGTATAAGAGTGCTTTTTGAGCCTTTTTCTGATAGATAAACCTAATCAAATGAATAATCTTCGTTAAATAGGGAAGTGCCCTCTTTAATGAGTTACCTGATGAATCTGAAGATATTGGTAATTCTAGTGAATCCGACTCGGGTCCAATCCCAATGGAGATTGATGAACAAGTTGAAAATAAATCAGAGTAAATTTTAACAACTAATCATTGACTTGTCTTTTCGAGTTACTTATCTTTATCTTCAATTTATTAGGCTTGAATTGGAAATTGACGTATTTAATCGCCATCCGTGTATGAAAATTATTATTAAAGTTATAGATCGACTTCATAATCAATTAACAAAACCGACAGATCCGGTTGAGTCAATGCCTGGGTGGATAAACGATATATATAAGAAGTTTATAAATACCGGAAACGAAAATAAAGGTAAATTTATTGAATAAAAAGTTTTAAGTTCAATATTGATAAGTTATTTTTTTCTATTCATGTAGAAAGTGATACGCATATCAATATACGGTTATTTATTGCTAAAATTATAGTCAATATACCGGAGGCATTTGAAAAATATGCTTCCTCGTGGATTCGTCCTATTATAAAATTGATAATTGAAGGAAACTCATATGGCGAAGGAATTAATTATTTTATTCAGGTAATTGCAATTTGAGCTTAACTTTTATGATTGGTATTTATCCTATATTATTATTTATATTTAGGATCTCTGCGCGATTGTTACTGTCTGGGGATCTTTCGTTAAGTTAGAATCCCATCAAGACAAAGTTTTGATATACGAATTGATGGTATTAATCATAGTTTACTTTTAAACAATTTTTTTCATTTAATTTTAAAATATTACCTTTTAAAATTTTCCAGGAGTTTTTGATGAAGAATTCTTATAATGAATCACGCGTTGTTATTAGGAACAATATTATAATCATTAAAGCAATATTCGAAGTTTGGAGTGAATTAATCGTTGTGCCTACGGTAAAATGTTCTAACATATTTATAATATTTAATGAAATAACAATAATTATCGGTTTAACTTTAAAAAATTGTTAATTTTAGCGCGTCATTCATGAACTCTTTAGTGATTCTACAGGAAATGTTGATAAAGTTTACACTGGATTACAATTACTAGGAATAGTATTAGCTCATGACAAGCCATTGTTTCAAGACGAAGTTGGACTTGACTTGGGCGGTTTAACGCCTGATAAATTCTATATGGATTTAACAAATAATTTATTAAACCATGTTAATTCAAATGTTCGTGCGTTAGCTGCTGAGGTTTGGAATAGAAATTCTATGTTATTTTATCAAAGGATTTTATGCTTTTATTTTATTTAACTTATCATTATGTAGGTTTGTGGTTTGGCCGTAAAACATTTAAGGAAATATCATTGTTCTGAAGGTTTATCGCCTTTATTGAATCCGATGCTGCAAAAAGTAACTTTCTAAATCTAAAGATTTTCTAATAATTTAACAGTTTTTGTGAATTAATATTTTTGATTTCTGAATAGATATCCGGAATGTATAAACAGTCATTATCTAATGAGTCCGATATGAAAAACTTCCTCACTGTTATTCATCATATCTCAATGCATGATGTCGACGTCGCTATTAAATTTCTAAAATATGTCTTCGGCATTCTACCAAGATTACTAAACAACAAAATATTAGCTTTAGAAATAATTTCATTTTGTGCCGGACATGATCCAGATTTACTTACGAATTTGCAAAGAGATAGGCTTCTAGGCTTTTTAAAGCACAGGTGACTATACCTTCCCTTATTAATTCATTAGAGATCAACGTAATTTCTTACTTTTATAAATTATTCAAGAGATGAAAACGAACAGTTGCTTGCCTTAAGAATATTAGCTGGTGTACTTCAGGAAATTGATGAATCGACATTTGAATATTATTTGGACAGTTTGGTCGATAGTTTTCAAGATCATCCTAATCATGATTGCAGAGTATCCTTTGACGTTTATTAAGAGAATATGAATTTATTCAATAGCTCCTGATATCTTTAACTTGAGAAAATGTACATTTAGAAATTTTATTACATTATTTTGGTCAAAATGTATAATAAGATTAATGAAACCGATGAAATTAAACAAAAATTGAAAGTAAATCTTTTGCGAGGATTAATTGATACAGATGAGTCGATTCAGCAAGCATTAGTTGAATTTTGGCACACACAAGAAGAACTCTCATATGATACATTTACAAAGTTAAAAGAGCTTATTGGGTTTGTGTCAATGCACTCCTTTTTTTTAAAAAAGAAAAGAAAGAAGAACATTGATTCTTAATGCTAATATTATCTTTGATGAAACTAGAAATCTTTATTATACCGAAACTGAGAATTTATTCCTTAATTACGCTTGCTACCTATTACTTGAAGGATCCAAGAAAAGCATTGATTATAATAAGCCTATATTTGATCAACCATTACCACAATCTAGATTTGATGAGAATTATGATGACATTGACACTTCATGGAGAGTAAATAACACTATGACTCCTTTATTCGTGAATACACAAACAAGCAAACCAAAGGTAAAGGAAAAAAAAAAGATTTCTACTTTCAATAATTTAACAACATTATTTAATTATTTACAGGGGAACTTTAAAAGACAAGAGGGTTTAATTCGAGCAACAAATAAAGATTTAGCGTTTAGTTTGACTCTTGATCCAGGTAATAATCGTTTACAAGGTTCCTTACTACCTTTTATTGTATAATAAATTATTTACTTAATTAAACAGGAAACGCGGGACTCGGTTCTCAAGTTGCTGGTTATTCTTTGACACAGTCAAACTTATTATTATCACAATCGTTTACTCAAAGTTTTAAAAGTGATCAAACAGATCAAGATAGTACACATAAGTAATTATTCGTTTTTAATGATTTGACTTCTAAATTTATATTTCATAATCAAATTACTTATGTTTTTCTATAAATTTTTTCTGTATAGTTCCACACGAAATTCAGAATATCAAAGATTTGGTCGACAATCCCTCAAAACGTATTCTCAACTCGACTTCAAGCAAATTATGGCATCACAAAAAAAGCAAGATGAAATATACAGAACTAGTCAAAACGTATTTCCGAAAAATATCTCAATGTTACGTCAATATCGAGTTGGTAAGCTGTGATAAATTTTATTCGAAACTCATTTTTCATCATTTATTTTATTGAGATTAATATTAAATTTAATAGGAGAACTTCCTGATATTGAAATTAATCATGGAGATCTAATTAACCCATTGCAAACATTGGCACAACGAGATTTGGATATATCTCGAATTTTATTCACATCCTTATATGTTTCAATATACAATCAACTTGACAATAAAATACAGGTAAAATATCTAGCTATTCAATTGTGTTTTTATTATTTTAAATTCAATATTGAAAAATATATGCATTTATTGTAGTCAGAAGAGATAAATGAGTACAAAAAAACCATGGGTCAGCATATTCAAAACATATTTAGCAAAACCACAATGAATTTCCCTCCATTTATTGGAAGCTGTTTAAGAATTTGCTATGAAGCCAATGATATCGAAATTGACCCCAATATGATTCGTAAAGCATGTAATTTAAGTTCAACGGAATCATTGGGAATTATTCTGATAGAACGCCAATTATTAAACACTTCTATAGAAAGAGGTAAATTAGTTTTTCCGTTTCCTATTATTAGAATAATAATAAATAACAAACCATTTATTTTCTATTTCTGATTTAGAATCAAAAAGGTTACGTACTACAAATTCTAGCCTTGTCGCTTCAAGCAAAAGGCCTTGGATTGAATTGAGTCATTTATATAAATCTATTGATGGGCATGATGTTTACAAAAGTATTTATGAAAGCAAAATAGTTGTTAGTGAACTTACAAAAGGTAAGTAAATCATAGTAAAATATTTCTTACATATAGTAAGCAAGAATGTAATAATTTGGTTTGATATGTAGATGCTCTTAATGCCGAGCTTTTAGGAGATTACGCATTAGCGTGCAAATATTATTTAGAAGCACTAAAAAGTGAAACTGATGTTGATGATATTGAGGTTTGTTTATTGTATTATGAATATTTTATTTAATAGGATTTTAATATTTTAATAACCTAAATATATAGGTTGCTTTGTGGGAAGAAAGGCGCTTTGAATGCTTTGAAAAGTTGTGTCAGTGGGATGATTTAGCAGAGACTGTTCTTGTTGATATTGAAGGTCAACTAAGCAACTTATGGGAAGATGAATTACAGGTCTGTATATAATAAAAATTCTTACTTTTAATCTTGAATATTATATTTACAAATTAATTAATTAATGATGTAAAATTTTCAGGATATATATTTACAACATTTCATCCATAGCTTTTTTAAATTATCTCTCAGCGATGACAATAGTGATGACAATAGTGAACATCGTCAGCTCTTTTTTGATTTTATTAATGGCGCTATAAGTAATCAATATCAGAAATCCTTGCTGACTACGCAATATCCAATCGGTATGTAAATAATGTTCGTTAAAATAATAACTTTTAACACAAACTTAAAGATAATTTTTATTTAGAACTCGCATTGAGTTCAGTATCGAAGAAGGATCTAGAACAAGCCCGTTTATATGTTCGAAAAGCATTTGATAATTTCTTATTTACATGGTCCACTTTGCACCCATTGGCAATTGGTACTCGATTGGATAAACTAAGTTCTTTGCAGCAGGTAAATTTCGCTATAATTTGTACGATGGTTTGATTATTAATAATTTCTAGAAATATATTATTCGAATCTTTATAGATAGTAGAAATAGAGGAATTTCTTAATCTCGTCCAATCTTCTGAAAAGGAACAAATTTGGAACAAATTAATCTTACGTTGGGGAAGGAGGTAAAAATAGTAATTCTAAACGTTAAATTTTACTTGCTAATTTTTCATGATTTTTCTATTTTAGATTTCCTTCAAAAGCTCTTGATTCTTCCAATACATGGGACGATATTGTGACAACTCGCCAATCCATCCTAAACGAAATGGCCAAAAGAATAAAAGTAAATCATGTAAGTTATAAATTGTTTTAGTGTTTTATCTATCATATATACTACATGAGTATAATTTTTTTTTTTTTTAATTAGTTTAATAGAATGAAACTTTCATTAGAAAGTCAAAGTTTGTTGAAAATGTCATCGGCTGCACGAATACAAAGAAATTTTGAAGTTGCCCGAGTTTGTTTAAGTAAAATAAGAAATTTGAAACTAGTCGATGACAAGAGGTTGTCTTATTATCAGTTTAAACTGAATCTTCGTGAAGCTCAAAATACAATTGATACTGAAAGGAGGGCAGAAATATTACTAGCATTATCAGAAGAATTTAAAAAAATAAAGGTATAGAAATAATTTTCGATGTTTTTTTTTATTTATTAGATAATTAATTTTTTTTTTTTTTTTAGTCTCCTGATTTTAAAGATGATATGAAAATGAGAATAGTAGAAAGTGAAACATATGGGCTTTTAATTTCTGAATTGGACAAGAGGGTACCTAATAGAAGCTTGTCCAAACTCAAAAGTAACAAAAATTATTTTATTGAGAAAGGATATAATCTTTTTAATAATGCATCGAAGGAAACAACCTTAAAGGTAGAATCATATATAATAAATTTATAAACTTTTTTGTATTTTTAATACATCATTTAATACCTTTTTATGTCAATAGCCAACAATACACGCTAAAATCCTTGTCAAATTTGCGAAATTCTGTGATTACTTTTTACGTAAACTTGATTTTACAGAGGAACAAATGGTAGTTATATTGAAATACTATCTTCTATTATGCTAAAGTGTTTTCACATAAATTTTTACGCTATCTAAATATTAATTTCATTTTGCTCTATAGCAAATTATGTTTGATCCTGCTCAGTATGCCGTCAATGTAGTAGAGAGCATATTGCAAGCAATGGAAAATGGTTCGAAAGAAGCAACTGAATTATTTCCAAGATTGCTTCAAATTATCGAAAAATATCATAATACACAATCAATATTTAGAGAGAAGGTAAATTCCCTGATATCTTGTATTATCTTATTTATTATTATGGTATTCATAAATTCTCTTAGGTGAAATCTGTTGAGTCTGTATGGAAATTTATTCGATGGATCCCTCAAATTGTTGCGATCTTAGATCAATCTATAGCCCATTGTGTTTTCCCAATACTATTTAAGGTATGTATAAATAAGTAGTTTTAGGATTATTCGATTTCAATTTATTCATTATTGATTTAAACAATAGCTTGCAGAAGAATTTCCTAGAAGCCTGTATTATTCGCTTACTATTAGTAGTGAATATTATAAATTCGATGAAAGTACTCGAGAAAATAAATCAAAAGTTCAAGAACTAAAGCAAATGATAAAATGCGATGTTACTGATATATTTGTAACTGAGCTCCGTAGACTTACAGATTCTGAAATACATTTTTGTAATTGGGCCAGGTCGATTTTTGTATGTATAAAATTATATAAGTTGTATATATAATTAGTATATTAATTAATTTTTCGAATATCTAGACGTTGATTAAGGCAGACGATGATAAAACAGAAGAAATAATGACATCTTTTCAAGAAATGAGTTCATTTTTACTGAAGTCTAATACTCGTCATGGAATTTTTGATATCCTTTAATTATTTTGTTTATTGTTATGACTATTATTATGCCATATATTGATTCCTTAACATATCTTACCTAAAGAATTTGTTAATCGACATTCTGAGTATTTATTTAATATTTGCGGTAAGATTTAAACTTTAAATTCCAAACAAATGTATATATATAGCAAGTTATATATGTAATATGTAATGAAATTATAGGAAGGGACGGTTCAATATTAGCAAGAATGTCGCAAAATGAATTTAAACCAAAAATATGGGATTATTATTTAAAAAATATCAAACGTCAAGACAGAAGGGCACAAGAAGGTGCTAATTTGTTGAAATCTTATTCTTCGTGGCTTGCTGAATATTCTTCCTCAAATGTTGAAAAGGTATTAATATAAGTTGTCTTTTAAACGTTTTAATTGATTATGCAGAATTTTATATACCTATATATATTTTTTTTATTTATTCATTTACAGGAAATTGAAATTCCGGGACAATATGATGGATTATCATGCATTCCTGACCCAAATAAACATGTCAAAATCTCGAGTTTTGATCCCAAGGTTATGGTGCTACGTTCATTACGCAAACCAAAACGAATTTCTATATTGGGTACAGATGGCAACGAATATCTATTCCTTGTGAAAGTAAGTCTATTTTTACAATCTTCGTTTTTTTCTCCTATTTACTTTTGATATGAATCTTTTTAAAAAAGGGGGGTGAAGACTTAAGATTAGATCAGAGAGTCCAACAATTATTTTCACTTATGAACGAAATAATGAAAAAAGATTCTTTCTGTTCCCAACGAAATATAACACAAAGAACTTATAAGGTTAGTGTTAACGTTACGTATTTGTATTTGTTTATTTATTAAATATTAATATATTTATTCATTTATAGGTTGTGCCAATAACGGGTCGTCTCGGATTAATAGAATGGATTAATTACACAACACCAATGCGTGTTTTTATTGAAAGGGAACTTAATGATTCTAAAGTATTCGAAGATGCACAATCAATGCATTCGCGTTGGGTTCAACAATATCAAAGTATGAAATACATAATGAAGTATATTGTGAAATTTTGCTTTTAACCTTTCAAATTTATTTTTTTTTTTATTTGAAATAGCCTATCAGAAAATGTTCATGGAAGTAGACCGTAATACTGTGGTCCAACATTTTAAAGTCCTACAGAGAGAGATTAATAATGATTTGTTAAAGAGGGCACTATATAAGCTTGCTGCTTCCCCTGAAGCACACTTATCGATTCGATCCGAATTTGTAAAGTGTCATGCAGCAATCAACATATGTGGATACCTTATTGGTATTGGAGATCGGCATTTAGAGAATTTCTTAATTGATATGAAGAAGTTAGAATCATAATGATTTATTTCTATGTTAGTTAATTACTCAAATAATTTAATAACTTGATTTGATTCTATATTTAGAGGATCATTGATATCTATCGACTTCGGTCATGCGTTTGGTTCAGCAACAGAAACATTAGAAGTTCCAGAATTAATACCTTTTAGACTCACCAAACAGACAGAAACACTAATGGAACCTCTTGGGTCTAGAGGGCTTTTAGAGTATCCGATGATTAAAATACTGCAGAGTGAGTAATCATAAAATAGAAGTTAGTTTGTTTAAATTTCTCTAACAGTTTTACGTATGTAATTTCATTTACAGTAATGCAAGCAAACAAAGATATCTTATTAAATGCAATGGACATTTTTGTCAAAGAACCATTACTGGATTGGCTAACTCGTGCAAACGATCAAAGTAAGTTATTTAAATAAATCATTTGATACACTCAATTACTAAATTTTACTTAAATTAGAAAATCGGAATAGTAATGAAATTGGTGAAGAGAATTCGCAAACCATGGAATGGTATCCACGGCAGAAATTAGATATTGCTCGGCGTAAGCTTGAGCTCGAAAATCCAGCCTGTATCCTTTATAAATATAATTTTTATACAATTAATAGTCTTTATTACATCATATCCTAATCCTTAACATTTTCAATTCGTCATAGATATCATTTGCGACGAATTGAAAGCTGGTCATTCAAATAGACCTTGGTTTGGTACAATTATTAAAATTGCTAAAGGCGATCCAAATCACAATATCAGGGCTTTGGCATGCCAAAAATGTTTTAGTGTCAAAGAACAGGTTGAATGCTTGATTGATTTAGCTACAGATCCATATGTGTTAGGTTCTATGTGGGTTGGTTGGCAAAGTTGGGTATAAATACGCTCTCTCTACAGATAACAATAACAACTTATTGAAAACAGAGTATAAATTATGTGCATGAACATAAATAATAAATAAAAGATCGATATTCTGTTATTTGGGAATTGAGATTTTAATATTTGGGTGTTAAAAATGATAGCATACATTTAGGAAAGAAATTTTTTATGTTGAAACTGATTAATTTAGAAATCAGTGTCAGCTTAACAAAATAAGTATTGTAATTAAAGCATGGTTTTAAAACATACTGTACACAATTGTATAGAATGAGTATTTATAATTTATACTCAACTGCTATTTTAAGGTTATTAAAAATAGTACGTGAAATATTTTTAACTAATTACAGTCTGATTAGCCAAGACAATTAGATATTATGATTATAATACGTTCGTTCTTTTAACATCTGATATATTATGGCATGGCGTGACAATTTTGTTTTACGTAAAATAAATATGTAAAAAATTTTTTCACGTAAACAAGCGTAGAATGAAGTCGTGAAAAAAATATTACACTTGCGGTATAAATGATAGAATGTTTCATAATGATCTATAAAATTACTTAATATCAAAAGGTGGGTTTTAAAAGAATAGCCACACTTGTCCAAGATCTAAATTTTGCGCCTCTGTAATATACAACATTAGGTGGAATACCCAGATGCTTAGATACAAATCTGACCAAGAAGAATTACAAACTAATAATAACATGGTTACTTGATTTTAATAGTCCAAAAAATTCCATGGTTAATTATATTTTATTCATAGAATCTTATGTTATTTCTCGATTAAAAAATTAAATAAAGATGGCAAATGTTAACTTAATTCGCACTTTTAGATCATCTAAAGGGGGAACAGAATCTAAGCAAGATCTTGTACCGAGATATAATCTGTACTTTTCTATAAGAAAATCAGACGCTATCATCTTGGAAAGTAAACATAACCGATTCTCTTAAAATACAATGTTAAAAGTGTAAGAGAAACATAATATTATATACAATAATTTTTTTTCTTTTTTAAAATACAGTCCTGGACATAAGTAACTGTACCCCTGTAATTTCTGAAGTTAAATAACAACTTTCATTAAAATTTTTTTTTAAATTCAAGTACAATAATAACCTTGATAATATGTAAAATTACAGGCTTTTATGATACGTAGATCAGGAATTAGATGATCGGTAAATTTTGTGTTTCAAAAAAAGTTATCTTCTTTTACGTGAATATTTTCATTTTTTTATTATTTCATGCCCTGACCTCTTAGTTATATAGAATTTTTTTTTGATATATTAATTTTTTAAGAGTCATTAAACGTTTTTCTAGAGTTTTAATCAAATTAGATGCATAGCCAGAGAATTTTAATTATGTTATAATCTTCCTTTTATTTTATTGTGATTTTTGAATGGTGTTTAGAATTATTAACTTTATGCAGAATTTACTCTAAATTATATTTACTAAAAAACTTATAGGAATAAGCCAAGAGATCCCTTTTATAGATATTATGCATAAAATGAGTATTGAGGTTCTACTGAAAGCAAATTGGTTTACTAAACCTCAGAGCTAAAAAAATCACTATAAAAATGGATTTTTTGCATATGATATGATTTTTTTCATTATTTAAGACTTTATTTTAATGTTATTCTTGGCCCAATAAATGGCTATAATCTTAATTATAATAAATGTAAGTAACTATTTTTTCAAAATTTCACTTTAATTTGATTGAATATTTGCGCACAAAAAACTGTTTTGTATAATTTATTAGAAAAGATCGTCATTTTGCAGCTAAAATTCACCGATCATCTAACTCCTGATTTATATGTTATACAAACCTCTAATTTTGTAAATGATCAAGATTAAGAATGACCTTCAACCCTGGAAATTTTTAGGGTAGGTTATCACATGACTTCAAAAAATATTGGGGTACAGATACTTATGACCAGGCCTGTATGTTAGCTAATTGTAAAAAACATTTTCAAAAAAAAAGAAGCTTTGCCATTTTTTTCTTTTGATTCAACATATAAAACTTAGATACAATTGCGTATTATTATTCTAAATTTATGTAATTTAAAATTATAAAATAATATGATATTTATAACTGTGTCATTTTATTATAAAATTTTTATACAGCACCAGTAACTAAATATTTTTAATGATGATAAAATGTTACATAATACTGATATTTTTTATTGTTCATAAAAGATATTTACTATTAATTTTTTTTTTATAATACATCTAAGACTGAGTTCTTCCTCGAATTTCACAGTTAATTCACTTAGTTGATTTAATAACAAAACTTCAATACCTAATTCAACAATATATCTGATATAGCAAATCTAATCAAACAAAAATCATTTAAAAAAGATTAATTAATAGTTAAAGAATACTCAATATATCTAGGACTCAGAATTGCTTGTATGTGTAAACCATAAATAGAATGCATTTAATCTTAAAACTAAGCCATAGTATGTACTGTATATAGTAAGGAATTGCACTTATAAAATGATGGATTTATTTTAACTTCTGATTATGAATTATTCAGATGTAATATCTATTAGCTAGAAAGAATTGCTAGATTTGCAAAATTTTAATATCATCTATTAATCCTTTAAATTATTTTATTAATTATAATAACTAAGAAACCCTAAAAGATTGGAAATTTATATACTGTAAATATTATTTTTGTAATTAAAAAAAGATATTTTTTAAATTTAATAAAATATTTATTACTAAAAATAGAATTAAAATAGGCAGCAATATTTCTGATGTGTTTAATAATCCTAAATATAGAGTAGAACGAAAGATAGCATCTCTTTAAAATTTGTTAAGAAGTTATATATTCCATTAATACTCATCATCATACGATCACGGGATTGTACAATAGCATGTTTATTCTTACACGTTATTATTGCAAACTATATCGTCTCTATATGAAATAAATAAATAAAGTTATTATTCAAAGAGTATCTTACATTCCATCTTAAATGACGCAATGAACATAGCTGAAGGATGCAAAATCTTGAGGAATTGATTAATCCGACTAACGGTGAAAGAGGTATTATTTACTACAACTCTAAATAAACAAATTGGATGGAACCCCGTGAATATTATACCTACATTCACGGAAATACGGAATATAAAACACGGAGTCACGGATCTACGGAAAACTCCTGGTTTTGTGGAACAAAATTTCTTAAGGTACAATTATTTTTGCAAAATAAAAAAAAAAAAAAAAAACTGCAAATTTTAATCCAAAAATAGTCATGCGATTTATTTTTTACTTTATTTGGAAATAAAAGAAATTAAATGTGACACGGGTTAAAAATTCTATATATTCTATGCCGATTCTATGAATGAATGAATGATGAATAATACATTTTCTATATATCAATTAAAAATTTTTTTTAAATGTTCTAAATAATAATAATAGGAATACAGTATAATGAATATTATGATTAATAATACTACTGCGAGTCTTTTGTTATTACATTTTTATTATTTTCAACTCATTCATGTTTATATTAATTCCAATTGAAAATCTAGTTTTTCGAATTCTTCGCGAAAATGAACATCAGCATCTCTCCAAGTCTTAGCAGCGGTACAAGCCAATTCGATATCTAATTCGGGATAATTGAAAAGAACTTCGTCTTTTATCAATTCAAAATATAAATTAAATGCCCCTTCAATTTTATTTGGTTTCTCATTATTTATAGAGTATCTATTTAATAAGGATTGCATTTTATTTAATGACGGAATATTAATGGTGATTATTATTCCATTTGAAAATATTAGATCAACTTTATGATCTTTATTATCGTGAGTTGATGGTGGATATTTGAGGAGATTGTTTATTAATGTATTAAGGTACTCTAAAATCGTATTCATCTTGACGTTTATATTTTATAAATGAGGGGCATGTAAAGGTTAATTTTAAGTACAAATTATGCATCTTGCTAAAGATATGCACAATTTAAAGAATATTTTAAATATGAGAAATAATTCAATAAAATTACTGACTTATTGTTTAGAAATGAAATATCATTTCGTTGAAATTTTTGTTGGGTGTATGTTGAGTTCAAATTAATTAATTATCGATGAAAAAATGAATAGTCAAAAGCTTGTATTTATAATTGTTTTGCTTCATTCATAATAAACAAATAAGGAAATTTAGATTCAAGAGTCATCATGTTATTATCGTCATAAATATTTCTTGGAAAAAAAATGCTTTGCAAATTTATATTCTTTTTAGAATTAAAATACGTAACAACGAAATCACGAGTAGATCAAATGACTAATCATTATTGAATTTTAACGTACGTAATGAAACAAAAACGCTCCGGAAAACGGAATTATAGAATGTGATTTACTGCGAATTTTCTTAAGATTTTCTATTTTAAGTATTGTATATATATTAGGTCAATTCTACGTAAATAGCTTATACTGCAAGACTTTTCTAGAAGTTTTTCCCTGAATCACTTTAATTGTCTTTATGTTTCCTATTTTTTTTTAGCCTTAATATATTGTGAGTGTTTGGTCAATCAAAAAGACTGTCCCAAACGAGTATATAGAAAACAATAAGCGTTTGCTTTTTATACTTATAATGATATACAATTTATTTATTTATTTATTTTATTTAGAAAGAAAGAAATCGATACATGAACTCAAATATCATCCAAAAATGGTACATATATAGGAAAAACATATAATCGACTAACCCAACATTACCATAGGTAAGAGAAGCCGTCCTTTCGTTAAAACACACCTGTGCCCCGCCAATTATTACCATAATGAAAAACACCTTATAATGATATACAATAACAAATAAGTCTTTGTTTATACATATAAAGTGGCTGACACGTGACTTAAAAATATTCATCTCCTATAGCACTGAGTACTATATAAATAGTATTTTACTAAAAATTTCATAATTTAAATTAACGCACTGTACAGTATATAAATTTAATAACTTATCATAATAAAAATAAAATCATAGTTTTGAATTATATCCAAAATTAATTAAAATATACCAAAGCATTTAGTAATAATAAGTAAAAGTCTTTTTTTAAATTCCAATAGTAGGAGAATATTTTATTTGAAAATACTTTAAAAAGTAGTAATATACATAGTTTTTTGAATAATAAGTAAATATATAAAATTTTAATCATTATTTTATTTTTTCTTTTTTTTTTTTTTTTTTTTTTTTTTTAATGATTTATACAGTCAAACCTCTATATATCAATACAGTTATTTTGGAAAAAAAAATATTAATATATTGATTTATTGTTATATATAGGTTATTAATAAATCATAATGCAGGTTAAAAATCTAATTCTTGCCAGCATTATGCAAATCCAAATAGTTAAAAAAATCTAATTTCTCAAAGTTACTCTTTAATATTAAATTCTGTTCAATTTTTCAAATATTAATTTTAAAAATATTATGTGATTTACATGAAATTTTTATATTAACTCAGACCAAGTTTATAATACTATCCTGAATTAATATCAGCATAACTTAAAATATCAGTACATCTTACTATATGTTAATAATAAAAAGACAAAGAAAAGTATCAGTACATATTATATTGTAAAACTATATAAAATATCAGTATAATAAGATTTTTTTATTAATTGTGAAATGGGACATAAAAAATGATTGGTATAATATCAGTATATAAAAATCTGATTGTATATATTTTATTGATATTTAGCTCATATATTATATAAACAAATTATTAGAAGCTATATTTATTCTAACTTGTAAAATGCAATTATCAAAATATTTAATTATTATTTTATAAAAAAAATATGTTGAATTTTTAATAAAAAATTTTATTATTTTAAATTAATTAAAATAAATTAACCAATAATATTCTGTGTATTATTTGTTCAATTTTTCAAAAGTAGATGTTTATATTTATACTTACAGTATATCTAATTTTTTTATCACTAGTAAATTTTATTAGCTATTTGTAAAGATGTTATCCGTAACTGTAATTATAAGTCACAGTGTTGTAAGTAATAGGTTGCAACCTAGCTTCCTCAGAGTGCAAAAGTTGTAATGCCGTAATTGTGCTGTAATGTTGTAATTATGCCGTAATTATGATTGGCTTATTCTATATGAAATCATTAATAAAATCAATAAAATCGTGACTTTTTTCTATTAATAAAATTGCAGATTTTTTTTTTATTAACAAAATCGCGGCTCTTTTTTTATTAACAAATTATTTTATTAACAAAATCGCAGCTTTTTTTTATCAACAAAATCGCGGCTCTTTTTTTATTAACAAATTATTTTATTAACAAAATCGCGGCTTTTTTTTATTAATAAAATCACGGCTTTTTTTTATCAACAAAAATCGCAGCTTATTTTTTATTAATAAAATCACGGCTTATTTTTTATTAATAAAATCGCGGCTTATTTTTTATATTCTTATTTTTTATTAATAAAATCGTTTATTAACAAAAACGCAGCTTTTTTTTATTAATAATAAAATCGCGGCTTTTTTTATTAATATGTATTTAAAAAAATATTAATTAATCATTTTATTATTACTAATACGAATTAAAAAAACAACCATTTTTAACATTTTTTTTTATTAATACGAATTAAAAAATGTTATCACACTAATATTATATATACCAAAACTATGCCGCGGCACTATGTAGGAAGTTTTAACTTTCGGCATTGGGCCAAATGACTTTTGGCAGGCAACCTTAGGCGGCATTAAGGCATTACAGCCTAATTACGACATTACGGCCCAATTATGGCATTACGGCCTAATTATAGTATTACGAAAAGTGTCATAACTGTAATGCCGTATGTTGTAACATTACGGCATCGTCTAATCAATTACGGCTAACATCTTTAGCTATTTGTCATTTATATTAATGTTGTGGGCAAAATTAAAACCTGCTTATAGGTGAAACCTTCAAAATTGGGTAAAACTAATTTCACTACAGGTGTAAAATCTGAAACTTCTAAAACCTCTGAAACCTCTGTAACTTCTGTAATCTCTGTAATTTAAAAAGGAAATGATTGGGCAAATTTTTTATATACTGCATATGTGCAATTAACATATAATTAAACTGAGAAAAAGGTTTTTACAGATAATGATCTTATTAAGTTATGGAAGAAGAATATTGATAATATAAGGAATACTAAACCTAGATGCAAAGGTTTATTAAAATTTAGATGAAATTATTGAAATTGCAGTTAGTGTTAAAAAAATATATTAATATTTACAATGCTACAGAAAATGAAAGTGATGTAAAATTGAAATAATTTATTCTATATAAATTTTATAATAGTACGCTATATATAAAATTAATAGATTGTAAATTTTTAAGATAATAAAATACACAGTAAAAACATAAAATTAGGTTTAGGCAAATTTCAGACACTAAATAATTTTAAATTTAAGGTTACAGAGGTTACAGAAGTTTGGGCAAATTACAGAGGTTTAGGCCAAGTTTCAGATTTTGATTTCAAAAAGCAAAACATTTTGCTAATCACAAAACAGTTTTGCTTACAACATTAATTTATATAATAAATTAAAAATTTAAAATATTGTTAAATATAGATTTCTAATATTATATAATTATTATAAAATCTTTTTACTAATTATCCAAAATTAATAAAATTATTATTATTAATTTATTATTAAATTTATTTAATTATCTGAAATTATACTTATTGGTTTTATATATATATATTAGTAAAATAATTTATAAATTTAAAAATATAAAATAATATTTTTAAAATTAAAATAAAGAAATTTAATAATAAAATAATAATATTTTTTTTAAATAAATAATATATTAATTAAAATTATAAAATAAATATTATAATTTGAAAAGATAAAATCTAATATTTGTGCAATATAATTATATAATATAATTTTTTAAAATAAATTTTCAAATAAAAATTTTTAAATATTAATATTTAATAAAATTTATTATATATTTAATAAATGATTTATAATGTGTTAAAAAAATAATTACGCAAATAAAAATCTCAATATCTTCACAATTAAAAATATTAGATAACTGAAATTTTATTTATAAAAAATTTATAATATACTTTATTAAATATTAAAATTTTAATATTTGGTTTTATAAATATTATTTTCTTAAAATTAGTATGAACATATTTTTAAAATGCATAAAAATTATTATCTCTATTTTTGAATCTATAAATTATTATACATATATATTAAATTTTTTAACATCAGTAGTTATTGAGTAAAAATTGTATGTATTATAAAAAAGCATTCCTTTACAATATATTTAAAACAATTTAAATGCAATTTGAATCATAGATTATTGAGAAAATAAATATAAATGATAATATAAAATTGAAATTATTTTTTGTAATAATTTTAATTTAATTTTCTTTATAACTAATAATTTAAATCATATAAAATTAACCTATTCTTATTAGAATACATTAATTCTATAAAAAAAAAAATTTGAATTTTAGTCAATAAAAAATTAATCATATAATGTATGCATATAATGATTTGTTAATTCTAATCTATTATTATTAATTTTCTTAAATTTATATTATTTTAAAAAATTTTTTTTTCTTATATCATTTATAAAAATCTATTATATGCTAATATTTATTATTTTTATATATTTTTTAGTTTAATCATTATCATTTAACTAATAGTGTTAATTAATTAAAATTTAGACATTAATTAATGTTAATTATACCTTTTTTACCTATTAAGAGGAAATTAACAAATGTAATAAAATTTTTTTTAAAATATATTAAATAGAAAGTAAATAACATGTATTACATTATTTATTTTATAAATAAATGCATTATCCCACTATTTTTTTATTTAATCAATTTTATATTACATTATGTAACTATTTTCTTAATCATTATATATAAATTTAATACTAAAAATATTTATTAAATATAAAATCCAATTTTTTTAATTTAAATAACAGGTTTATAAAGCACAATAAAAATTAATCTAAAACTTCTAATTCTGGTTATTTTAACAAAAAAATCTTTTTAAATAAGATTAAATTAGTCCTTAAAGTCTGATACAAAACTTCTTATTACTAAATTGAAGGTTTTGCTAAAACAATGTATATAGTTTAACTAAGTATATTATAATATAATAACTTATTTTATAATTATATTTTTATTTTTAATTTTAATAATTTCTAAAATTTTTCTTTTTCTTTTTATTTGTTTCTCTTACTTCTTTTTAATTCTGTTTATAGACTTCACACTATATATTAAAGAATGGATTATAGATACAATAATTATAGAATATATCTATAAACTTAATGTAATGAATGGGTAGGCTTAGTTAGTTTAAATAATTGTATTTTTAGATCTATTTTTTAATAAAGTATTAAGCATTTTCTTTAACTAAAAAAAAAAAAAATTAAATATATAATTTTTAATATAATATATAATTATTAATTAATGGTTATATTAAATTACATATTAATCATTAATTAAATAATGTTATGTATTTTTGATGATTGCATTCTGCAGATCAGGGTGGATATAGCTTCTGATAAATTGTTTATATGATATATGAACTAAATATCAATAAAAGTATATATAGATCATTAAAAAAAAAAAAAAAAAATAATGTTATGTAACTATAATCAAATATTTTACTACATAGTTAAAAAATAATTCTAATAAAAACCTAATACAAAATAATTAAACAAATAGTTTATTATATAGTTTATAAATTTCTAATATCATTTTCTTTTTAATAATTATTTTTTTTTCTTTTTACATTTACATAAAAATTCATTTTAAAAATAAGCTTTTTTCTGAGATCCTTTTAAAGTAAAAATAAAAATTTAATTTTAAGAGTAAAAATATATGTAATTTTACAAAAGAAATAAGATTTGTTAAACAAAAAATATCTGTTGCTTAGATATTATTTAAATTTAATATATAGAAATCAATTTTTATAATAAAAATAAATTTTTAATAAAAGCTTTTTTTTAACTATTAAATATTTTATTCTTAAATGTAATTTAATGAGATCAACTATTTTTATTAAATTTAAAAAAATGATTATTTAACCAGATTTTTTGCTATTTTTAAATTTTGTTAAAATTTATTAATTAAAATACTAATAAATCATTTATTTATTATAAATTAATATTATTAGATATATTTAAAATTGCAAATTTATTTTTTTTAATTAAAAAACTAATTAAATATGATAATTATTTAGTGCTAAATTCTGATAATATAGTAATTATAAAACTATTATAATAGCAATAAATTTTTAATCATTAGTATTTAAGTTTAAAATAAATGTTAGAGTTTAAAATTAATAAATAAAAGCATTAAAGTTTAAAGATTAATTTAATAAATAAATTAAAGTATTTATTTAAAATTCAAATATAATGAATAAAATATTAAAATTTAAATATATAAATTGATTAGTTATTATAAGATAAAAATGAATATAAATAAAAATTTTTTTTATATTTAAATAGCATTAAAATAAATATTATTTATAAATATTTTATATAAAAAAAACAAAAAAAAAGTTCTAAAAGATTTTTAAAAAGCTTATTAATTTGTTATTTCTAAATAATATATTTTTAACAGTTTTCTTTAATCAAATACAATTAAATAAAGCAAAATTTTTAATTTTTAAAGTTTATAAAAATATTTTTAAGAATTTAAATAAATATGTTTTAAAATATTATTGAAAAGTATATTATATTATATAAATATAATATTACTTTAATCTAAAAACTTTGATTTTTATTAAATTTAGGCTGGTATTATAAATTTGGTTAAAATTAAAAAAATCTTAATCAGATTTATAGTTTGAAAATTAACCATTTTAGAAAATTAAATTAATTTTAGTTAAATTTAAATATTATACATGTAATATATACTTCAAGAATATATTATGTTAAAAATTTATATTATGATATTATAAAATAAAAAATCTTTCTGCCAACTTTTTAATATAATTATTACTTCAGCTGTTATATTTATAATATTATAATATTATAAATTAATTAGCTAAATAAATTTATCAAATCTAATATTTTAAATTTTTCAAATTTTTAATTTAATAATAATATAAACAGGTATATAATTCAAAAAATTTTTATACACATAAAATATGAATAATAATAATAAATATACAAATATAATAAAATACCTTAAAATATAAATAAAACATTAAAGCATTAAAAATTAAAAAATTGTATAAAATATTATTATAAAAAGTAAAAAATTACTAATTAATAAATTATAAAATATATAAAATTTTTTATTTTTTTATTTTATTTTTACTATAGATAAGTAATTATAGAAAAAGCAATTATATAATTACAATATATTATGTAATAATATATAAATAATAATTTCAACTATTATTTTTTTTTTTTTTAGTTAAAAGAACTAAGTGCTAAGAGCTTTATTAAATTCAGATCTTTTAGAATATACTGTAAATTTAAACTATTTAAGTCCATTTATTTCTCTACAAGTTATAGATATATTTCATAATTATTATACTATAACTTACTTTTAAAAAATATAACAGGAAATCTATTTATAAAATTGTCTAAAAAATAAAGTTATTAAATATTTTATATTTGATTTGAAGGATTAGTTAGATTTTAAATAAAAGATCTTCTTGTTAAAACAACAAGTTCTACTATAATTATTGTTTCAGTTATTAGTTTAAAAACTTAAAAAAATACTATTAAACCTAAAGGCCTTTTTTAAAGAAAAAGAATTGTTTACATTGCAAATTTACAAAGATTCTTAAAATTAGAAGGAAATAATAATACCAAAAGATTTTTTTGTCATTTCAAAGTTGCAAGTTATTAATTTTTATAAAAACATAATTCTATATATTAAAATAATCAATTAACCTTTGGGTTTTATCCACTTTTTTAATAATTTTAAAAAATTTGAGACCATTATCTATTAAAAATTAATATGATCAACTATTTAAAAAAAAAGAAGTAACTGTCATATCTTTCAGAATATTGTAAATAATAGTTTAAAATTTTTCATATTATTTTTATTCTGAGAGATTTCAGAATATTGAGAACTATCAGACCAGAATTTCTTCTAGGTTAACAGTCCAATCTTTTTATTATAATACTTAAGGTACTCATTATTTACAAATAGTCTTATTCTTGCTGATAAATATTTCTTATATATTTTAGTATTAACTGAAATGACTTTATTTATTGCTATAAATTTGTAAGGAGCATATAATTATTCCATTTTACTGGTATATCATAATCTATTAAATCCAATAATTATACCTGTTTTTCTTCTAAAAAATAATAACTAGTAATAATAATATTTCTATATTTAAAAGAATTGTTTGTCTCTTTCTATTTAATTTTTTCTTATTATTGTTAAATATTATAAAAGATTTAGAGTCATATTTAAACAGTTTAATCAGTGTAAAAAGAAAAAAAGTATGTTATTATCAAAAGTAATTGTCTTTAATCTTAAAGATTTAGAAAGTATATATTTAGATGACTTGCTGCTAAAAATAAATACAGAAAATTCATATAGAAAGTAAGGAATTAGTATCTGTAACTGTTTTTTAGTTTTTTTTTTTAATAAATCCTTTTTGAGTTTTAGACAAGAACATGATAAATAATGATTTGAGTTGATATAAAATTATGTTCTTTATTGAAAAATCTAATTGATATATAGAATCTCCAAAAATTTTCATATTTAAATTTTATTGATATTATACTAACTTTTGATATATAATTGAATTAAAAATCACTATTATTATAAGTTAAAGCTTTGAATTTTTAGTTTGATTTTATTTTTAATTTTGATTTGATTCTCTCATATAAAATTTTACTAAAAGTGTTTTTTAGTCTAAAATTTTTATTGAAAAATATTTTCAGGCTATATTTTAACCAAAAATATTTTCAGTTAAAAAAACTCTATTAAAAAATATTTTCAGTTTAAAGTATTAGTTCTAATTTTATTTTCAGATCAAAAAATAGAATTAAAATTATTTTTTCAGAAAACTTTTCAAAGTAAAAATATTTTCAGATGAAATTTTTTAACTATAAAAACATTTCTCAGTTAAAATATGATCCTGAAAATGTTTTTAAATTAAAATTGTAATCCAAAAAGTGTTTAGTAAAAAATTAAATTTAAACCTGAAAATAAAATCAAAAAAAAACTGAATTAGAAATTTAGAGTTTTATCATAAGTTTATTATCTAAGAAAAAAACATTGAATAAAATGATTAAAAAACTAATAATAGCAGGTTGGCACTTAATTTCTAGTTTTAATTTGCTTATAGAAATACTTTATTCTTTGTATTATAAAAGAAACTGGTCTATCACAAAAGGATTTATATTTATTATAATATGAAAGTCAGGGTTAATCTTTATAAAGGCTTTTAAAATCCTAAAATAAAAGCAGTTAGCTGAACAATTACCTTTTTATATATTGATAAGACTTTTAATAAAACTCATTTTAATACTTTAAAAGTTGGTTTTATTAGTAAAATAATAAGAAAATAAAAAATAAAAAATTTTTTCTTTAAAAATTGATTCACAAATTTATAGGAAAGAATTCTTCTTAAACTTGTCATTTCAAACTATTATAAAAAAACAAAATGCTAATTACCAATTATCAAAAATATGTCTAATATTATATGATATAATATTAGACTAGAGTTTCGCAAAAAATCTGATATGACCAGATTTGATCCAGATCTAATCCATTAGATTCAGATCAGATTATAATAATATAATCTGCAGATCAGATTCAGATTTCAAATTTGAATCTGAAGTTCAGATTCAGATTTGAAATTGTATAATCTGAATCTATCGAATCAAATCTGAATCAAATCTGCCAAATCTGGATCAGATCATAAGATCTGTTCATAAATTATGATTTAATGAAAAAATGTTGCGAAATGTTTTTTTGCAAAGTGTCTTTAATAAAAAAATGTTTCGCACTGTTTTTTTGATTAATTTAATGAATAAATGTTGTAAAACGTTTATTCAAAATGTTTTTAATAAAAAAACATTTTGCTGCGTTCTTTTTAATTAATTTAATGAAAAAATGTTGCGAAACATTTTTTCTAAGTGTTTTTAATAAAAAAAATGTTTTGCAATATTTTTTTAATTAGTTTAATGAAAAAACGTTGCAAAATGTTTTTTCTAAGTATTTTTAATAAAAAAATATTTCACAACATTTTTTAATTAATTTAACGAAAAAATATTACAATAAAAAATATTATGAAACATTTTTTTGATTGATTTAATAAATAAATGTTGTAAAATGTTTATTTAAAGTATTTTTAATAAAAAAATGGTTTGCAACATTTTTTTAATTAATTTAATGAAAAAATGTTGCGAAATATTTTTTTTAAGCGTTTTTAATAAAAAAATGTTTCTCTACATTTTTTTTAATTAATTTAATGAATAAACGTTGCAAAATATTTTTTTGATTAATTTAACAAATAAACATTGTGAAATGTTTATTCAAAGTATTTTTAATAAAAAAAATATTTTGCTACATTTTTTTAATTAATTTAACGAAAAAATATTGTGAAACATTTTTTCTAAGTGTTTTTAATAAAAAAATGTTTCGCTACATTTTTTTATTAATTTAACAAAAAAATGTTGCGAAATGTTTTTCTAAGTGTTTTTAATAAAAAAATATTGCAAAATATTTTTTTTGATTAATTTAACAAATAAACGTTGCGAAATATTTATTCAAAGTATTTTTAATAAAAAAAATATTTCGCAATATTTTTTTTAATTAATTTAACAAAAAAATGTTGCAAAACGTTTTTTTTGTTTTTAAATCTGAATTTGGTTTGACATGAAATCAGATTCAGATCAAATTCAGATCAGATTCAGATCAAATTCAAATCAGATTCAGATCTTAAATTCAGATCTGCAGATCAGATTCAGATTTTAAATATAGATCTGGATATCAGATCTGGATTTAAAATTGATAGATCTGAATCTGTCAGATCAAATTTAAATTTAATAAAATCTGATCTGATCTGATCCATGCGGAACCCTAACTATATGTATATATAATGACTTATAAAGAATTTAATTTCATGGTGTCATTATTCCACTCCATGATTTGGTCTTCAAAAGCATCATTCTGCTAGAATTGGCAATGCAGAGAATTTCAATAGCTCCTTTAGAGCTACTTCTTGTATTAATACTAATTTTAATAACTTAGGTAACTGTAAGTTCTATAACCAAAATAAGAAAGATAACTCTACCAGGAATTCTGGTTCATCTAACAAGAAGAACTCTTGCTTCAAGATGAACTAGTCCAATAGGCCAGATGTGAATAAACTGATTGCAGAACTGAAGGCCCTTTTGGAACAATTAACTTGATTTAATTAGCTTAGTTTAACAACTTTTAACTTAGGAATCTTTTGATTTGGTCATATTGTTTGTTTTTTTTAGTTATTTTTCTAGTATATTTTTTTTTTATTTTTCATTTCTTTTATTCCTTAAATCTATAATCAGACTTTCCATTACTCTGTTGAGAATAGGCTATTATAGTTGGTCATGATAAGTACTTGTTACTTATTGTTACAGCACTGGTAGATGAGATGGTATATATATTATTATCATATTGTAATTTTTGGATTCAATTTAATAAATTTTATGCATTTGTTTTGACCAAAAAAAAAACATAAAGAGTTTAATTTGTTTAAAGTGTAATATAACTATTGTGATAGTTTATAAATATGATTATAAATTATTGGGATTATAAGGAAAGGTAAATATGGATAAACTAACAGTAGAAACTAGAAAGAACAAATAATTGATTAACATATTTACACATAAAATGTAAAATTTATGATAGATATGCGTAAAATCACGTGATTATTTGCGAACAATTTGTCACGTGATAATTTTTTAAATTTCTTAACGCTGGGCAAACTTATTGCAACTCATTTGGGATAATCTCAAATCTGACTAAATCTTTTACTAAATTAAATAGTATATTGTTAAAGTTATTAGAATCCTATATAATAATACATGCTATATAATAGTGTCGACAATAGACAAGAATATGATATTTTAACAGAAATTGGTTTGTTAGCCTTGATGCGCTTTTTACGACATACAAACCCTTGCGGATATATGTTAATATATTGGGTGTATTGAGTTGAATTCACAGCTCTTAATTAAAGAAGCGTTCTTCAACGCTCACATTCAATTTCAAATAATTAATAGATTTTCCGAACCACATGATAAATAGGCTAGTTTATTTATGCACAAGCATTTCACATTATCCCGAGACAGCTTCTCAAAGAAGAAATGTCGGATTTTTTGTTCCAGGATTTACATACAATAAATTAGGAAGTTTTTGTGAATGCAGAAAGGTCACATTAACGAAGAGTAATAATTATAACGTTATGTGTGAAGCCTAAGTTACAAGTTGATACTTGATCAGTTTATGCGGAAAATAATATCCAACCTAGGAAATGATTGCAAAAAAGTGTACGCATAAACAAAATAAAGCGATTTAATTCATTACAATATTATATGAACATCATTACGATGGAGTACAAAAAATAAAAGCGTAAAGATCGTTTTTCAATACTAAACCTATTCTAAAATAGGTCTAGTTTAGGTCTAATCTATCTTTTGCATAAAACTACCACACCTCATGATCCCGTATCAATAACAATTACCATTAAAGGATTAATCTCAATCATGGAATTCGTTATCTTTTTTACTTGTAATAAACAAACGATATAAATTCCGAAATGAATTCGAATTACGTATCACAGATATCGAAATTCTGGTAAAAGAATTATAGAATTATAGGTCCAATTAACGAAAATTTTCGGAAAGCAAGAAACTAAAGAAAAAGTAAAATCAGCTGAATGCGCACATTGCCGTGATTCAAAAAACATACGCTTGTTTAGAATCAATTCGCGTGTTACCTGTCGCGGTCACATGCAGCAAATTCTACAATCTTTTGAACGCGGTAGAATGAAGATTAACAGATAAAGTAATCATTTACTGAATATAAGATGTATGTTCATGCACTCGTTGTACCACACACATCAAATGTAATTCAACATCCACAAGTTGGTCAGTTGACCATTTCCTAACCAAATTAGAAGTTTAGTAGAGGTCAACTGACCTTTGGAAAGGTATTTTCATTCCCTATTTATCAAGTTAATAGTTTTATATTTTACAAAAACTATAAATTACACCCGATTTCACTTCTCCTTCTCCTCCTCCAAAACTTTCCTTTACATTTCCTTTAGATGTAGAAATTTGAATTTTTTTTTTTTTTTTATTCCTTGATTAAAAAATCTAAAAATCGATGTTTATGATGAGAATGATTTTGTAATATCATTTAAATATCGATAACATTTTTATTTGTTTCATTTTATTTTAATTTATATATATATAATTTATGTTCCTTAAAACATTTATTTTATTTTATTTTTTATATTTTATATTTTTTATTTATTCATTTTAATTTATATTAAATTTTATTTATTTTATTTTAAAATTTTATTTATTCGATTATTTAGTTCATTAAATAACGTCTCTTTTACATCATCATATTTAGTTCGGAGGAGAAAAATTTTTTTTATATCCATACGTGGGAATATCCTTTGTTATTCAATCTTTCCAATTATTTGAACAATTTTTTGATTGTCTCAAATTGTACATATTTATTTATCTTTTATTTTTTTTAGCCCCAAAATTTGGTTGATTGGCGATAAATCGAATTATTTTATTTTCATTTTTTCAATAGATTATGCTTTGATAAAAAAAAAAAAAAAAAAATTATTTTTATTTATTTTTTCCATTTTTTTCTCTTTTTTATCGAAGAAAATCAGTAAAAAAAAAGTAATCTGCAGTTAAAAAAAAAATATTATTATTACAACTTTATAACGTATAGATATATTTTTGGATATCATCGACACTTTTATTCATTTATTGGTTTACGCCATATTTTTTTTATTGTTACTAAAAAGTTCATTATCGGACCATACGCAATTTATTTTACCCGAAATTAAACCCTTAATGTACTCATTACGCAGTACAAATCCCTTTGAGGATGCATGTATTAATTAAAAATATATGTATATTCATAAGTCTTACGTGATCAAGGTTAAAAATTAGGTGATGCCTTCGGTTAATCCAATGCGTGACGAGTAATAATTATAACGTGGTGTGAAACCTACTGGTGATATTTGAATTATATTTATTATGTCACGCACCTAAATTCCATGGAAATCTAAGATCTTTAAATGCTCTATGTTATATACGCATAAATAAACCTTTATTTGTAAGATAACAATTACCAACCAAACTGTTAAATTGGAAGTACAAAAGAATAAAAAATGTTAAAGATCATGAAAACTCATGAAATTTTGTTCCTCAATTAACTTAACTGAATTTTGAGAACCGGTCAGTTGCATACTCCATAATGGTTTTCCCAGATCTAACGGCATAAATATTCAATTTAAAGTCGATAATTACGTGATACAAGATATAATTATATGAAATAATTGGAAATTCTGGGTTAAAAGAATTATAGACCCAGCCAATGAAAAGTTTCAGAGGGAAAAGAAACGTCTAAAATCAGCTGAATGCGCCACATATAGCTTAGATTCTTCGAAGATCCTGCACTTCAAAAAAAAATGGCGATTATTTCATTCATTTTACAAAAAAACCTTAGCTTCATCTATTGAATTAAAATACGCTTGTTTGGATTTCCTTCGATCAATTCGTGTTACCGTAGACCTGTCGCGGTAAGAAAAGTTGAGACGCACTCACACGAAAGAACGCGGTAAATTTAAATTGTTGGAAAAGCTTTTTATTAATTAGAAGATATGGAGATTTGTTATCAATAATATCTATCATTAACATTTAAAGATATCATTTACTAATAAATTTATAAGAAATAATGTATTGTTTTGATCACTTGATGATGAATGTATCACACAAACCCGTCATGTGCTCGAGACTCCGAAGTTTTTTTCTACAACTAAAGAACTCGCATTTAATTAAGAGATCACGCGCAAGAAAACATGTCTGGTTGACTTTATTTTGATTGATTTTAGATTAGACTCATTATATATACAAGAAAAAAGTATAAAAAGACAAGATGAAAACTTGAGTTTTTTTTTAAAAAAAAAAAATTTTGCAATTCTTTGAATTAATTAAAACTTACCATATATGTAACTAATGGCAAGTCATTGGTGATTCTCAATTATATCAATTATATCACACTTCTTGTGTCACTCATATGACCCAAAGTCTCTACTTATGTATAAGACCGGAAGGATATTAAACTATTAAAAATCTCTTTATATCCCGTTAATAGTTCATATTTGCAAAAAGATTATAAAAGTGCACCAGTTTTTCTTCCCTTCCGTTCTTTTAGTATTTTCTTGTGGACTTTGAAAATATTTTTTTTCCCAATAATCCAATTCGATGTTAATGATAAGGATAAATTTAAATATTAATATTTTATTCATCACTATCTATAACATCTAAATGATA
The DNA here is from genome assembly GCA_015698045.1 of Rhizophagus clarus. NCBI lineage: Eukaryota > Fungi > Glomeromycota > Glomeromycetes > Glomerales > Glomeraceae > Rhizophagus > Rhizophagus clarus. Next base: position 219,603 of record BLAL01000057.1, on the reverse strand, counting down.
TTTTTAATTTTATATACATAATTTATTATTTATTTTATTTTATTTTATATTTATTTTAAAAATTTTGTTATTTTGTATTTTAATTTATTAAATAACGTTCCTCTTACATCATTAATTCGGAGAAGGAAAACTTTTTTTTATCCATTCGTGGGAATTTCATTTTTTTATTCTGTCTCTTCAACGATTCGATATTTTTTTTTTTTACTGATTGTCCTAAAATTATTAATATTGTATATTTATTTTTTTTTTTTTCAGCCCCCGAATGATTGGTGATGAGGTAAATTAAATTTTATTTATTTTATTCTATTTTATTATTTTATTTTATTTTTACTTTATTTTTATTTTTTTATATTTTATTTTATTTTTATTTATTTTATTTTCTTCTCAATAGATTACTCAATAGATTAAACTTTGATAATTTATTCTAAAAAATTTGTATATATATTTTTTTTTTTTTTATTCAAAAAAAAGTTTCAGGAAAAAAGTTCACAAAATCGACAATCCTTTAATAATTGGTTTAACGCCACCATACTTTCTTGTTATCAACGTGTAAAAAATGATAATGAACTTCTTTTTATAGTTAACATAATTTTTACGTTATTAAATTTGGAACTTTCCAGTAAAGCTTAATTTATGCAGTTCGTCATGGATTTCTAGTATAGATCGGATTGGATTTTTTTAAAGCTATTTTCACGGTGTGTCAAATAAGTATATTTTATCATATTTTTTTTAATATAAATAAGGTTGAAAATTCTTCTTGATCTTATTATAATTTTTTTTTAAAAAAAAAATCACTATTTATTTTTTAAAAAAAAAAAAAAAAAATTGGCAAAAATTCCAAAATTTCAGAAAAATCAAAAAAAATCAAAAAAAATGGACGATTTACAAACTATGCAAAAAAATAATATTCGTCCACCATTTCCACCAGTTATAACAGCTCAAGATCTTATTCCGACGGATATCTCTTCTAATAAAGTGGAATCGGTTAGAATTCCAAACGCTTTTATAGCGTATAGGATGGCATTAGTGAGACAATTAAAATCACAAAAAGTAGCATGTCATCGATCGAACGTTTCATCGCTCGCGAGTCGTTTATGGGCCGAAGAACCTGAAGATGTTAAAAATACATATCGAAAGATGGCGACTGACGCGCAACTTCTACATAATCAAGCCAGAGGGTTAACATTTCTTTCCTACGAACAATCTACTTCAAGCGACAACGTCATGCAAGATGAGACCAGTTCAGAGAATATAAATAACCATTCAACGACGACTCAAGACATTGAAGCTGAACTTCTCGCGTTGTTAAATTTACAAAGTTTACATTTTCAACCAACTTTACAGCAAACAAATCCAATTATACCTTCTCCCATGTATTTTGATAATAATCCGCCTACGACAACCTCAGTTTCAGCTTCATTTGATCATTACAATAATCTTGGAAACAATTATAATGGGAATTTTATAGGTAATATGACTGGTAAAGGTGTTTACGAGAGATATCTTGAACAACGAATTCAAATTTTAGAGCAACAGATGGCACTCTTTTACCAATTGTATTATGGGGTGGTGTAGGTTAATAATTTATTCAAGATGGACAATTTTTTCTAAATTATCAAAAAAAAGGGACATTTTGACATTTTGAGTTTGAAAAATAAAAAATTCTTTTTTTTTTTTTATAGAACTGCGGCTTTGTTTTAAAAAAAAAATCATAAAATTTTTTAAAAAATAAGCAATATATATTATATTATATTATTTATTCAATTAGTTTCATATTTTTTCCTATTTATTTAAATTATTATTTAAAAACATTTTGATCCATAAAAAAAAAAAAAAATTTTTTTTTCTCACCGATCTTCTGCATTTACATATAAAATACACAAAAAAAAAAAAAATTTTAAAAATAAAAAGTAATTTAAAAAAATTTTATTATCTTTTTTAGCCACACAAAAAAAAAAGGAATTTTTGTAAAAAAAAAAAAATTGGTACTTAATAAAAAAATCAAAATAAAAATCAAAATTCTCAGACCCCAAAAATCCAAAATTGGTTAAATTCTAAATTATAATATTATTTATTGTTTAACTGTCTAACAAATAGTAGATCAAAACATTTACGTCTTTTTAAAATACGCAATTTTTTTTTTTTTCACTTTTAAATCTTCATTTGGAAATCAATCAATGACACATTCTTTTAATTATTTCCACGATAAAAAATAATAAGTACATTCATAGTAAAGCACCACGCCCGTGTGAATATGAAATAAACAAGTTTTTAAAAATATTATGTAAGGGAATTTTGGGGTGGGGCGAAAACTTTATAATTTACATAATTTATTGATGAACAAATTGTATTTAACTTTTAATTAAAAATTCGTATATATTTTTGTGAAGGATTATATTTATTAATATTTACAGAAAATAATACTATTATAAATATCATTTGTTCATTCTTTTACTTTGTATTTCTTAAAATGGAGAAATAGAACCAAATCAGGAGTATGCAAAGAGGATTGAGTTTTACATTTTTTTTTATTGTCCTTTTTTTTTTTTTTAAAAAAAAAAAAAAAGGGCTGCATAATGCAAAACAAATTATGTAAGTCATGAATCATTCGACATACTTTTGCCTATAATTAAAAAAATTATAATCATTTCTGTTCTTGATCGTCATAATTTTACGACAATATCCGAAGTGATAGATAATATTATTTCAAATAATTTTTTGCTTGTAAGAAAGTGTAAATGATAAAGTATAATGATTCAGTATTTGTTATATTTATTTATACAAGACTTGATATACAATTGATACATTGATAAATTGATATACATTATACAGTATACAGTAAGGTATTGTGACGCAACAATTTCTGAGTGTGAAACCTTGAAACATTTTTTTTTTTCGTCATCATCAAACTCTATTCCTTAAAATAAACCATCTAGAAAAAATTATTTATATATAAGGAAATTATATTTTCTCACATTGAATATTTTTATTGTCCAATTATATTTTTGTACGATGCGAGTCGATTCTCTAGTTTTGTTTTCGAAAGGAAATTTATCGTATGTACAGCGGCACATGACTTTATGTTTTTATCTTTCCGAATTTTCGTTAACTTTACATTGTTTTCTAATATGTTCATGTTTGTTTTTAACCACCTGCATATGGACATGAAAGTATTCGGTTGCAAATCCTTAAAGTTGGTCCCATGATCAGATTGTGAATGATCTCGCGTCACATGGCATTTCCCAAAAAAAGTATAAAATTGTGCTTATAAGTTTTTTTTTTTCGAATTCAGGTTTTTTTCTTTTTTGGTCTTCAAAATTTTTTTTTCTTTCTTAAAAAAAAAAAAAAAAAAAAGTCTTTTCTATTTAATAATCACCTTTGTTAAAAATCAAAAGAACCAATTTCTTTTGCAGATCTTATCGAGAAGATCGGCATCAAAAAAAAGAAATGGTTCAATTTAATTTAACGAACGTAACAAGTGCATTAAAATCAGTAATAAAACCACAACATTGTCGAACCTTTCTTAATGTTTTGTCATCAAAAAAGACTTATAATGGGCATAAGGTGATTGGGTTTGTATTATATTATATAATATACCATATATATATATATATATATTATTAAATATATTTTCTTTATTAATAATAATTTTCTATTATTATATAAAAAGGTATACACAAAAACAACTTTATGATGTTGTATCAAATATTGATGAATATAAAAATTACATTCCATATTGTACAAATTCCGAAGTATTAAAAACACAGACTATTAATAATAGAAACAAACAACTTACAGCAGTATTAGGAGTAGGATTTAATGGCATATCAGAAACATATATTTCTGAAGTAACATGTGAAAGACCTGGATTAGTAAGGGTGAGTATTAAAAAAATATATATATATAAAAATAAGAAAATATCAATTAAAATTGATTTTACTTTTTTATTTAGGCAGATGTATCAGATGATTTGTTTAAACATCTATCAGCTATATGGAGAATCGCTCCACATCATGAATCACCATCAACTCATTGTGATTTGAGCTTTCATTTAGAATTTGAATTTTCTTCAATATTATATTCTCAAATTGCGAATGTTTTCTTTGATGAGATTAATATGATGATAATTGATGCTTTTGAAAAAAGATGTTATAATCTATATGGTCCACCTGCATCTCCCCCTCCTATTTGAAATACATTAACTAATTAGGTAAAAAAAATTATATTCGTGTAGTTTTGATATGGTTTGATATAGTTTGATATAATTTGATATGACTAATTTAATATCTCCTCTTTTTTTGTACATATCATAGATTTCCTTTTTTAATTTTCTATGACATTTCGGACATTTTGCATTTTTTTTTTTGGAGTACAAATAATAATTTGTTTTTTTTCACTATTTAATAATATTACTCGCTATAAATAAATCACTATAACATTCTAAGTAGTACTAAATATATGACTGTGAAACAACGGATATGTTCGATGATTATAAATACCTTTATTACAATGAAATAGATGTTTATTTAGAATATACAATAATGTAATATGAATATTCCGAATTTCTTCTTAGAATGAATGGTCTTTCATTTCAAAGAACGATAATCCGGAAATATAATGTAAACAATGCGTAAACAAATACACTCAATTTTAAGATCTAAATCATCAAATATTAATAAATGAAACTCAAAATGAAATGATATCTAATACTGTATCTTTTTTTTTTTGTCTATCAATCAAAATTTATTATATACAAGTATATCAATACATTTTTTTCCGAAATAGGTACTAACCATCATAATGTCCATTCATATCTAAAAAAAATGTAAGGGTGAGAAATTTTTTAGGGAGAGACAAACTTTATTTACAATTATTCAAAACTTATTGGTCAATTTTTTTTAAATAATAACCATTCCCGAATGGTTGTACCACCTATTTAGAAATTTTAAAGTTAAAGGGGAAGGGAGAATATAAAAATAATATTAAGGATAATCCAAATATCCGGGAAAAACTTAAAAAAGGAATATGTGTTCGATTATAGTTTGAAATTTCGTATATCAATGCATCATCTTTTTCTTATGTTATCTTTTAACTTGTATTACCTCATTTACCCGTAAATAAATTTTTATGTTTGATTAACAAAAAAAAAAAATTGTAAAAAAAAAAAAAGAAGAAATTATTCTTTTTTTCCGATTTTCTTTTTCTTTCTTTTTTTTTTTAAAAAAAAAAAAAGTGTACAAAATATAAAGAACCATGTTTTTTTTTTAAAAAAAAAAAAATTTCGCGTTTTTTTAAAGCTTTTAATGCTTTATAAATGCGCATATTAATTCATCCATACCTGTAGTCGTAAAGTCCTACAATATGAAATATAATTTTTGGAGAAAGTTTAACGAGCAAAATTAACGTTGAATTCTGGATAGTTACAATGGAAAACAATGTAAGGAAAAGTTCAGAGAGCTTTCAGAATACGACATAAAGTATATGAAGAAATTATCACAACAAGCTCATACAAAACTAAATTGTGAAGAAATCAAATTTTTGAAATATTAACATAATATTAGAAATTATAATTATAACTTACAGTATAATCTTAATATATCATACCACTACGTCTTATTGTAGATTTAGGATTAATCCATGAGTGAATGTGATATACTATCTAATGGTAATACTACCATATAGTTCAGTATAAAAAAATTTTGTAATATACTATATGGGTAATAATAATAACAGATAATATTATAATAAAAATAGATTCAGTATATTAATTAATAAAATTTTGGTTAATAAAGCACAATTTATTTGCAAAAAATTTAATGTAAATTTTTAAATTTAAAGATAGAAAATTTTTACTTAAAAATATACTTAAAAATAAACTTAAAAATATACTTAAAATATACTTAAAATCTGAAAAAAATTTATAAAATATACTTTAAAAAAAATATATATATATATTTAAACTTTAAAGCTTTATTTTAGATCTTAATAAAAAACTTTATTACTTATAAAAAAATATTTCTAAACTAATTAATAATAATTAATAAAAATGGATTAAAATATTAATTTGACTATTAATACTACTATTTATTAAATTTTTTTTATTAATAATTTACTTAAAAATTTTTATTAAAATTATATTATTAAAATATTTTTTTTAGAATTTATAAATAATTATTTTAAAGTAAAAAATAATTTAAATTATTTTTATAAAACAAAATTATATTGGACTTATTATTTTAATATAATATCATTTTACTAAAAAAAATAATAATTAATTTAAAAATAAAATCTGTAAATACTTATTTAAAATATTTATTAAATAATTTTAATATACTATTTTTTTTATTTATAGATCATATCTGGCAGAGTTGGGTGGGTTTTATACTTTGTATTAAATATTTTTAGTTAAATATTTTACAATAAATATTACACAATCTTTGAATTAAAAAAAATATATATATATATATGCTATTTTTTTTTTTTGGTTTATTTTAATATACTATTTATATAATTTTATAATTAAAAGAGTAAATTTATATTTAGCACTTCTATATAATGTTTAAATTTTGTATACCTTTATATAATGCTTAAATCTCATATATTATTACATGATTTAATTTAAATTTTTTAATTAACTAATTTTTTTTTTAATGTTAAAAATTTTTTGTAAAAAAACATTTATTTAAATTTATATAATAAAATTTTATTTGCAAATTAAATATTCAAATTAAATACTAAGTTAACAATTTATATATTACATGTTTTATTGATTAAAAAAATAAAATATTATTAAATTCATATTGTTTGAAATATTTATTTTTGATAGGAAAAAGAAATCAGTAAAAAGAAAGAATTACAATAATAAAAAAGAAGAAATATATAAGTAAAAAAAATAAAATAAATAAGGAAGTAAATAAAAAAAAATAGTTAATAAAAAGAAATAAAACAAATAAAAAGAGTAGTAAAGAAATGAATAAAAGGTGAAATAAAATAAAATAAATAAAGGAAAAATGAAATGGAATGAAATAAATAAAAGAAAAGTAAAAGGAAAATAAAATAAATAAAAGTGAAATAAAAAGAAATAAAATAAATAATAGGGAGATAAAATTGAATAAATAAAAAGAAAATAAAAAAGAAAATAAAAAATAAAAAAAAAAAATAGAAAAATAAAATAAAAAAGTAAAATAAAAGAAAAATAATAAGAAAAAGGAAATAGGAATTAAGTAAAATCAAACTTATATTATAAAACAAAGGATGAAATAATTAGTAGTAAATAGAATATATATATAATTAATAAACAAAAATAAAAAATAAAAGAGTTATATTTTAATTGCAAAAAAGAACTAAAAGACCTAAAAAAAAAAATGAAACAGAATATAAGAATAAATTAAGAAATAAAAAGAAATATATTAAAATCAAAGTCATATAATATTGAACATATTTTAATTATAAAACTAAAGGAGCCAAAAGTCCTAAAAAAAATAAAATAAAATTAGTAAAGAATAGAGTATGAAAAGTAAAATTATAATTTATATAAGAAATAAAATAAAAAGAAAAAAAACTTACTTAAAACACTTTGATATATTTATTAAGGTAAGAAAGAATACATTTAAAAAAAAATCTAACTAATAAATAAATACAAAATTACATAAATTACATGATATTACTGTTATACTAGATTTTAATTATATTATCTCTTGTAAAATATATATTTATTTATTAAAAAATTATAAATTTAATATTTATTAGTTTTATTTTATAATATATTATTATATTTTTTATATAAAATTAAAAATAGTATTTTAAAAAATTTCAATAGAAATTATAATAATTTTTGTAAATTAAAACACTTTTATTTCTTTAAAAATTGATACAATTTATTTAAAATTTAATTATTATATTTAAAATTAATTCAATTTATTAAAGTTTTATTAAAAAAAAATTTAAATTATAATATAATAAATAAATATTAATTAAAATAAGTTTATTTTATAATTATTAATGTTTAATATAGGAACTCCAAAAATTATATATATAGGTTAGTTTAAATTTTAAAAAATTACTATAAGGGAGCTTACACATATTACGTAATTATCAAATGGAGGGAGGGGGATAGTTAAAATTTTACATTACACTTATATTAATTATATAATTTATAAATACTATAATCTGATTGGTTATTAAATCTAACAGGGAGGGGAAGAAGTAAGGATTTATAACAAAATAGATATTACGTGATATGTGTAACTCCCCTAACTTTTATAGGACCCCGAATAATACTAATATAACTCACATACAGGTTTGCGTAGAGTTTATATGAAGTTACTTTTTAAATCCACAAATTGAATTTGCGTAGATCGATCAATTTGGAAGTAACTCACATTTTATGTTTGCGTAGAGTTTATAATAAATATATGTGGATTTATTTTTAAAAAATACTAATTTTGGTAAATGTAAATTACTCAGTATTTACCAAAATTTATTCTATTTTATTTATTTTTTCACTTTTTTTCAGTATTTTAGACCAAATTTATTTATTTTTATTATTCTTTTTCAGTTTTTAATACCCTAATTTCAAAAGTCGCGTCATATTTTTTATCTGGCAACACTACAAAAAATAAAAAAAAAATAATTAATTAGTTAAAAAGAACAATGAAAAACACTTCTCCACCCTCCCTTACCTTAATTTTAAAAATCCAGTCATGTTTTTCATCCAGCAATACTACAAAAAAGAAAAAAAAAATTAATAATTTAATTAATTAAAAAAAATAATGAAAAACACCTCTCCAACTCTTTCTTACCTTAATTCCCAAAGTCTGGTCATACTTTTCATCTGACAATACTACAAAAAATAAAAAAAAAGCTAATAATTAATTAAAAAAATAATGAAACACCTCTTCAACCCTCACTTACCTTAATTCTAAAAGTTTGGTCATGCTTTTCATCTGGTAATACTACAAAAAAATAAAAAAAAGTTAATAACTTAATTAATTAAAAAAAATAACAAAATACCTCCTCCAACTCTCTTTTACCTTAATCCCAAAAGTCCAGTCATGCTTTTTGTCTGGCAATACTACAAAAATAAACTGAATTAAAAAAAGATCAGATATTCAGATTATCTGATTAGATTGGCAAGTCACATGACCCTGCCTTTATACCGAATAATTCTTTTATAAATTTAAAAAAATTTTTTTTTAACTAAGATGTAAGTTTGTGTAGCGTTACTATGAAAAAAAAGTTGCGTAGAGTTAATAGTAAACGTACACAGATTATTTGTGAGTTATATTAGTATTGTTTAGGGTCCTATTTTTATCTAAGTTAAATCAAAATTTTACTAGTAACATTACTAATTATTACTAAATAAAACTTATTTAAATTCTTTTAATAAAATAAATTAAATAGTAGTAATCACAAATATCTAAATATAAAATATAATAAATATTAAATAATTTAAAAAGTTAAACTTTTTTATTTATATTTTATTGAATATTATTTTATAAGTATATTAATCTACATTTTGGTTATAAAAATTATAGTATTTATTTTATATATGAAGTTAAAATTAAAATCCAAAAGTCAAAATATTTTGATTTGAAAAGATTAAAAGTCAAAATTAAAATCAAAATAGTCAAAATTACATTATAGCCATATGATTTTTATTATTAAAATCCTCTTAATAAACTGAATTCAATCATATAAAAATTATAAAAATTAAATCACTAGATGTAAAGTTTGAATTTAATATTATTGTTTACTATAAAATCACATGACTATAACATAATTTTGATCATTTTAACTTTTGAAGATGCTCAAGAGAACTTCAAACAATATATAAATATATTAGATTTAAGTTTGCTTAATAATTATATAAAAAAACCTTATGTAAGACTTTTATTTGTTTATTTTAATATAAAATTTTTATTGATTAAATATTTAAATACATAGTTGAATTTATTTTTATTTTAGCTTATTAATTATATTTATGTAGCAGAATTTTTTATTTATATAATAAAGATTTTTATATATATATAGAAATAGAATTTTAATTTCATATGTACTGTATATTAAAAAAATTTTTTTATAAAAAATTTTTTTAAACTGATATTTTTTTTCTATTATTTTATATATTTTAATTTATAAATACAATATTATACTTAATATTTATAAAAAAATCATATTTTTATAATAATATTCTTATATTTTTATTTTTTGTTTACTAATTTTACTCATAAATAAAATATATTTTGAACAAATAAAATTATTTTTTTATATTTAAATAAGTTGTTCAGTAATATAAAAAATATTTATATCTTAATTTTTATAGTCTAAGTATACTAGTAATATTTGTAAAGATAATTATATTTTTTAAATAATACTAATTCCAAAAAAATTTTTTTTTCTTTTTTAACTTCAGGATGTAATAATATTACTTTGGTAAATAAAATTATCTTTTTATGCTTAAGTAAAGTTATTCAATAGAATTAAATTTATTTATAATAAAATTTTAGAATAATTGGTTTAATACTTGTAAAATGCAACCAATTTTTATACTTTTAATTATTTATCGTTTAAGTGATTTTAATTTTAAAATATGATTTTTTTTCTTTTAAATTAACTTGTTACTTTTAAAAAGTTGTTCAGAAGGGTTGGCAATAATTTATATTTTAATTTTTATAAATCTAAATATAATAATATTTATAAAAAATTGATTTTTATAATAATACTAATTTCCAAATTTTAAATCTATTTTTAACATAATCCAAGTAAATTAAATTATCTTTTTATATTTAAATTGTAATCTGTTTCTGAATCAGTGAAAATTACTAATAAATTTCAGGAAATTATTTTTGTAAATTAATTATCTCTTAAATGGCTTTTAGGCTAATTTATCTGGAATTTTTTTTAAGTGATACAAAATAATGTTCTGGAGTATGTTGAATAATAAATTTGCGTTATTATTTATTAATTTCACAATTTTAATCAACATATATTTACTATTTAGATTATAATATTACATAAATTAGTAATATTGCCCAAAAAGTAGTTAATCAAATTTGTATTACAATTCTGGTTAAAATAATGTAATTAATTGCTAAAAAGTGGTAGTAACTATAGAAGTAATTCAAATACTATAAAACCCTATCCCAATGGATCATTCAACCAACAAATCTCATATTCTTTACACTGGTCAAAATCAATTCTATCGGGTACATATCGGGGACTTATATATCGGCGGCTAATCGGATAAATATCGGGTATTTTTACATATCGGGTACCCGATTTATTACACTTCAAAATATGCCTAATTACCAAGACCCCGATATCTAAACTATTGGTCACCGATATGTTATTTAATATATCGGGCACAGTTCTATCTTACACATATCGGGTACCCGATATGTGATACAAATTTTAATACGTTAGATTTCATATTATATAACGTATTAAGAAATTTTTTAGAGTTTACTTTATAGATTTTTCTTTTTAGAAATTTTTAATTCGTTTAATGTAGTTAAAAAATTTTTATTATCTTATTTATTGAATGCATTATCAAGTTTATAAATTTTTTGTAAAGTGTTTAAAAGTATAATTATTATTGTTAATATTTTTATTTTATTACGTATTTTATTACAATAAATTAATAAAAAAGTTACAGTCATAATTTTAAGAAAAGTTTGCTCAAACTTTTCTTAATCGTGATCACGTTAGGATCAAGAGGAACAAGGGAAACTGCAACCTAAAATAAATAAAAGAAACGTTAAACTGTTTCTTTAATATTCAAAAAATATCCCTCCCTCTCTCCTTATATTTCAAGTCCGGAGTCCAGCAATCTGAAAAAAATAAAGAAAGAAATGTTAGTAACGTTTCTTTAACATTAAAAAAAAATCACCACCCTTTCCAACTTACATTCCCAAGTCCGGTTCGTCCAAGAAGGCCGGCAACCTAAAAAAATAAAGAAAGAAACATTAGTAACGTTTCTTTAATATTAAAAAAAAATCCCCCGCCCTTTCTAACTTACATTCCCAAGTCTGGTTCGTCCAAGAAGGCCGGCAACCTAAAAAAAATAAAGAAAGAAACGTTAGTAACGTTTCTTTAATATTAAAAAAAAATCACCACCCTTTCTAACTTACATTTCCCAAGTCCGGTTCGTCCAAGAAGGCTGGCAACCTAAAAAAAATAAAGAAAGAAACGTTAGTAACGTTTCTTTAATATTAAAAAAAAATTCCTCCCACCCCTTCCAACTTACATTCCAAGTCCGGGAGTCCAGCAACCTAAAAAAAAAATAAAAAAAAAATTATGGTTTAGAAAACCGTAAAAATAGATTGATCATGATAATCAATGATCGTCAAATTAAATTAAAATGCCGAAACTATTGCATGTAAACGCCAAGAGGTTTCGGCAGTTTAGCAAAAATGAGTTTGATCACGTATTTTGAGATTATTTCAAGATTTTATATTGTAAATTGATAGATTAGTTCTCTCAATTTGATCTATGGAAAGATTTTAGTAACATTTTGGAAGAATCAGCGGTATTAGATCTGTCACGCCTAAATGTACCTTTTTTAAAATTTATTGAGGACATTTCATCATTACAATATATTATATAATATATGACGACAGATTGTTTATTTAATTAATACTTTAATAAAAAAAAAATGAATGTTTATTGAATAAAAGCAATTTATTATAATAAGCTTTAATTACTTATAATTGAGGTCGAATTTTTTAATTTCAGTCGATATTAAATCAAATTATAAAATAGTAAAAATATTAAAATAATAATTAGATGACTATATAATATATATATATATTTAATAAAAAATAATAATAATAAAAGATAATAAAAAATAAAAAATAATAATAATAAAAATAATAAAAATATAAAAATATAAATAAAAAATAAAAATAAAAATAAAATATAAAAAATACAAAATAAAAAAAAATAAAAATAAAAAAATATAATTTACGGATTCCGAGGCCGCCGATGCGCAGTGTTTCTACGCCGCCTACGACTGTGGTGGTTCCCTAAGAAATATATATAAATTTAGAACTTAAATAACTTAAATATAAATTAAAAAAATTCTTAATAATTACCAGGTCTGTCCCAAAACCTTGTGCGGAACTGCCTATAATATCTTTCTCCTTCCCGGGACCACCTTCCATTTCGCGCACCATTCCTCCATTCACAGAAATTCTAAAAATGTTAATACTATTAATTTTTTATTTTTTTTTATTTTTTTTTTATGATTTATTATTATTTTACTAACATTAAAATTCCTGACCAAGTTTCTCCACTTTCTTTCTACCTGTTGGCCAGTGAACCTCACGCGGAACCGTCTCCGAATTCTTCGAGCTAGGCTCTCCCAGAATTCGGAGCGGTCCCTCCCGGGTATGTCATGGTAGTAGTTGTTCCTTCTCCTTTACATTATTTATTTAATTTTTAGATCAGGAAACGTAAGAGAAAAAAAAACTAGAATATGATCAAAGTTATTTATTAGTTTTCATTTAATTTTTTACCTCCTATATCTTATTAAATATTCAGTTATTGCATCAGTCCAATTTGCGGGCATTTTAAGAAAAAGAATATATAATAATAAAAAATAACGGCAACAAATTTTAAGAAAAAGAATATATAATAGAAATAACGACAACAAATTTATTGTAAGAAAAAAAAAAAAGATGAAACCTCTTTTTAAAAACAATTTTTTATCACCTTGTATTATTATATTAATTACCCTTCAAGAACATTTACGTAAATTGTTCTAATTTCTCAAATATGTCATGATTGTTATGATCTGTCTTCTTTATATTAATTATAATACAGATACGGATCTACAATACAATCAATCACAATGAACAAGTTAAACTCGACCTAAACTCAATTGTTATGATCGTGATTCCAAAATATCAAGATAAAGGTCTTCTTTTTAATTATATATCAAATCTAAAAAAGGTAAAATCTAATAATACAGATACGTAAATAAATAGTGTTTTTTATTTTGGTTTATAATAAGCTTTTGCCAATTATAGACTACAAATAAAACAATTACGGATCTACAATACATTACACAAAGATCTTGAGCGAACGAGTTAAACTCGAGTTGAACTCGAGTTCAACTCGAGTTCAAAGCGAACAATTTAAATTCAAAATAAAATATCCAAGATTAACAAAAAAGTTGGTAACGTTATAATGAAATCGGTAGTAAAACTTAATTTAATCATCTTTAATTAGGTATAAAAATTCTGATAAATTTAATAAAATCAGTGATTTTTTAATAATTTTATCAACTCAAGTTGAGCACGAATAGTGAATAATCAAGTTTGTGCTTCTTCGCTAATATTGACTTGTGCATTCGATAGGTGACCGATTTTGTGGCTGATGTGGCTGAATATAATATTACCCAAATAACCAATAAAAATTGATAATTTTGTTGATCATGTGATTGCACGATCATGATTTAATTATTTATTTATCGTATTTTTTTTTTTTTTTTTTTTCAAAAACTTTTTCTCTCTCTCTCAAATTTTTACTTTATTGTTTTGTCTAAAAAATAAAGATAAAGGTATATTTTTTGTTGAAATTTCTTTTCCCATTATTATGTTATTTATAATATTACCCAAATAACCAATAAAAATTGATAATTTTGTTGATCATGTGATTGCACGATCACGATTTAATTATTTATTTATCGTTTTTTTTTTTTTTTTTCAAAACTTTTTTCTCTCTCTCTCAAATTTTTACTTTATTGTTTTTGTCTAAAAAATAAAGATAAAGGTATATTTTTTGTTGAAATTTCTTTTCCCATTATTATGTTATTCTTAACACTCTTATTAATATATTTTTCCAATGTATTTCTTCTCACTAACGTCCTAAACAATGTTCTACTATCGAGTTTTTTACTTTATTGGTTTTTCTAAAAAATAAATACAAAGGTACATTTTTTGTTGAAATTTCTTTTTCCATCCTGTTAACACTCTTACTAATATTTTTTTCTAATGTGTTTCCTCCTACTAACGTTCCTACTAACAATGTTCTACTGTTAAACATTTTTTATTTCTTACTTTTACTAACACTTCTACTAACATTAACACTAACATTAATACTTATACTTTATATTTTTTTTTTATTGACGTTCCTTTTCTACTTCTACTAACTTTCATACTAACATTAATACTAACACTTTCTAATGTAAAAATTTTTTTATTAACGTTCCGTTTCTTTTGCTAACACTTCTACTAATATTCATACTAACACTTTTATTACTAACATTTTACTTTCTTTCAAATTAAATAGATATAATGAAATGAAAACAAGCAAACAAGTGAACATTAATTGTAAATTTGTGTAAAGAGTAGTGAATTTTTTTATAATATTTTTTGTATAATATTTTTTTTTATTATCGATTGAAAATATAAATAAAACTTTCAGTAATTACAATTAAATGAATTAAATTACTTTTAAATTACAATTGTATTTAAATTATAAATCTACTACTATTAATGCCCCATAAATGCTATACTTTTCGGCTATCCGATATGTGTGAAAATTATGAAATTATGCTTATATTTCAAATACAAATAGGATACATATCGGGTATATATAGGATACTTATTAGCACTATCCGATAAGTGTATAATATCTGTCCGATATTTTTTTAAAATATATCGGGTACCCAATAAATCTATGATATGTAACCGATATTTAACTACCCAATATGTATGAGAAATGTACCCGATATGTACGTTATATGTCACCGATTTTCTGCATCCGACGGGTACATATCGGGTACCCGATATGTGTAGTATTATTAAATAGCATACACATATTTCACACATATCGGGTACATATCAGGTACCCGATATGTACCCGATATGTACCCGATAGCATCGATTTTGACCAGTGTTATACTAACACCTATTCACAACTTATAAAATTATTATCTATGGTGTTTTGCATAAAGCAAACTTTTCTGAATAAAAATCCCTTTTTTTTAGGTAAACTCTGTTAGATTAAAGTCCCATATTTCTTTTAATGGAAAAATAATATAATATATTTGCATACAGTTATGTCTTAATATAATGAAGTTAGTGTCCAGACCAATTGGACCTTCATTATAAAAAATTTATTAATATTATAATAAATTATTTAGTATAGTATAGCAAATTATTTGGTATAAAAGCAAGGTCATATGACTTGCAATCTAATCAGATAATCTAAATATCTGATCTAGAAAAAAAATTTTTTTTTTGTAATATTGCTGGACAAAAAATATAACTAGACTTTAGGAATTAAGATAAGAGAAAGTTGGAGAGATATTTTTCATTATTTTTTTTCATTTAATTAATTATTTTTTTTTTTTGTAGTATTGCCGAATAAAAAGTATGATTGGACTTTTAGAATTAAAATAAGAAAGAGTTAAAGGAAGTGTTTTTCATAGTTTTTTTTATTTAATTAATTAATTTTTTTTGTATTGCTAGATGAAAAATATGACCAGACTTTTGGAATTAAGGTAAGAGAAAGTTATAGAGGTATTTTTCGTTAGTTTTTTTTAATTAATTAAATTATTAACTTTTTTTTTTTGTAATGTTGTTAGATAAAAAACATAACTGATTTTTTGGAATTAAGGTAAGGAAGGATTGAAAGGTGTTTTTCATTTTTTTTACTAATTAATTAAATTATTAATTTTTTTTTTCTTTTTTATAGTGTTGTCAAACAAAAACATGACTGGACTTTTAAAATTAAGGTAAGGGAGAGTTAAGAAGATGTTTTTTGTTGTTTTTTTTTTAATTAATTAAATTATTAATTTTTTTTTCTTTTTTGTAGTATTACCAGATGAAAAACATAACTAGACTCTTGAAATTAAGGTAAAATAGGGCTGGAAGTGGAGTTATTATTATTTTTTTTAAAAAACTTTTTATTTTGATGAAATATAGATAGTAGATAGGTGTTAATATCTGTTTCACATTAACAATTTGTTATATAGTATTCTTCATTATATCAAGGTTTGCTGTAAAGAGAGATGACTGTATTAGTATAAACTAAGAAATTTTCTTATTTTAATTATCATCTTTTTAAATATAATAATTTTAAAATAATTTTCATTTTTATTATAGTATAAAACTATATTGCATTTTATACAATATATTTGAAATTGACAAAAATCTTTTTTTATTTTTTTTAAACTTTTTTTATCAAATATTTACATTATATATAATAGTTTTTTGCTTTTTTCTATTTTGAAAAATGATTATTTGGTAATAATCTTTTCAAAAAAAATTTAAAATTTGATATAATATATTGATATTTTTTAAATAACTGAAATCAATTTAAATAAATTTAAATTTATTTGTTAATTTATTAAAATGATTTTATGTATATATTAGAATCCCAAATAATATATATATAGATCAAATGAAAATTTCAAAATTTACTATAATTAATAAGCAAATTATTTTAAATTCTGTTAAGTAAACTCTTATTATAACTTTTGAATTTTTTATTTTACTAAGTAATTTGTTTTGTGATATATATATAAGATTTCAAATAATACATATATAGTTTATATTAAAATAACTTTAAATTTAAAAATCAAATACAAATAAATTTCAATATGATAAATAATTTTATTTTAGTATAAAAAGATAATTTAATTTACTTAAATTATATTGAAAATAATTTTAAAATTTGAAAATTAGTATTATAGTTAACCTTCTTTACAGCGAACCTTAATATAATAAATAATATAATATAACAAATCATTTATGTGATACCAATTTTTAAATATGAAAAAATCTTAATATAATGATATAATAAAATAATTTACTATTTATTTACTATATAATATAGTATATAGTAAAGTGCACAAAATAGCATATATAAAATAACCCTTCTTATAATGAATTATTATTATACCAAATTTTTTTAATATAATAAAGATTTATTTTTATCAATGAAAATATAAATAAGCATTCTTATATATTAAAATAAAAAAATAAATCTCTAATTCCTTCTTAATCTTTAAAAATGCTCTGAAAGATCTATTCCTATAAAAAAAAATATTAATAAACATTCTTATACAAAATCTATCTACTATATAGTGATCTGATTCTATTTTTAAAAGGTCATCTGGATCCTATCCCAAGTCTATTCATCTAATTCGGATTGCAATCCAGATATGAAAATTTACAGATTGATCCTCAATTCTGGATAGATCCTTAAATGAGGATATATCCAGATCTATCCTAATCCGAATTTTAACAGATCATCCTTAATCTTTAAATTTTATTGGTTAAAAAAATTTTTTTTTTTTGATACGATTCATTGCGATGTTTATTTTAATTATAAAAATAGATTTTTTTTGTAATTACACAAAACCAATTCTTTATTTTATGTTTTCATTTATTCTTAATTTTTTATTACATAGTAAAACTGTAAAAGATTATGAAAAAAGGAAAAAGTAATTAACATTCATCAACTTCATCCCACTTTTTCGCAAAAACTTCTATTGAACGAATATTTCTTTTTAAAAACAACATCTGTCCCACTAAACTTGTATCTAAACGATTTCTCTTTGCTGAAATTAGAGAACCAGCATGGGAAAATAGTCTTTCACTGAATACAGATGTAGCCAGGACTTCAAGGTACTTGCGAGCAATTTGTGATAGGTTTGGAAAAATTTCTTTACAAATTCGCCACCAATCTAATAGATTCTTAGTTTCTAATGCAACTGGCATTGACAAATAATTACTTACTTCATCAATGATTATACAGTATGTATACTTATTTTTTTATTCTTATTTTGATAATGCTTACAGTATTTTTTTTGTGATTGCAATGAAGTTTCTGCATCTGAAACTGGTACAATTGTATTAGACGCTCTGTTATAGGCGTTACTGGTGTTGATTTATTCAAATTATCAGAATTCAGTTCATTAAACTCATCACGAAGTTTTTGAATTATTTCATCTTTTTTATCTTCTAGTTCCAAATCTAATTCCTTGTAACGTGGGTCCAATAAAGTAGCCATTAATCCTATAACACTTGGAATATCCCAATAATAAAGCAACGCATTATAAATATTATTCTTTACTTTAAGTAAAACTCCTTCAGTATTTAACGGATCTTTAATAGAAATTCTCTTTTTGGTAATATGGCTTATAATTTCTTCACTATCAACTTCTAATTCAGTTTCTTCAAATATTGTATTTTCGTTATTATAATCAATATCGTTAGATGGTGAATCTATTGAACTAGTAGCTAAATTGAAAATGAGCTCCTTAATAGTTAACATCATTTTACTAAGTGTTATATATGTATTTCCAGAAAAATATCATGTTGCTTTCTCAAATGGAATTAAAATATCAACTAATTGGTCTAATAAATTCCATTCATCATCAGCTAACATGATTTTTTTTAGTTTATTACCATCTTTTCTGTCTTCTCTATTCGTACTTGTATAAAGATCAGTCTGTAGTTAGATAATTGCATCCTTGAGATAAAAAAGCCTATTCCAGACATAGTATGAAGAATTCCAGCATGTTTGTACATCCTATATACAATGCATTACATCTTCATATCCCAATTTACGCTGTACTGCTTCCAATCTTTCTATCTATTTTTGTGTTGAGAAAAAATTAATTATTTGTTTTACACGTACAGCTAAAATTTCTACAGGTGCTAAACCTTTTCCAATAGATAGCTGGAGTATATATGCAACACAAGAATGTCTTTGAATATCTTTACACTGGTCTTTTTGAGTCAAAATAGGGAATGCTACCTTCATGTTTGAATCATTATCAGTAATAATGGCTGTTACACATCCATTAAGACCCCAACTTGATATACATTTGTAAAGTAATTCAGCAACAACATCGGCAGTATGAGGGGATGGTGCATATTTTATTTCTAACATTACATCTTTAACTTTAAAATCAGATGTAATCCATGTAGCAATAACATCAACATACCTATGTTTAGCCCTACTAGACCAAAGATCTGTGGTAAGAAATACTGTTATCGCAGTTTCTTTTAAAATATTTTTTAAATTTTCATAATTACATTGATAGCTTTTAACTATCATTGTTTTTATTTTTTGTTCTCCAGGTACTACAAATGAAGGATCAAATTGGACCATTTTTTCTTTATATGCTCGATTGGTAATAGTTGCAAGAGGTTAATTGGTAAGCAACATCCACTTAAGAACAGATTCTTCTCGTTGTTTTTGAATATATTTAGGATGAAGTTGATAAGATCAAGCAAATTCTGTGATTTTTGTATTTTGTAACTAAAAAAATATATAGTTATAAACATAATTTAATTAAATAAAAATTTTATAATTTAGATAAAAATTACCCTTTTTGAAGCATTTTCATTTTCATTATTTTCATCGACAATTTGGTAAACATCTCGTAGGTGTGCAACAAGATTTCTGGTTGAACTTCCAGTATTTCGGTATACTTTACCACATCGTTTACCATTATCATCTAAGATATTACAAGTACGAGTTTGCTCACTCTTCAGATTATATCCTAATTCAAAGTATTGTTTTGTAAATGACACATTTTTTCTTTTATTTACATTTTGACATTTTTGACTTTTACTTCTGGAACTTAAGGAGTTCGTTTCTGTTTCTTAATTTTTAATAAATATAATTAGCCAAAAATTTTTCTTAAGCTTTATAGGAGATTAGTATTACCTTTTTCTTTTTCTAAAGGATTTTGATCAATCACTTCATCAATATCTTCATCTTGAATACTATTAGACATTTTTTTATTATTATTTATTGATTTTATTTAATTTTATTTAATAAAAAAATAATATTTCAAAAGAAAAAGTGATTTAATGATAATCAATTAACTTATGAAAATTGAATAAAGAAGGAAATAAAAAGGGGTATATATTATATAATCATGAATCATCAACGGTCTTGATAACTGGTAAATGGTAATTCATTATCATCCAGATGATCATCCAGATATCACTATTCAGATTTACTGATGGATCCATCTTCTTAAAAATTATAGGATGCGGATATCTGAATTCAATCTGGATCAAGGATCTATCCAGATTAAGTCAAAATAGAATCGGATTACTATTACTATATACACTAGTCTAAAAAGAACAATTCAGTCTAAATTTGACTGAGTCAAATATAGGTCAAATGACAATCTAACCTATGTCAAATTGAGGCCAATTTTTTTGGCGCATTTAGGGTGTCAATTGTCTCAAATTCAGAAAGAAAATTTGACTATCATTTTACCTATATTAGGACATTATTACATATTTATTCAACCCTAAAAAAACTATATTCGACTACTGTATGTAACTGAATATAATTGATAAATAGGTCAAACTAGAGGTTTTTCAAGGTCAAATAATAGTAGTTTTATTAACATTTTATCTATAGCTACATATTATAATATTATATAAAAATCTATCTAACATTTATCTATCTATATATTATCACTTATTATTATTCACATTAATCTATCCGCCATTATATCTACAACCATCATCTACACAATCAAGTATCCTAAAAAATCCTAAATCATTCTTACCAAATTTCGTATCCAGAAAGCCAAAGAACAAACTGTCTAAAAAAAAAAGAAAAAATAAATTAGTAATTATTTTTTAAAAGGCGAAAAAAATCTTAAAAAAAATATACTCGCCAAATTTTTGCATTAAAAAAACACATCATCAAATCTACACATCCAAAGATTGGAGGTTCGTCAAAGATCATTTTTGTCAAATTTTATGTCCAGAGAGCCGAGAAACAAACTGTCTAAAAAAAAAGAAAAAATAAATTAGTAATTATTTTTCAAAAGGTGAAAGAAATCTTAAAAAAAAATACTCGCCAAATTCTTGCATTAAAAAAATACACTATCAAATCCACACATCCAAAGATTAGAGGTTCATCAAAGATCATTCTTGTCGAATTTTGCATTCAGAGAGCTGAGGAACAAACTATCTAAAAAAAAAGAAAAAATAAATTAGTAATTATTTTTAAAAGGCGAAAGAAATCTTAAAAAAAAAATACTCACTGAATTCTTATGTCAAAAAAACTGAATTTGCCTAAAAAAAATAGAGAATCAAAACATTAGTAATCATTTCATTAAATAAATAAACTGAATATTTTATTTTACCAAAATTATATCAAAGATGTTGAAAATTAGCCGTCTATAATTAAAATAATCAAATATTAATACATGATTCATTAAAAAAATAAATTTAATTAAAAATAAAAAAAAATATTAAAACTCACTAAAAGCTGAATTATTAAAACCGTCTTGTTGCTACCAAATTCCATATGAGTATCAACTATTTAAAAGGAGTAAAACAAGTTGTTAATAAACGTCATAAAAATCACAAAATAAAACAAAAAAATTAAAATACTCACTGAAATCCTCCACAAACTGAAGAGTTAGCCGTCTAAAAAAGAGTAAAAATGAGTCATTAGTAAACATCGTAAAACATCAAAATAAAATGAAAAGATACTTCTGAGATCTTACCGAAGAGTCAACTGTCTAAAAGAAATGAAAAAAAATGAAAAGATACTCCCGAGATCCTACTGAAGAGCCAATCGTCTAAAAAAATGAAAAAAAATGAAATTATTAACTGTCCTTTAGAAGTCATAGAATAAAAAAATTAAACTTTACAACACTTACCAAAATACCGCGTCTAAAGAGCCATAATAAGAAATGGTCCCTAACGTCAAAGAACTGGTTGCCTGCAAAAAAAATGAACTGTTAATAAAGTTTGTTTAAAGTTAAAAGAAAAAACAATTTTACTCACCTAGATCCAAAGAAGAGATTTGAGAGAATACTAAATAAAAAGAAATAACTGAACTTTTAGAAGCCGTTCATTAAATTAAAAGTAGTTAAAGAAAAAAAAATTATTACCGTGAAATTTTGCATCTAAAGGAGACCAAAATGTCTGCTTAAAACGAGCCATTTTGTTGAGGATTTTTTAAAGAAAGTGCGGGAAAAATGGAAAAAGAGAAATTAAAAAAGGGAAGGAAAAGGAAAAGATAAAGGAAAATATAAACATCGGGAAAGTTATATCAGTTCAGATCTGCAGTGATCTGTGATTTTAGCAGATTGCCGCATTTTTTTAATGCAATTTTGTTAAGAATCTGCGCGATACTGCAGAAATTATTTTTTTTATTTTTTTAAAGATTTTTTTATGAAAAATTTGTAATAATCTCCAAAATTGCAGATTTTTAAAAATACTTTATACAAAAATCTTTAAAGATTTTCACAATTTCCTTCTTTAATTTGATAAACTTTGCATATTTATTTTGATAAACTTTACATCACTAATTTTTTAAACTTTTTTAAAGAAATAATTTTTTTCTATCACTTTAAAGAAATAATTTTATAACACTTTTAAAAAAATAATTCTTTTAAAGAAATAATTTTTTAACGCCTTAAAAAAATTAATTTGTTTAAAGATACCAAAGAAAAAAAAAATAAATTTTTAATGGATTCTTTTTTAAGTTTCGAAGCTTGTCAGATAATCAGACTTTAAAAATAATTTTTTTTTTAAAAAAAAAATAAAAAATACTGTTTCTTTATAAGGTTTAAAGTCTTTAAGACAAGTTTTCCAATGTTTGACAGAATGCTAAAGGTACAAGTTCCAGATTCAAACAAAAATTTTTTACTTATGGTTTTAAAGTGCGAAATGAACGAGAAATTAGGAAGTTTTCGAATTTTGAAGTTTTATGGACAAAAATGGCAAGATCTGTCTTGCGAAGCTATTTTAAAAATTTTTTTTTGTAGCTTCTTTTCTAAGTTTTGGACAAGCCCAAAGCCCTTTCCAGACTCTATTTCGAAGGTTAGAGGTCCTGGATGTTAAAGAACAGCCCTGGACTCTCTACTTCAAAGGGTAGAGATCCTTGACGCTGAAAAACAGTTCTGGACTCTCCATTTCAAAGGTTAGAGGTCCTTGACACTGAAGAACGGCTCTGGACTCTCCATTTTGAAGGTTAAAGCCTTCAAGTATATTAATTTATTTAACAAACGTTATAAACGTTTGATTTTTATATTTTTTTAGGTCTGGAAGTCAAAGTACAGCTCCAGACTTTTTTTTGTTATTTTTAATTTTTTTTGGGCTCTGGAAGCCGAATTATAGCTCCAGATTTTTTTATTGATTTAATTTAACAAACGTTAATTAACATTTGATTTTTTTTTCTTTTTTTTAGGTCCAGAACTCCATTTCAGGGCGGACCACTAAGTAAAAAAAAAAATGATTTTTTTTTGTATTTTAGTGAAACGTTAGTAACATTTCGCATTTCTTCTTTTTTTAGGTCCCAGAATTCTATTTCGAGGCGGACCACTTTAAGAGTAAAAAAAAATTCATTTTTTTTGTATTTTAACGAAACATTAGTAACATTTCACTTTTCTTCTTTTTTTAGGTCTGGAACTCTATTCAAGGCGGACCCACTTTAAGTAAAAAAAAATCATTTTTTTTTGTATTTTAGTGAAATGTTAGTAACATTTCGCTTTTATCCCTTTTTTTAGGTCCAGAACTTCATTTCGAAGCAGACTATTAAGTAAAAAAACAATTCATATGGGCTGATTTGTTCACTCTGCATTAAAAAGAGTTATTAAATTGATTTTCCCAGTTTTCGTTACTCAAAATTGTTTTGTAATACCAAAAAATCATCTGATTGATGATCACTTGATTAAATAATAAGTTGAACAAAAATTTACATTTGCAAAACTTAAATTATTAAATGTAAAAGAGACGTGAAAAAACCCATTTCACTAATAAAAAACCCATTTCTCATATATATGGAATTTTTAACATATATTATTAAAAAGTAAGTATATTTTAATAAAATATAAAGTAAAATAAAAATTTATATAGTCTTAGTAGCTATAAATATTTATAAAAGTGTAATAAAAACATCATATAAAAGATGGTATTATAATAGATATTTTTAAACAATAAAATAATTATTTTATGTCGGAGTTTGTATTACTATCTTTAAACGCAAATATATCAAGATTCACTGATCCGTTTTCTATAATTTTAGGCTTGTTGGAAAGCCCTTGTTCTGGACTTTATAGACGAAAAAAGAGCTTGCCGATTAGATCATTAGATCCGGAGATATTTACGTTTAAAGTTGAGGTACGAATTTTTTAACATGTTTAAATGCAAATATCTTGGGATCTACTGATCCGTTTTTTAAAAATTTAGGCTCTTTGGAAAGCCCTTGATCTGGACTATATGAGCGAAAAAAGAGCTTGCCGATTGGATCATTGGATCTGGAGATATTTACGTTTAAAGTTGAGATACGAATTTTTAACATATATAGTAAATGCTAAGATTTATATTAATTTAAAAGAAATATTTACCAAATTATAGTATAATAATATTAAATAAAATTTTTTAATACTCACCCTCAATTTACTGTATATTGTATAGTATTTTGTATAATAAAAATGTAACAAAATCAATATTTTAATTAAAGGTGGTCAAATCAGCCCATATGTTTTTTTACTTTAATTTCATGAACATTAACTAACATTCATTTTCTTTCTTTTTTTAGGTTCAGAACTCCTTTAGAGGCGGACTATATGATATTTCAAAGGTATAATATCTTCGAAAATTATTATTTTTTTTGTTTTATTTAAATAAACGTTACTAATGTTCATTTTTTTATTTGTTAAGTCTGGAACTCCTTTAGAGGTGAACTATGATATTTTGAAGATATAATATCTTTGAAAATTTTTACTTTTTTTTATTTTATTTTAATAAATGTTACTAACGTTCGTTTTTTTATTTTTTTAGATCCAGACGTTTCATTTCGAAGACTGGACTCTATTCGAAGGTAAAGCCTTCGATTTATTTTTTTTGTTTTTATTTAACGAATGTTAATGAATGTTTATTAACGTCCATTTTTTTTTAGATCTAGTAACCATTTTCGAAGATTATTTTGAAGGTATGACCTTCAAAAAAAAATTTAATTTTTTTGTTTAACAAACGTTGCTAACGTTCGATGTTTTTTATTTTTTTAGGTTCAGACGAAGCCTAAATGCCATTCAAAGGTAATTCATCACTTTCAAATTTCTTTTTACTTCTATTATAATGAATGTTACTAACATTCGATTTTTAGATCCTGGACGTCAAAATACTGTACATCTCTCAAAGGTACCTTTAATTTTTGGGTTTTTTTATTCAATGAACGTTTACTAACATTCTTTATTTTCTTATTCTTTCTTTTATAGGTCTGCGGTTGGATTCCTAGAAGAAATTTTGAAGATAGAACTTCGAAATTTGTTTAATTTCCTTTTTAACAAGACATTTTATTAACACTTATTTTTATAGGTCTGGGGCTTCCTGGAACGTTACAAAACTTCGAAGGTGCTTTACAAAGTTCCTTTTACTATTTTTTTGAAATTTCTTAATAAAACATTTGCTAACATTTCATTTATTTTATTTTTTGTAGGTTTACAATTTCTGGACGAAGATTTCAAAGGTATTTATCTTCAAAATTATTTCATTTTTTTTATTTAAACGAAAAGTCAGCTAATATTTCACTTTTCTTTTGTTGTAGATCTACAGTTTTCTTTAGGAGCGATAATATTTTCACGTTTTGACACGTTTTGTTAGATCAAAAAAGTTAAAAGTTATTTGTTGGAATCGAACCAACTGGAACAATGTCCAAACCATTAACAACAACATAATTTGAACATCAGTAAAGAAAAGAAAAGGGGACTTTTTAATTGGTGCATTTAGTTAGCAAATAAGATAGTTTAATATATATACTTTTAAATTTGTAAATATCTTTAATTAATAAATTAATATTAGTTAATATTAAAGTTAAAACACTGCCTAATTGTAAATTTGCATTAGTGTTTTTGAAAAATTTTGCAGATTTATTTTTGAAAAATTTCGCAGGTTTTTTTGTGCTTGCAAATCTGCGCAGAAATCCATGAAATTTTTCAGTGCTGCGCATCGGCATGTCCTCAGATCTGCACAGAATTGGATTTCACAGAATTGTGCAGATCTGCAGACTAAAATTTTTCCCGATGAAAGGAAGAAAAAGAAAGAAGGAGGAAAGATAAAAAATAGGGAAAGGATGAAAGAAGATAAAAAATGAAAAGAAATGGTGAAGGAAAAAGGAAAGAAGTTTTAGAAACTTCATTAAATTTAGTCTTTTTTTTAAGTTTTAATTAGTTACGTGATATGTGACATGACACTCAGTCAATTAATATACACTATTCGACTATAATTCAACAACGTTAAATATATGTTTAATCATAGATTATTACTAATTAAGATCAAATAATTTTTAATTTTGGTCAAATATAGGCTGAATTTCATTAAGGCCGAATATTCCTTTTTTGACTAGTGATAATAATTGTTTTCCTGTGTTATTGTAATGTTTAGATTATATATTTATATTTATGTACCTGTAACGTTTAGACTACAATTTATACCTGTGTATATGTAACATTTAGACTAAGAATTTATACTTGTATACCTGTAACGTTTATATAAAATTGCATTTATAGACTATATAAATCAGTAATAAATTGAAACCATTATAAAAATTTTATGTTTTTGAACTATATTATAAATAGTAATAATAATAAACAAATATAACAAATTTAGTATAAACCGTAATATAAAGTTAAAGCTCCGCATGAGCTGAGCTGGCTCGCAAACTTTTCAAGCTGAGCCAAGTTGAGTCATGTTTAAAATGGCTTAATGGTTTGCGAGCCAGCTTGAAAAAGCTCAAGCCAGTTGTTGAGCTCGGCAAGCCAAGCTGAGCCAGTAATGGGGCTCAGTTCAAAAAGCTTGAGCTGCCTCGCAAGCCAGCTCGATTTATCATACTTTTGATAATTAAAATAGTTCGCAATATTTTTTTTTAATTATTTTAGTAAAAAATGTTGCGAACTGTTTTTTAATATTATTTTAATTAAAAAAAACATTTCGCAACATTTTTTTAATTATTTTTAATGAAAAATATTGCGAAAACGTTTTTCAATGTTAATATTAATTTAATTAAAAAAAATGTTTCACAACATTTTTTTAATTGTTTTAATAAAAAACGTTGCAAAACATTTTTCTGATAATAAAGGTCGAGTCAGCTCAAGCTAAAGTGAGCTGAACTGAGCTAGACTGTAGCTCAGCTTGAGCCAGCTCATGTAAAGTACTACATAGAGTAAACTGCATAAAAAATTATGTTAGACTTGACCGTCATACCAGTAATATCACGTATATGTTTATATGACGTTGCAGAGTAACAGGTTTAACTGCTAGTATTAAATAAAAAAAACTCTTCACTTTACTTTATTTACCTTTAAAAATACTTCAAAAGATCTGTTCCTACAAAAAATAAAAAAAAATATTAATAAATATTCTTATATATTAAAATAAAAAAACTTTTTATTTCCTTTACTCCATTTATTTTCAGAAATGTTCTAAAAAATCTGTTCCTATAAAAAATAAAAAATAACATTAATAAATGTTTTTATATATTAAAATAAAAAAACTTTCTATTTACTTTACTCCATTTATCTTCAGGAACGCTTTAAAAGATTTACAAAAAATAAAAAAAAGAACGTTAATAAATATTCTTATATATTAAAATAAAAAAACTTTCTTTACTTCATTTAGAAACGTGCCAGAAATCAGTTGATTTTCTTTAATTAGTAGTCCTTAGTCCTTACTCTTCACCCTACCTGATCGCATTTTGATTGGTTAAAAAAATATATAATAATATATATAATTATATTTATATAAATAACTTGTGATCTAGTAATCCAATTTTTATGATTTTTTTTTTGTTTTGATAAGCCCTATAAAATAAAAAAAAGTTTAGTTAAATTAAGCTATTAGATGGTACGATAATTACAAAAATCTATTTTAATATATTTTTTTTTTTTTTTTTTTTTTTAATTCAAAGGTCATGTTATTTTTATTGTTAAATATTCGAAATCAAATATTTTATACAACATCTAAATAACCCCCCCAGCCCAGCTAAGTGTGACCCATGAACAAAACAAAATAAAATAAAATTTCCAAATATAAACTAAATAAAACCAAACAAACTAAAATAAATTAAACTATAAACCAAACCTATGAACTAATCATCAATAAACCATCACCATCCCCTAATAAATCAACTTTATAAAAACCTGATAATTTTTTAAACAACCACGAAAAACTACTACCCGAATGAATCAGAGCCCGCATCTGCTTGAAAGAACGTTCAAGCGTGTTCAAGAATCGTTTCTTATTTGTAATGATGGGCAGTTTTAATGGTGGTGCCAAATATGGATCGTCTAAAATTGAGACGTTTGGTGAAAAGTCATCAGCCGGTATCTGAGAGGAAGACCGCCTTCATGATTTGCCAACTGGAGGAGAAGACATTTTGTCATTTTTCATAATACCGTTACATTTTTCCCATTCTAATGTGCGTTCACATCGTGGGAGCCAAATGATTGATTTAAAAAGACAAATCAATCAGACTAAAAGTTTAGCACAAAATAAAACTGTGAGGCAGTGCGACCATTTGAAACGTCGTTGTATATATGTAAATTGTGCGGCGTCCATTTTCCCGATAGCTGCGCATTTAAATAAATCCATAAATCTTGCAGACTGCATAGAAGTACCGATCCATCCATTAATCTTGCTAGTAACTAAAGTAGTTGAGGAAAGTGAATCAAAAAATTGGGAAAGAGTGATGGCAAGAAAATCCCAGAGTGTTTCATAAATCGATTGCCGTAAGTGTGCCATGTGAGGACAGGTTATCAGGTGGGATATAGTTTCATTGGCTTCATTATTACAAAACTGACAGTAAAAATTTCGGTACAGGGCAGGTTTGCGTTTGCGAAGCCAGCGGCCAACTGGTAATTGTTGGTGAAGGATCTTGATAATAAAACTCCACAGAGAATTCCGTTTGGAAGAGGTGCACCTAAAATGTTTCACTTGCTGTATGGCGGTCCAAGTGACTTCCCATTGGTATTGGATTGATCTTTGGACGAAGACATCTTCATTAATTTGCAAATATCTCCATTCACTACAACTCTGAACCGTGCCTATAGTGCTGAGAAAGTTTCTTAATTTCTGTTCTATCAGAGTATCTTCAAAATGCGGGCTGAAGCGGCAATTCTGAGATCTAAAATTAAATATTAACTGATGATATGTAGTAAGTTCTGTCCCCTTTTTTGCTAATTCATCCGCTAGTTCGTTCCATGGGTCACCCGCATGAGCTTTAACTTAATTAATTCTAAATCTAATTTTCTATCCCTAATTAATATACCTATATAAATTAAAATAAGTGAATTATTAAAACCACGAGAACAAAATTTTCTACAGGAACATAAAAAGCGTGTAATTGTCGAAATTGAACAATTACTATCTGTGTAGATCTTAATCCTACAACCCCTCAGACAAACCAATAAAGCCAAAAAAATCGCAAAGAGTTCTGCTCTTGTAGACGACGGCCAATTTACTATTCGTGTAAAAAATTGTAGATTGGAGTGTATTTCCACAAACGCAGCACCTTGATTTATAACCATAGAGCGATAGTCCAAATAATCATCCAAACGTTGTCTTAAATGTGAGGGAACACCATTTTGGACGGATCCATCTGTATAAAAGAATAATTCCTCAAAACTGTTTAGACTATCTTTAATCTTAATGAAGTGGTCTTTGTCATCCGAGGGTCCAATCCATCGGTTAATCCATATGTTATCATCCCTCTGATCGTGTGGGATGGAAATGAAACAATCCATAGGTTTATGGTGGGGAAGGCTAGAGCGATGTGGTTGGTGGTTACCGCCATCCATGGGCGATATAATCTTTAAAAGTATTCTGATCATAACCAATGAACAAAAGGGGGGAATGAATAATCCAATAAGGAGACCCTTGTGCATTCGAAAAGGTGATATTCAATTGAAACATAGTGGGCGAGTCCTTTGGCCATACTACGGTATGTGTATCCTTATCGTTGACAAAAGAGCAATTCCAAACGTGGTTGAAATGTACTTTTCTATACAAATCAATCGCATATAACCCTTTGCAACCATTAAAACATTTGTCAGTTATCCGTCCTATGAGCCAGGTGGTATCAATTTGGACAGCGATCCATTCCTTTTGGCAGCCATCTTGTGATGGTGGAGTGAGGAATCTTGTAATATAAAAGGTCAATTGCGTCAAGCGATATTCCGGTAAAAGGTATCTGGAATCAGGAGAAACTAAAACAGAACGTTCTAACTACGTGAACCATTTTGCTTTAGGTCCCTTTCTTGAGAGTCCTGCTAAAGTACGATATTGTTTCCAAGTCATTAATGATGATCCATTTCCCGCGATCAATTGAGATAGGTCTACTAGAGGAAATTGACTGCTCTTATTATTAATAAGTGTAATTGATGCCACGTTATAAGATTTCAACTATATGTCCAGAAGCGGGAATTCAATGTTCTTGACGCTAAAACTTAACCTATCTATCTGGTCTAACTTGATGTTGATTTGAAAATCTGAAGCCAGTAATAAATAAAATAGAGTTAAATTCGATCGGCTGGTGGCCATATATAGTGATCTGAAATGCGGTTGGACGCTAAAGCAACAATCAGGTAGTTTCATCAATAATTGCGCCTGTCTTAATCGTAATAGGGTAGTGAAGGTAGCATCGTTGTGATCATTCAAAACTGTGCATAAGTTCATAATGCCTGTGGTAGAAACCACCATCCATAAGCAGTGAAGTCCAACAATGCCTTTGTGGTATAATGCTGAAGTGGGGTAGGAACGTTGAACTCCTATGGTGTGTTTAATTAAGGCTAAAATAGGTCATTCTATAGTGTCCCATTCTGGTTTGGTGAAGGTGGTAAGTTGGCTTAAATATATTAACTTAGGATATAACACCTTGTTAATTAGATAAACTACTTGCGCTATTGAAAGTTTTTTATGTCAGATAGTGTGTAAGAATTCATCTTGGGTGCGTATGATACATTGCTTGGTGAGGGATCAGGTATTTTTGGGGAAAATCCAAATGTCAAGGTATCGGGCTTCAGTTTGGATTGGGTGAATAGTGTCCCCCTTCATGAGTTCCTAAAGAAACTGAGAGGAAAGGTCTAGGTAATGAAGGATTAATGATGATCAATTCACATTTCTTGTGATTGATTTTAATATCAACCAATTCATAAAAACTTCGCGCCATGTCTAATGTATGTTGGATTCAATTCTGTGTACAATCGATCCAGGCAGTATCATCCATATAAGCCGATGCTGCAATATTGTGTGAGAAATTTTCCCATGTATCGGGGTCATGTGGGTTGTGCAGCCATACGCATTCTATGTTATAGCCTTTATTCGGTAAAGCTGTAATTGCGGTGAGTAAGGGGTCATAATAGATTCGCCAAAGTAGAGGTGACAAACTGTCCCCTTGATCGATGCCATCCTCAGCTTGAAAGGAGGGCGACAGTCCAAAAGCTGTTGCAACTTGGACGTTCCTGCCCTTAAATAAATTAATAACATCAGGAAATTTTTTCAGAAGATATACATCGATAATTATCACTTTATCGATAAATATCGTATTTATAAATCGATGGTCAACATAATGTGATAATATTCGATAATTATCTCACAATTATACAACGATATTTAACTTTTTCTAAAATAATCGTACTGATAATTTGCGATATTGACAATTATCGAAAATAATCTCGACAATGATTTGCGATGTTGGCAATTATCGAAAATAATCGCACTGATAATTTGCGATGTCGACAGTTATCGAAAATAATCGCACTGATAATTTGCGATATTGACAATTATCGAAAATAATCTCAACGATGATTTGCGATATTGACAATTATTGAAAATAATCTCAATGATGATTTGCGATATTGACAATTATCGAAAATAATCGCACTGATAATTTGCGATGTCGACAGTTATCAAAAATAATCGCACTGATAATTTGCGATATTGACAGTTATCGAAAATAATCGCACTGATAATTTGCGATATTGACAATTATCGAAAATAATCTCAACGATGATTTGCGATATTGACAATTATCAAAAATAATCAAGTTAAATCCATTATTTATTGTTTCATTAATAAATCATAAAACGCACTCATATACAAATGAATACTAAGAATATTAATCTAACCCTAAATTAATTGCCGTTAATCAATGATATTAATAATTAATGAAAAAAATCAGCATGTTAATTTTTGATAATTTTTGATATTAATTATTATCAAAAGATAGCAAACATGTTAATTTTTGATAATTAACGATTTTGATAATTATTGAAATTAGTTTGGTATTATTGACGATCATTAAGATAATTACGGCAATTGATATTTGACAATTATTTTCATCATTATCGTTCTTTTAATTAAATATCATGACTATTTTGTAGATTGCTTAATTGTAAAATGTGCCGAGTTAACAGAAGAACGTATATCATCTGTAAGAGATAAGTTACATGGCATGAAATTAATCATCAAGTATCGATACATACTTAAAATCAAGGTATGTAACACCAGTCGCGTAATGTTTCATGACATTTTTGATAGATATGCAGGGGAAATCAGTTAAAGTTTAAACAAGCTTTTTTAAACTTTTCCACTTCTATCTTTCCCTTTTCCTTTCACCTTTTCTTATCCTCTCTCTTTTCCATTGAAAAATTATTTAAAGAAATGTTTTATAATGTTACAGTTTTTTTTTCTTTTTCTTTTTAAGTGATAAAATACTTTTTTTAAAAAATTACACAAAAATTTATGGTCATTCGGTTTACCTCAAAGTTTTTATTACTATTTAATTTAGATATTTGAAATAATTATCAGTATTTTTTTATACTTAATCTTTTGAAAAAAAAATAAAATATATTTATTTATTTATTTATTTATTTAACATAACGACGAACGTTCTCTCACATTAATCAGTAGACAAAAGCTAGACTAAGTACTACAACTAATGTCCAAAGTCCCACTGTTTCACCTTTTAAAAAAAGTAACCTAGGCTTCAGTCAGTTATCTATTTACCGTTATATTGGAAAAAAAGAATAAAATCGGTTAAATCTAGAGAAAAAAAAGAAGAAAAACTAACATAGATCGAAGTATTCATCTTAATATAAACCAGGGAAAGCAACCACGTATATGTTCGTTTATTCCTGATATTGTTTATATGACTGGAAGTATGTTGTCGAGTCATTTGATCAAAAGTTCTTTTCTTTTTGGTCATCCCGTCCTTATTTTGTTGGTTTTTTATTAACATGCGAAATCGTGTGATGATTAAAGTTAAGTCTCTGAGTGTTCCTGAAGTGCTTTGTTAATATCCACTTCGTGACTAGAGCAAAATCCAATGTGTTCGTTCAAACCATCTTCAAATAGTAGTGATGGGTAGTTATATTGTAAAATATCCGCTGTGGGTAAGTGATGCGTTAGACTTTTGATTTTGAAACTTGACGTGGTTTGTAACTTTTTATGTGAATCACTGCAAATAGTATCGTCATGGTGGTGATGTATCCACAGTTTGGTGAGTGACCAGTTGATCCGATGAGAAGTATGTGATGCTTTAAGGTTAGAGAATCGTTCTGGGAATTAGTGAATCAGTACAAATTTCAACTGTTGCGTTAGGCATAACCGTTAATAAACAGGTAAAAACCGCTCAAGTCAAAAAAAAAAATAAATAAAATAATTTATTTATATATTTATTTATTGTTGCGTCCCTTTAGCTCTCCCCTTTTTTCTCCCTTTCTTTTGTTTATCGGCTCCTTTGAACTTTGGATAGATATGTTTCGAAGTTTTTGTTTCAAACTTTTTTTAAATATTATTTTTTTTTTATTTTCTTTTCTAAGCCGGTTTTCTTTTCTTTTTTAATAGATATTGGCTCTGGTCGATCTTTTGAACTTTGGATAAGTATTATAATTTTGAAACTTTCAGTTGCTTCAAAATTTTTTTAACTTTTTTTTTAATATTTTTTTATCTTAAACTTTTTTTTTCTGTTTTTTCTTTTTTTTGTAGATATCGTGGACTTTTTTTTTTAGCGACCGGTTTTTTAACCTTTGGTAGCAATAATTCATATAAAACGAGCTATAAATATGCGTATTTTGAAGACATTAATCGTTCCAATATTACCAGATAATGAAAAAACTTTTGGTTGAATCTCTTTGAACGCAGATTTTGGTAGGGTCTGATAGATTCTAATAGGAAATCGGATGATTTTTTTAACTTGATTTATTTAATGAAACGTTAATTAATGTTTCGATTATTTCTTTTTTTTTTAGACGGAACGTTTTTTTTCATAGCCTATTCACTATAAAATTTTCGCGATTTTTTTTTTAAAAAAAAAATATAATTGTGAACAATAAGTATATTATAATGTTTTTTTCGAAACTCTTGGACATGGATTTTGGTAAGGGTGGGAATGTTCTGAATTATTTATACAGAACGTTTATTAACGGTTTATTTTATCTCTTTTCTTTAGGAGAGTTTTCATCAGGTTTAGGTGTGTTGAATTTTGGTAATTAGTCTTTTTAATTTATCTTTTTTAATGAAACGTTTCTTATGTTTCTTTTTTTCTTCTTTTTGTAGACTGCTGGTTCTTTAAAGTATTCGGACATGTGGAGAACTTGGTATGGAGGTTTATTTTTGTTAATTTTTTAACGAAATGATCACTAACGTTTTATTTATTTTTCTTTTGTAGACTTCAGGGCATTGGACGTGTGAGGTACGGGAAATGGTAAGTTTCACAACAGATGTTGCAAAACTTTAATTTTTATAAAAAATTGGAAACGTTTATTAATGTTTATTAATTTTTTTTGTAGATTTGGGTTTCGGTATTGGGATACTAGATGGTAAGTTTCGCGAAACTTAATTTTATTTTGATTTTTGCTAATTAGAAACATTAACTAACATTTTTACATTTATTTTTGTAGATTGTTGCATTGGAATTACCAGAATGGGTAAATTTCGCATTGCGAAACTTTCTGTTTTATTATTTACTAATTAGAAACGTTAAGTTGTTAACTAACATTTATATATTTTTTTTTGTAGGCTTTGGTGTTGGGACTCTGGAAACACCAGGATGGTAAGTTTTGCAACGCGAAACTTACGTTTTTTAAAATTTTATTTAATTAGAAACGTTAATTAACGTTTCTCTAATTTTGTTTTAGGTTTTGGTATTGGAATACTAGAAACTTCGAAATGGTAAGTTTCGTAATTTTTAGTTGCAAAACTTTATTAATTTTCTTTAATTAGGAACGTTTATTGACGTTTCTTTATTTTTTTTCTGTAGTTTTTTGGGTTCAGGATACTGGAACGCCAAAATGTATAGTAAGTTTCGCAACACCAACAATTTTTTTTACTTTTTTTTAAAGAAATGTTAACTTATGCGTTTCTTTATTCTTTTGTAGATTACCTCCAGTTCCTTTTTGGCTATTGGGTACTGGTAATGTTCAAAACTTAATTTTTTAAATTAGAAACTAATATTTCTTTTTTTTTCTTTTGTAGGTTTTAGACTTTTGGGTGAATGGGAAATGAAATGGTAAGTTTCACAAGTTTTGCGAAACTTATTTTTTTAATTTTAATTAGTTGTAGATTTCGGGTTGGGAATGTACTGGAAACGCTTGAATTGTAAGTTTCACAACGAAAAAAATGAATTTTTTTTTTAATTTTATTAATTAGAAACGCTAAAAACTAATGTTTGTTTTTTTGTAGGTTTTTGTTGGATCCTTAGTGGTAAGTTTTGAAATTATATACTTCGAAATTTAATTTAATTTATTTTTTTTAAAAGAAATGATTACTAACGTTTTGTCTCCTTTGTAGATTCTGGCTTTGATTGGACTTTAGATGGCAAGTTTCGAACTTTAAAATTTTTTATTTTTTACTATTAAAACATTTTTAATGGTTTTTTTATTTGTTTTTTTTTGTAGATTCAATTAGGCATATTGGGATCCGATTAGAAGCACAATAGATTTTGTATAATTTTAGTATAGATTTAGCATAGATTTAGCATAGATTTAGCATAGATTTCAAATGTATAAATTTTTATTGATGTAATAAAGTCATATTTGACAAGCATTTATTTAACTATAACTGATAAAATAATAATCATTATTTGATGATACTGATACTTGACGAGTCTGATCATTTTCAATATATATCATGTGATCTTTTTATCGATATATATCCCCTTGATGAATATCAATGTTTATTGTAACAGGTTAATCACGATTATTTATCACTATTTATCCACATTGATAGCACTCGACGAGTCCGATTATTTACGATATACATCACGTGACCTTTTCATCGATATATATCTCCTGAAAAAATTTTCCGATGAATACAGTGTACCGCGTGATGTGGAAGGCCGATGCGTTTTAAGGCAAAGTCCAAAAAATCCAAACTGATAGAATCAAAGGCTTTAGATATATCTTGAAGAACGATCCAAAGTTCCTTAAAGTTCTCTTTGGCGTCTTCTATGAGATTGTTTATCAGTCTAATGGGGATGCTGTAGATTCACCTTTCAGTCCACAATAATTAGCCTTGCAGAGAATATTGTGGTCCTGTAAAATGTCAGAGAGTTGTGTGCTGATGAACTTGGTAAAAATTTTTCTAACTACTTCCAAGAGAGCGATTGGTCTGACATTGGCCATATTGTATCCAAATTTCTCCGGCTTGGGAATTGAGAAAATTGTCGAAAATCGCCAGTCTGCGGGGACTAATCTGGTTAAAAAAATTGTATGATAAAATACTAAAATAACTTCTACAAATATTGAAGGGAGGTGGAACATTAACTGATATGTAATGCTCGAAGTGCCAGGAGCAGAATTTTTATTAATATCCTGCAATATTTTTTTCCAAAATGCTAGAGTAAAATTATTCTCTATTGACTCATAGATGGGCTCGTCAGCATTTAATATTGGTTCAAAAGCTTTTTTCCATGTAGGGTGAGCGTCAAGTGAGTCGATTTGGGAATTTCGTTTTTTGAACTGGGAAGCATATGCATTCATGGCGGCTTGTTTAACCTCGTCCGGGTGTAATAAAAGCTCCTGTAGTCCATCCTCTGTTGTGACCATGAGTCTGTCAATTGTGACGTTTGGTTTGTGTCAGTCTAGGGATGAGGAGATCCATCTGGTCTGATTAGATTGAATGATTGCGAATCGAGCCTCAACAGCTGCCGTGATTTTGTTGGTTTGATAAGAATTGTAAGCTTTCTATTCTATCTTTTTTCTTTTACGGGCGACCTGTTTTAGTTTATCAAGTCAGTCCGTAGAATCTGGAAAGAAAGAGATATCAAATTGAAGTTCCCGATCATCAGCATAATCCTTGTTAAATAATAAAATCTGAGAGTCCCATTTATCTTTAAGTCGGAAAAAGGCCGCCGGGTCATGAGGGGTGGT
Source organism: Rhizophagus clarus (assembly GCA_015698045.1). Taxonomy (NCBI): domain Eukaryota; kingdom Fungi; phylum Glomeromycota; class Glomeromycetes; order Glomerales; family Glomeraceae; genus Rhizophagus; species Rhizophagus clarus. The sequence goes on along the minus strand of BLAL01000057.1, from coordinate 181,226 downwards.
GGCTTGATATTGGCAAATTTCGAAAATAAAGACAGATAATTTAGTGGTATATTTTTTCAAATTCTTCATGTCAAACGGTTTATCCTTTGGCTTTAATTTTGGGTGAAGGGTGGTCCGCTTTCTCAAGGATAAAGTGTGTGCTGCCGCTGACATGAGAATTTCTTTTATGTCCACCCAACACTTGTCAACAATTTCCATGGCTCCTTGTGAATAATTCGTCAGATCTGATGGGTCTAAAATGTTGTGAAGCGTATTAAGCGTATTAATAAGCTGGTCGAAACTGTGTGCTGAGTCTGAAATTTGAGCCTCAAAAAGGGCCCAGTGATCTGCTGTGATATCTTCCGTTTTAATCAATAATTCCCTAAAATTTGAATCATGAGGGGTAATTAGTTGCGTGTGCTTGTACGCTATAGGGAATATTTCAGGTAAGTATAAATTAACAGTGACAATATCATGATCACTCTCCGTTAAAGTGTGTTCCTCGTAATGATGGGCAGATCTGAGTGATGGAGTTATGTGACGTTGTACCCAAATATGATCAATATGTGTATCGATCCTGAGAGCTTCGTCTTGTGACCGTTGGTGCCAAGAAAATTCCTTTGCCTCAGGGTTTAAAAATCTAAACGAATCGATTAAATTAAGATGATGGAAACATAAAGGTATATCTTCTTTTTTATCTGATGTGGACGGGTGAACATCTAAACTGTGATCAAAATGTCTGTTTGTATCTCCCATCCATATGTGGATGATGTGCAAATCTGATGTGGTATTATTCATGATTTGTTTGAAACTCTGTAGTGTATGTTGATCAGTGGAAGGAAGGTAATACACTCAAATCCATAATTGACAGTGTTTTGTCCCAAATTTACTAACCATAAGGAAAGGTGAAAAAATTATAATATTAAAATTATATCTTCGCCATTTTGAATGGACCAGTAGAGCCACTCCTGATCCTTTAATTTTGTTAATACTTTTCAAAAATCCTTGAATTTCATACGAACTGTCAGCATTAGTGTCATTAATATAATGTTGTAAGTTGAGGATATTTGAATTAGTCTCCGCGATCCCCATAAAATCAAAACTATTGTCATGACACCATTCTAATAAAACAGCCAATTTACGGGGATTAAGTGCTAGCCTGTTGATATTATGGAAACCAATCTTAAAATCAATAAAGTTAATGTTATGATCCGTACACTCTAAATTATTATTATTACAAATTATTTTTTCTCTACGTAAAAAAATATCTAATTCTCGATTAAGCGAAGGTGAAATAAATGAGGTCGTGTTGTTGTCTTGTGGAACCAAAATATTCAGATTTTGACCTTGATCTGATGGTTCCATTTTTAAAGAGACAGGGTTCCCGGAAAGTCAAGTTGGTTGGGGAGGTTGTGCAATTAGCACAAACTCGCCAACCCCTCAATGATCCCATCGTTCTAATTTATTGAAGAGTTAGAGGAGGATGAAATGTCGCAACTATTGGAGGTATCTTTAGAGGGTGAATTGGTATTGATCGCGCCTTTGATTCGTTTGCCTAATGGAACGGTATTTGCTCCTGTGAAATGTGAGGCGGGCGTGTTGTGCTGTTTCAGGTTAGAAAGCGTCAAAGTAAGGTGCTGCTTGTTTTTTAATTTGTGTTTGTGCGGATTGTGAGAAAATGTGTGATGTTCTTCCTGTCTGATCTCTATGTGATGATTATTTTCTTGGTGGGTAATCGAGACCAGCTTATCCAGAGGAGGGGGTCGAATAGTTTGAAGCTTGGCTAATTTCTTGTTCCGTGATGACCAGTTGATATTATAATTACGTGGTGAGCCTATAATTCGGTAATTATTAAAATGAACGGTCATTGCACATGCGTTAAAGAGATCACATTCTGTGAAAAATTCAATTATGAATTTATCTTCTGACTGTCAAAATACGTGGCAAGGGTTCTGTGCCATATACGCTTCTTGTACCGCTGCCAGTATGTTTGATTGTCAAAACTAACGAATTCTCCACTGTATTTCTTCCTTGAAACTATATCATTATCCTTTGCATGAGCTGGGGCAAATCGGTATAATATTCTATCTATTTCAATGGACCATATATCTTTTAATTTTTTACATTTATCCAAATCTTTAACGGTAATAAAAACTGTAATGGTATCAGGGTTGTTCTTTGATGGTTTTAATCCCAATTTCTTTATAAAGAATCGACGTGAGCCCAATAATTTCGTAACTGCTTGTTCTATAGTGTCTCTAGAAAGATGCTTGGGGACGTTCAAGATTTTAAATTCCTTCGAGGACACTCACATTCCATCGATAAGGAAATAAGTCTTTTGATGCATCTTAAGGAACGGGTGTAGTCGGCATTTGTGGTTAAATAATCTAACCATGTGAAGCATTCCTTTATAAGAGAAATTTTTGATTATAATTTCATTATCTTCTTTATTAATTTCAGTGTCCAAAAAGCCTCTGAAATCTCAGGTTAAAAGTTCTATATATGCCACTTTGTTATCCACTGCAAAATATTCTTCAATATCGGAAAGTTTAACGTAGGTATCGTAAGTGATAGGTGCATCCTCCTCATTTTTAACATGCATGGAGATATTGTTTGATCTCTGGGTCGTGGAAGATTTCAGAGCATCGAGGACTGCCTTAGGGTTTTTAATCTTCTTGATAGTATTCCAATTACCATTTGGTGAGATCGTGGTTTCATATTGATTGTCTTGAATTTCATTGGAGACTCGTTGATAATTTGGAAGAAAAGAATGTTTTGGTGTAATAAGGAGATCAGAGTGTTGATCCTTCTTTGATTTCGACAATGGCGTTTCATCTGAGATTATCCTCAGATTATCTAGGGCTGTGGAGACTGTAATTGGATGATCCTCTGGAACCTCTTTATCAGGAGGATCTGCAGGTCGATCATGTGTGCCGTTAGTTGAGGAATTAATCATAAATGTATCTTCTGATAGTGATTTAAGGTCTTGGATGTAAGGGTTAACACGGTCACCACCATAAAGGTAAGGTAGTTTTGGTTCCTCATCCTCTTGTGAATGTGAGGCATTCAAGTCTATCAGATCCAAATCCATTGGAATGGCGGCCTTATGAGTAGGCGGAGATTAAAGGCCGCAGGAATATTGATGATACCCTTTATAGGAACGGGTGTGTTAACTTCATTTACTTCATGGACCGATTGGTGAGGGGATTGTGACTGCAATTGTCCCTTTGTGTCGTCACCATTGGCATCAGTTGTCAGAGCATTCGGTGGAGTTCGCTTATTTGCCTTCTTCTGTTTTCCATCGTGTTGTTTCTTTCTGGATTCTACCGTTTTAGTCATTGGTAGTATTATCATTGTGTTGTCTTCTGAAGACTTCGGCGGAGGGGAGTAACTTTATTATTATCCTTATAGGAATGAAGATTAGTATCTTTGTTTTTTTCGCAGAAATCGGAATGATCAGCTATCAAGTTTTCCGTTAAGAAAATATTATCGGTAGGTCCTGGAGAATAGACTGTCAATGTGCGGTTATCCGTGATTGTGATTGGTATTACTGAAGTTAGTGACACCAGGGTTTGTTTTGGTGATGTTTTCATATTGATATCAAGATAAACGGCTTTTGCGTTTGAGTCTCTATGCTCCAAAAGGCAGCCGAGCCAGAGAACTCCTACCAAGTTCTTATTTTCGAGTTTCATAGCTGTTTCTACATCACTATAATAAATAAAGTTTTTTATCTTTGATATAAAGTTAGAAATGTTGACATTATTTGCAAAAGCGTCTTTAAAATTTTCTTCGTTGCCTATAAAGGTGGACTCAAAGTCCATTTTTCTGTGGTTTTCTTTCAGTTTGTCTTGGTAAAACCGTTCAGGGGGGGCGTGAGCCTATGCTATAAGTAAGGTTGCTTGCCGAAACCCATCTGGCCTAACGCGAAACGCCGAAACTCATACATAGTGCCGAAATGCCGAAATGCCGAAACTGCCGAAACTGCCGAAACTGTTTCGGCATTTCGGCATTTCGGCAGTTTCGGCAGTTTCGGCATTTTGACATAGTTTCGGCATAAGTAATACTAATATTTTAATAGAGTTTCGGCATATTTTCGTCATGTTAATAGTATCTGACAGATAAAAATTTATTTTTTAAAATTTAAATTATTTATTGTATTTATTATACGTAATCCAATGATAAAAACTAGCAATTAAATTCAAATTTATCACTAAAGAAATAAAATCCCAGTTAAAAAAGTTCACCATTTTATTTTTATTTTATTTAATTTTGATAAAAAAAAAAATATTGATACTTGTTCGCTACTATTTTAAAAAATAGTACCCAGGCTGTATGACGTGGACGTCAGTATCAATTCACAGCCCAAAAAAAATGTGAGTCTCCAGCCGATATTTGGTATGGACTGGGCCTAGCTACTCACTATAAAATAATATAATAAAATTAATAAATTATCTTCGGTGACGATACGTAGGTAGGTTTCTTGCCCTTCTACGATCGTGTCGCGTATCTAAAATAAATTGGTTAATTTAAGATGTGAATAAACTTTAATTATAGAAATTTTATAATTACCTCGTCTTTCCCAAAATCTCGATCTAAATGTGCGATAATATCTTGCTCCGATACGCGACCATCTTCTTCCAGGGACACCGCTACGATAAAGGCAAAAACTCTAAATATCAAAAAACGAAATAATATTTAGTTAAATATTTTCAATTTTAAGCAAATATTTTTTTTTGCCATTATATTTTTCATACATGGTATTCCCTGAGAAGATTCCTCCATTTTTGGTGGCATCGTTGTGCCGTGAACCTCGAAGTTCTAAAATGACGATTTAATCTGATTCAAACGAACGAATTAGTTGGATTAAAGATAATAATTCTATTTTTAACATATTTTAACATATTAAATATTATATATATGAACCTTCTTGCGATTGACCTCCAAAATCTCGATCGATCTCTCCCGTATTTGTTATGAAATTCGTCATTTCTTCTTCTTCTTTCTTCCACCAAGTAATCGGTGTATTCATCGAACCATTGAATAGGACGAGAGTGGCGACGAGGCTGGCGATGAGGCTGGTGATGAGAGTGACGATGGGGCTGGCGATAAGAGTGACGATGGGACTGGCGATGAGAGTGACGATTGGGCATATTTACAAAATTAAGATGTGAGGAAAAACGCAAAAAGAATGAGATGAGTAAATCGTAAAATATCCTTTTATAAATAAAATTTGGACAATTCCTTTTTGTTCCCTTTCTTCAAAATACTGATTTATTAGTTTGCATCATTAAATTTAAATATCATCCTTAAAATAATAAATCTTTGTTTATTCTCTTTGTTCTTAAAAAAAAATCATTTTTTTTAAAAAAAAATCGGAATATTTTGTACATCCCTTAAAAAAAAATAAAAAAATCAGTGCATAATACATACAATGTGATTTGTATAAAAAAGTCATCTTGCATCGTTAAACAAATACCGATATAAAATTACTAATCATCATCCCTGTGTGATAAAATTTAATTGTTAACTTCTTTCTCTTTCTTTAGAGCACACATTGAACACGAATCAACACAAATTTAACAAAATTTGGCTAAAACGAGCGAAATTTTACCAGAATTATCAGCACAAATCGAACACAAATCGAACACAAATTGAACAAGATCGAAAGAGTTCGTTTGCATCACGTCGGTGTTGTTTAAATTTCGTCACACAAAAATTTTTTAATTTAAACTCTTAAATAAATCAATATAATTATAAACTTATTTACAAATTTACTTTATTAATAAAAGAATTATTGTTATAATGATTTCCTAAAAATAAAGAAAAAATTATTCTTCTTCATCTACATCATCTACATCGATGAATTCATTCAATAAATCCTCTACATTATAATCAAAATTTCCTCCCCCATCGCTTTCTTGTTCGCTTTCTTGCTCATCATCATTGCCATCATCTGTATTAATTTTTTCGTATTCTTCTTCAGATTCATCTAAAATGTCGTCCAGAATCTCTCCAATTTCTTCAATTATTAATTTGTGTGACAAATCAACAAATTTATCGATCCATACATGTTCTATTAGGACAACACAATTATCTGAAGGAACTGTAATTTGATTAGGTAAACTTTCATTTGATAAAACATCACATTCATCATCATCATCATTAGTTTCTGCCAGAGCCTCTGCAATTCGAATGTTCATTTCAGTTTCGCTAATACGAGTATCATTTTTTTCTATACCATAAAAACCAAGCTCTTTCTTAGCATTGGACTTCCAATGCATGATCATTTTAGCCATGGATTCTAGTCGACTTATATTCAAATTTAAACGCCGATCATTAAATAGCCAGCCAAGTGTTGAGAATCCTCGTTCGCAACTTGCGGAATTTGGACAAATCGCTAATAGATGGCGAGCGACTCTTGGGAGGCTGTTCGGTCGAGGGTCAGTATCGATCAAATTCCACCAATTTAGAGGATCGTCTAGAGAACAAGATTCATCAAGATCAAAGGGTGGTTTATTATCACGGTAGTCCTTAATTTGCTCGCATAGAGCCCTAGATTCTTTAAGATCAAATCCTAACCTTTTACCAATTGTAGTAGCGCACCTCACGATCCTTGAATAAGCTTTAGCTGTGAGAGGCTTACTCCTAAATCGGGGATCTAGGAAAAAGCAGGTTATATATTTGTCATCATCGAACTCTTTGAATCTTTCGTTCATCACGTTGAAATAATGGTTACGGAAGTTTTGATTAAATGATTTGGGTAATTGTTTCAAAACTGCTGATAGTCTTATCAAACTTAAAAAACAATCTCCAAGCGTCGCTGATCTTGATTCTAAAGCCAAGACGGCTTTTCTCAATGGATTTAAAACGAATGAAAGAATTCGTAAATCGGAAAAAAAATTCCGTGTTTGGATAACACGTTTGACCTTATCGTTCAACAAATTACTTTCATTAGTAATAATTTGTTCTAGTACTGGTTCCAACCTAATTACCGAATCTACTGATTCGCTAGCCGTTGTCCATCGCGTCTTACAATATAACTTAATGCCTCCTCCATGAATACTATTCTCTTTGATGAGTTGTGTGAGTTTGGCTCCAGCTTGATGGGAATTTTTAAAAAATGAAGCTAATGTATTAACTTTTCGTAATAAACAATCTCCAAAACTTTCTTTAAGTATATCACACGCGATAAGATTGACCGCATGTGCTATACATCGTACGTTTTCGATGTTAGGGTATTTCTCTTCAATAATTTTGCGTGCATTCCGAACGTTTGAGGCATTATCAGACACAATAGCCGATATTTTATTCGGGCCGATCCTTTCAATTATTTCTCCAATCACTTCGGCTACGTAATTACCTGTATGCGAATGTTCTGACAAATCTTGAAGTTTATACAAATACTCTTCTCTCGACGGAGTCATAATAACAAAATTCCATATAGAACGATGAGTGGGGGACGTCCAACCATCGAACGCTAAATTATATTAATATTAATATTATTACTTAAAAACACATTAAGAATATTGTTTTAAAAAAGTATAAAAAAAGTATTAAAAACCTAAAGTCAAATTAGCTCCATTTTCAATGACGGATGTGACAGTTGAGTTCACCATTGATAATTCCCGCTCAAGTAACTGATCTGACAAAAATTCTCTGGTTGGCAGCTCATACGAAGAATTAAGCTTCTTTACAAAGTTAATAAAAAAAGGGTGCTCGATTATTCGGAATGGAATACCACATGCAACGAAAAATTTAGCCAAGGCACGATTAATCCTAGTTACTCTACCATCAGGAATTTTTGTGGAATCATGGTAGTCTGTAATATTTAACTGATTACTCCCAACAATTTTTCTTTTTTTATTAACTTTATCTTCACGCTCTAATATTTTATTCAAATATTTTCTAACAATGGGTCCTGGAGCTTCCGAGCAGTGGTTCGCAAAGTGCTCTTCAAGTTTTGATATATCACCTCGTGACCATGAAAAATTACAATATTTACAAGTGGCATGATATTTTCCTGAACCAACGGGATTTCCTCTAATAGCATCCTCCCAGGTAGAGCTGGGAGGCCTACCACCTTTATTTTTATTTTTTTCTAAGTCTAAAGTGCTGGTCATATTGAAATGTATATAAAGTTTTTTTATTTTGTACGTGTTTAAGTAAAAAAAGTAATGCAAGGCAAACACGAAGTAATTTAAAAAATCCATAACAGATAATCATATGATTTGGTTCAAATTTCAAGGTATAGCCGTAACAGTTGGGGATTATAACAGTAAAATGATAAATAAAAAAAGGAGTTAAAGGAGTTAAAAGACGAAAAGTAACTGATTATCTTTGATATTAATGATGTCAGATCATTTCCTGAATGACCGTCAGATATGATTGGTTGTGTGTCATGTGGTGGCTGAATTTTATTTTGTTACACTAATTACATTATTAGAAAAATGAAACTATGCCAAAACTATATTAAAGTATTAATATATATTATGCCGAAACTATGCCAAAATGCCGAAACTGTTTCGGCATTTCGGCAGTTTCGGCAGTTTCGGCATTTCGGCATTTTTGGCTGCTTGCCGAAACCTAGTTTCGCCAGTTTCGGCAGTTTCGGCATGCCGAAACTCACTAGTTTCGGCAAGCAACCTTAGCTATAAGACAGAAAATAAAAGAAAAAATAAAAGTTTATTATTAGTCGTGAACTCTTTTAGTTACCAAAAAGTGGTCTTGTCGCCACGTCCAGAGTGTGTTTTGTCTGAGACCGGAAAGAGTTTTTTCAGTATCAAGAAAAATCAAACCTGAATTCGTAATCAATAGACAATACTATGATAAAATATTGAATACATAATTCCTATTTTAATATATAAATAGTAATAATATATTATATATATTATATAATTTATAGCCATCATAGGAACCTGATTTTTAGGTTAGCCCCCACCCCCCCTATTAAATCAACTGATTTCTGGCACACCCCTTACCTCTAGAGACATTTTGAAAAATTATTCCTACAAAAAAATAAAAAGAATGAAAGAACATAATAAAAATGTTCTTGTACTAAATTATTAATAAAAAAATAAAAAAAAATATTAAAAAAATAAATTTAAACTCACTAATTTATCCAGAAACTGTAGCTAAAAGATCTATTTTTTATAATAAAAATTTTTTTAATAAAAGTATGTTCAGACTTCAGATTGGTATATTAGTCAATATAAATTAGCAAATCATATGATCTGTATATCTAAAACAAATTTTCTTATAATAAAGCCTTAATTAGCCAGAATATAAAGTACATTATATCAAGAAGTGACTGTATATATACTGAATTCAAAACCATTTAATAATTGTATATATAAAACTAAAATTAAGTTTTAACTTTACGAGTTTGAATTTTTCAAGAATTATAGATTATTATTTAATTATTAATTAATTTATTTTATATTTTATATAATTTTAATTATTTAATTAAATTCAAATATTGTAAAAATTGTAAAAATATTGTATAGTAATACCTTTATAAGTATATCCTCTATATAAAGTATACATATTATATAAATTTTCACTAAATGTATGATAAACTTGAGTTCTAACTTATAAGAGCTCTTAATGTTTTATTTTCTATAAATGCACTCATTCTTTAAGTGCATATTTGCTATTTTTTTACTATAATTTTAAAAAGATTGCACTTATAGAGATGCTACTGTATTATAATTACGATTAAATTGTAAAAAATTAGTCAAAATTATTACTATATCAAAATCAACAAATCCTAATCCTATACTCAACCCTTCTAGTAATTTTATAAAATAAATAGAAGAATGATATGATTAATAGGATAAAAGATACTAATTTTATATATAAACTATTATTTTATATTTTACAATTTTACTTTTATCTTTTTTTACTGATAAATAAATTTTAAATAATTTATTTATTAATTTTAAAATAATAATCAAATATAATAAAAGTTATATTTAAAAGTTAAAATAATTTATATTATATTTAATAATAAGTTATAATTGAAACAGAAATAAGATTAATCATTAATAAAAAACAATTTTTCATACTATATCAATTTTTTTATCAATTTAATTGTTAATACTTTTATTTTTAATATTATTATCATTTAATAATAATTTCTCAATACTTTACTTTTTCTCTTCTAATCTTTTATTTTGTTCTTCTACTGCTAACTTTTTTACCTTATCAATAAGAGTTGGAGGAAGAGACTGTTTATCCTCAATATTTTTAATTAAATTAAAAGGATCAATGTTATATATTTGTTGGTTAGATACATTATTTTGTTGTATAAGCTTTTCATCTGTTTGTTCTATTTGTTCCTTCTGCTGTATTGTAGATTTTTTGAGACCATCAATGATTGTTTGAGGAAGAGATTGCTTTTCCTCAATTTTTTTAATAAGATTAAAAGGATTAAAATCATCTGTTTGTTGATTAAGTACATTATTATTTTGTTGTATAAAATCTTCATTTGTTTGTTCTATTTGCTTCTCTGGTTTATTATATTGTTTTTCTTTATTATCATATTCTATATTACTTTGTTTTTTATTATTATCAATTGCATTAATTAATTTACTAACTTCAGTAACAAGATTGTTAATGTCAGTTATTTGTTTTTTAAGTAGGTTATTTTGTTGTATAAGCTCCTCTTTTGTATATTCTTTTTGTCCTACTAGTTTATTATTTTGGTTTTCTTTATCATCATATTCTTCATTATTTTGGTTTTTATTATCATTAGTAAGTACTACCAACTCTTTCAATTTCTTACTGATAAATGGTGGATAATCAAATACAGCTTTATCATTATTAATTGCATTAATTAATTTACGAACTTTTGTAACAGGTAAATCATAATAGCTAAAATATTTAAATAAAATATATTAATAAAAATGTATATACAAAAACTGAGAAATTAATAGATTAACACTTACATCCAATCTGGAAACCATTTTTTATCATATCTCCAACATGGAAACATATAAAATAATTCAATTTCCATAATAATCTTTTTTTTTTTTTAAAAAAAAAAAATTAAATAAAATAAATGTTAGTTAGCAAAAAGATTTAATATAATTATCAGATATGACTGAAACAAAAAAAAAAAAAATTTACCTTTGCTTTTTGAAGTAAAAATTCTTCTTCTTTATTATATTTATCAATAGCTATATTGAGCAATCCAATAAATAAATTCAAAAGATAAATTACTGTGAAAAATGTAAAAGTAACTAATAAAACTGTCATTGTGTGATGGTCACGATAAGTCCATGATGATAAAGATCCAGAATCGCCTATAATTGTTATGAAAATTATCTAGTGTTACGTTTTTTTTTTTTTAAAAAAAAAAAAAAGTTTATAAATAAAGTAAATTATTACCAGTGAGAAGTTTATACACGGCTAAAAGAGAAGTAGGGAACCAATTAAATAAATTTGTATTTGAATCAGTCTCTTGAATTAATTTTATAGTACTATTAATAGTTCCATCAGATCGTATTTAGTAGCTAGGTTTTGTGGATCATTATCATCATTTTCATTGGTTGATTTTAGAATAATGAAAAATGCTTGAGCATAACCGAATATAATAAAAAATAAGAGCATCAAGAATGGAAAAACTTTTTTTGCAACACCAATTATTATGGCAAAATAAATTCCAAATGATTTAATTACTCTGAAAAATAATAAAAATTTAAAACTTATTAATATAATAGATATTGCTGTAAGCCAAGAAGGTAGGCTTTTATTAATAAACCATAAAATGGCGGATATAATTGGTAAAAGATATGCCCCTATATCTATTAGTAAAAATTAATCAGGTTATATATATATATATACTTTAATATAAAGCAATTAAAATAAATATTAGTACTACTTACCAAATAAATTCCATATATCATTAACATAAAGTTTTGGCTTCCATAAAAATTGACGAATTTCAAAAATTAAATATATTGAACCAAGTATAATGGAAATTATAAAAAGTAATTTAAAATAGGAATCAGGGATAGAATTTTGATCTAATGCAGAAGCTAATGAATAACAAACGTAAAAAATTGTATAAAAGGACCAAATCAAATAATAATAAATCCATCCAAAAGTTTTCCACTTATAATCAACAATTGCAGCAAAATTCCACCAATTATAAAGATGATCACCATCTATATTACAAAAGAGAATAGATTTCGGTTCATATATAAATTTATTCCAAGGATTATCGTTATATTTGTTGTATTCACAAATACGAGGAAAAGGAACTATAAAACTAACTGTTTGTGTTTCTTCCCGTATCCATAATTCTTTTAAAAATGATGATATAAACTTAAAATAATTATCCTTATTTGATTCCTTAATGTAAATATTTTTTGAGTATGAATAAAGTGATGTATTTTTTGAATTTTTAATTCCATTGCAATAAGGAGATAATATAATAGAAGTACTTAAAATGTATTTGACTATGAAATCAGGGTAAGAATCACATAACTTTGGTAAGAATAAACTAATAAAAGTCATGTAAATTTCGGAATAATAATGAATTGATTTGGTAGTTTTATCAATGGCTTGATGAACAACATCGTGATAATTATTTTTAAATGCTATTTTTAAAATTTCTGTTCCAAATTTTGAAAATGCCATTTCATTATCTATAATACCTGTAGCTAATTGTTTTATCTGTTGATAATCAATTTTGTCACTAATTGCCATTTTCAACGTTTCTAATCCAGTTCTTGATAATGCTACCGTATCATTTACAAAATCTTCGATTATTTCCTTCGCATCATTACAGTTTAATCTTGATAATGGTATTAAACATTTTGAATCATTAAATTCTTTATTGTAAACATTTTTAATAAGTGGCTCGTAATATTCATTAATAAAACTTGCATTAAAAATATTTCCACGAACTTTTCTGAATATTTTATAAATACGATCCCATTCATCATTATACCAAAAATATTGATGTTTAAGTCCAGACTCATTTATTGAATAAATATCAATTCCTCTCATATTAATTAGAACCAAATTCTGGTCGTTTAATAGTTCATATGAAAGTATATGAGGAACATTAATATATTTTATTTCTTTACAAGTTGAAGTTACGTTAAGTCCAATCACATCATCATAATAATCAATATTCGGCACTATATTATCAGTAATAGAATTAAAATTATTATAAAGAGAAAGTTGACAAAGATCTTCATTATTAACTTTAACGTTATCTTTTAACACAATCTTTTTAAGTGATGCAAGCTTTTTAACCTTCCCTTGTTTGATTTGTTTGATGATATTTTCAAGCATATTTTGTATAATTTTAAAAGTAGATAAATTATAAATACTATTCCTATAGATAGTCTTGTTTGTTAATTGTTTTAATTCTAACCCATTTTTAACACAGACGTTATTATTTTCGTCAACGCAAATTTTTTTGTTTGATTTAGTTATCACACTTTTACTAATAAAATCTTCGGGAATATCAATTTCATAATAAGGTTGATAAGGATCTAAAAGTTTATGACAGTGTGAGAAATATTGTTTAATGACTAATCTTTCAGAATTATCTTCCAAAGTTATAAATTCAACTGGAGCATTCTCCTCACCATCTACGAAAATAAATTATAATTAGAATATAGAAAATTTAAAAAAAAAATATCAAAATAATATACTATATGTAATACTAACATTTGTATTTTAAAATCAACATTCCACTTTCCATTGAAAATATGTAAGTATAATCACTAACTGTCGCAAATAACGTTTGATTTTTATTCATTATTATTGGTTTTTTATAAAAAGAAGCCCCATCTGCTGAAATGTATTGTCTTTCAAAAGTCATCTTCAATAAATCAATTTGAATTATTAATGTTTTATGATCATTAACAATTAGAAATAACTTTTCTTGACATATAGAACTATTTAACTTAGTATATTGACCACGTAAACTTTCGGGAATTTTTAGATCATAAATTTGAGAACATTTCAAAGAGCCTTTATTTTCTGATTTATTTTCTAAACAATACTTGTAAATTTTGTTATCAATTAGTGATACTTGAATTAAATATCCATCAGGAAGAAATCCAATAGTGTCACGTCCAACATGTCCATTATCTGACTCTACACAATTAACAGGATATTCTAGTTCAAGAAATCCGTTATTACCGGTGCGATCACTATCAAAATCAATAAGCCCTAAAAATTGCAACATAAATTATTATTAATTAAATCGTAAAATTAATTTACTATTTTTTGAGTCAAAATAAAATTCTTACAATGTTTACGATATAGATAAAATGACATGATTTTTTTACTTAGTAGTACAAATTCGTCTAAATATGTTAAGAGATTGTTGAGTGGGACAAGTTCAACATAAACATCAGGTTGTAGTTCATTCAGTTTATTCTTTTCATTTGGCCATCCAAGGAATGAATTAGAGTCATAACTATAAGTAACAACATAATCATCATCTGAGCTAGTATCATTCATATATTGAGGAACAAAAATACGGTAAATTGATTTCTTGTGCTTTTCAATTTCTTTCCAAAGATCATCTTCCTTCGGAATTTCTTTTAAAATACGGTAAATTGATTTCTCGCGGCTTTTAATTTCATCCTTAAGTACTTTTATATCACCCTTATCATCTAAAATTTCTATTGCTATAGAATTATTATTCTGAGTTTCAATTTTTTCGCTACTCATATCACGAGAATAAATTTTTGTTTATAAAAATTTACGATTTTTTTTTTTTTTTTTTTGTTGCGCCTTTTATAAAAAAAAAAAAATGACGAATCTAAATATTACCATTTATATTAAGCATAATAAAATTTAAAATTTATACCCGACATGCATAATGCAGATGTACTACTATATGTGTTTACGCCAGCCAACAATAAAAAAAAAAATTTTTTTTTTTTATTTGTATAGCTTGTCTTTTTTTTTTTTTATTGTGCAAGATAAAATAGGTTTAAAATCAAGCATTATTTATGTAACCAATTTATTATGTAAAAATTCACATGTTATCTTCAATTTATACGTGTGAAATCTTTTATAACGAATGCATGAACGGTTGATTTTACAGCTCGGTTTCAAATTTTGTGATACCAATTCTAGTGCAAATATTAATTCAGAAGATTAAGTTCAACCGTTCTATAAAGAAAGGAAAATATGCAACAGAATGAGATTATCAGGAAAATGGCAGTAACACTTTTTTAAAAAAGCGTGTACAACCGATAGCTGCATGCAATATTAATATTACGGCACCAAACAATGAAACGTCTCTCTAGTTCAATGGCAGAAGTAAAACGATTGCACGTGATTTTTCTTGATATAATAATCTGACAACAGAATGAGATTAATCATGAATGACAGGTCCAATTGACTGATGATTTTATTCATTTATTATGTAGAATTCCTTACAATTTACTTTTAATCATGAATTATCAAAGCCAATAAAAGTATAATGTAATTAAAATTAGTCAAAATATAATTTATTCTGCTTTAATTAAGATAGTCAGGTGACTGGTTATTTTGTTTATTTATTACATAGGATTGTTTGTAATTTACTTATAAATTATTCAGTTAAAGCAAATAAAAGTATAAGGTAATCAAAGTAAGTCAAAAGTATTATTAATTTTGTTAGCCAAATAACTAATTATTTTACATTTATCTATGAATCATAACTTACTTAACAGTTGATTATAGCAAAAAATTAATTAATCATTTAAATATATTAAAAATTGAATTAACAATACTTTCTACTCACCTTAATTATCTTATACTTTTTTTTAGTTTTAAATTATCAACTGCTGATTAATCTATAATTTATGATTAAAAATAAATCATAAAAAATTTTATATAATAAATGCAAAAAATAATCAAATATTTGGCTATATTATGATTTAATTTAAGCAGTTATAAGTCCATCATAAAGTTAGTCAAAGCATTTATCAAGGTCTTGCTAAATACTTTAGGAATATTTAATTCAAATACTTTTTAAACAGGTTTCAATATACCTTATATCTGATAAATACTAAATAGAATATATTTTTATAATAATAAAATTTAGCATATTTTAAAATACTTGTAATATACTTTTTTTTAAAATATATTTTAAGTATTCATTTTATAGAAATTATTTTTAATTAATTTATTCAAAACTCAATTCTGTAAAAGTCAGTAATTTTTAATAATAATAATAAAAGGTTTATTAGAATTATAAAAGTAGAACTCTTAAAATTTGATTATAAATAATTGTTTTATTATAATCTTATTACTAATTTTATATTTTAAAACATTTATTTTAATAAATAATATTATAAGTTATAAATATTTATTAATTTATGATTTATATAATAATCAGAAAAAATTACAGAAAAAAAATGAAAACATTTTTTGTAATTATATCATAATCTAGTAATTGAATTTTAATTAAAGTTTTATGCTATATAACTTTTTACATCCTTTACAAATTAAAAAAAGATTACTAAAATTAGACTAATAGAATATAGAATAATTGCAAAACTGATTTTTTCTGAAATATATTAGATTTTAAATATATTATTGCATATTAAATATAATTTTAATATTCTGTAATAATCAGACAAATTGGTTTAAGATGAATTTTTTTAAAAAAAATTATTAATAAAATTTATTTTTAAAATAAGTTACTTATTAAAACCACTTTTTTCTTTTCAAAAATTATTCTAAAAATAGTATATAAAATCCAGAACTAATACTAAATCATTTTACTAATCTATTTAACTAGTTATATTACTAGAAAAAAAAAGAGAATACTAGTAATCACTAATTAAAGAATACTTTCAATTCAAAAAAGTTTTCTTTTTTATTTAACTTACTATTTATCTTATTATCCAAAAAGCTACATTCCTAAAGAAAAAAGAGAATATTATTAATGTTCCGAATTTAAAAAAGTTTTTCCATTCAACTTTCTAGAAAAATAAGGAAAGAGAATATTAATAATATTTCTAATTTTAAAAAAAATTCTTTTTTTTTTCATTCTATTTACATTTTAATCACAGATATCCAAAAGGCCAAAAAATAATTTGTTTTTTAATATAAAATAAAATGGTTTTAATTAACCATTAAAGTAAATTTTTATAAAAAAAAATTATTTTAATAAAAAATATTGAATGATTCGAAATTAGATTATTGATATCAGTTATGGTTTTGAGTGGAAATTGGAAAAGAAAAGTCAGTTACATGTACATATATACTTTGAAATTATTATATCAGCAAAGGTTATATTATATAGTTATTAGAGGTTTGAGTATAAAAAAAAGAAAAATACCAGATTGTTACTTAATTGATAATACCTAACGATTTATTTAATGAAGTTTTTATATTTAATGATTACGATTAAAACTTTAATAAAAAAGGCAAGAGAAAATTCTCTTTCAAAGTTTACAATTCAAACATAAAAGACAAATATATTCATGATTATAAAGGATGTAACTAATTATTTATTTATATTATTTAATCATATGGTCAATAAAAAAATAATAAAATAATAAATACATGATAGTTTATTGTGTAAGTTCATTTATTAATTCTTGGAATTCTGTTTGGTCATAAATAGGTCCAAGTAATTGATCATTGAGTTCATCAAAAGAAGCATAATTACTATATAAAGTACCCAAATTCACATTTGGATCATAATTCATCATAAGAGGACCTCCACTTGCACCCTCTCCTAAATTTACATCAGCTACGACATAAAAATCATCTGCCAATGTTGTTACTCCTTGCCACGTACAAAGAACCTGTCCATTATTTGGACAATTTTCAAGATTACCTCCGTTCGGATAACCGCGAAAAGTCGTTTGAATATTGTCTCCTGGTTGGAATTGAATAGCAAGAGCTCCCGTAAAATGTTTTAATGGAAGGCCATTCATGTTAAAATTAAATAACATCATGCCCCAATCAAATTCGTCATCATTATCATCAATAAATTCATTTGTTACTACCATCTTGGCGATAGGAATTTTACCAATTGGAGCAGGTTGTCCATTGTCAAATCCAGGAGCAAACATTACATTATCGAAATATGATCGAGTATTCTGATCATAAAGACAATGCGCTGCAGTAAGTCCAATATTTCCGTTATCAGTATCGATTACACTAGCGGTACAAGTAAAATCATCATCATTCTTGCTCACAAATAACAATCCGATGGGAATAGCTTTATCTTGATCTACCTTCCTGCCATTTGCATCATATTTTCTCTCAAAAGGTTGCGTAGATTTCGTATATTTAGAGAAGTCAGTTGTATTTTTTATAGTTTTGATATCGCTTCTTGTTCTATTTCTAATTGTTAAAGGTTTAGCATTTTTCATTTTTTCTAATGTCCAATAATTCTCATCATATTTAGGAATCGTTGGAATTGAATAACTTGAATCGGTTTTGAAGGTTAGCAGAACCAATGCAGTTAAGAGACAAAATATAATTGTTTTCATTTTTTTTTTTTTTTTAATAAAAGTTAATTAGATAAAAAATAAATAAATAATATATATATTGGGGGATTGGTTTTGAAAAGTGAAGATAATTTTTCGGGCTTTTTATCTTAAAAAATTATTTGACGATCATCTTTGAAAAGAGCTCGCTTCATTCAATTTATGAAATGTTCATATTAAATCGGCCGGATTATAATTAACAATAACAATGTGGCTTATATTAGAACGGATAAAATGGCCACATTTGTCAGGATTTCAGAATATAAGAAATATAGGTGTAAAGAATTAGACACATATGACTCAATTCCTATTTATGAGGAGTATTTATTAAAATAATTAACCAATAACTTTTTTTAGAGTACCCACTCCTGAAATCGTTTAACTGGATTGGTATGTACGATTTGATTTAATTTCAAATTAAAAAGAAAAACCATTAAATAAGAAAAAACCATTTAAGTATAGATTGATTACATATGGTGTACCATCCGTCACATCTAAAATGACTTGATTCATTTCGAAGTCTTCAATTTTTGGTTCAACGATCTTGACGAGATAAATTTTTAGAAATGATCTTTAGTCGGGTCATCATCGTAAATCTTGAGTCAAGCGTCCAGTGGAATTATGAATGTAACAAATAGTGTAGGTTTTGCGAGATATTTTCGTAAGATCGCGAGAGATAGATTATTATTTTTTTTTTTATTTGGAGATAGAAATTTTATATTTTTTTTATAGTTTTTTATAGTTATAACTTATAAAGACCTACAGAAAGAATATAAACTTCTTTTTTTCTCAAAAAAAAAAACAATTTATATTATTTATTTGGTATACTTTGACCGTACTACTTTTTTTTTTAAAGCCAAAATAAATAAACTATATAAAATTATCTGTCAAGATTAATTAGGTAATGCTATTTTCTTAATAAATAAATTCCATTCAGTCCAAAAGAAATTCTTGTATTATTTTATTTATTTACAGTTTTAAATCAAATCTAATTGAAAAACCGATAAAGGGTCTTGTTCGAAAGACCGACTGAACGACGAATTATCCTAATTTGGAGTCCGTTAAAGCGGGGTAAATTTGGCCAGAATTACGGCATTAAGAAATTACGTATGTGACTAATAACTATCGTGACAAATATATTTTACTAACCGAAAAAATTATGATCGATTATTGATCGATCAATTAATCGATCACAAAATTTAGAATCCGATTAATTATGATCGATCAAATATATGATCAATCAATACAATCAATCAATAACCATGTGATAACTTCTATTTAATTGATTAAAAAATTCTAATTTTAGTATGCAGGCAGATTTTTATAATATTATTAATATTAAAAACTTTTTGCCGGAAGCTGTAAGCGAATTACTTTTTTTCCATTTGTATAAACTAAGAATAATTTAGCTTGAAAATGAAAATACATAATAAAATAATAAATGATAAACTTTCATAATAAATTTTTTCATAATATAAATATCGATTATCAAACTTAATTTACTTAAATATGGCGATTACTATTTGTTCGATTAAATTGATCGATCATACTCTCTATAAAATAATCAATTAATCGATCAAAGGTTTTGGAGACAATTAAATTCCCTAGAGGGAGTAGTTCGTCTAACCAAAATAACACATACTATGATAATATATATTTGTCCTACCACAATGCATGTATCAGGTGCAACATAAATTAACACATTTTCAAGGCACGTCTGTTACGCCGATTATACTGCTTAGGGAAAAAACTTTTATTTAATCGTATAACTTACGTGTTTTATTATGTATTCTTTTTTCTATTTCACTTATAATTATCGTATTAAACAATGATAATATAATAAAGAACAAAATATTTTAATTGTATTTATATAATTTTTTAAAAACAAATTTTCGCAATTTGTATTGTACATTCATGACCATAAGGATAGATTTTAATCTTGCTGCTTTATAACGATCTTATCTAATGCAATTCTCAATGTCTGATCATTTTGATAATCTGATTTAACTACTTTTAAAATGAAGTAAAATTAGAAATATCAATTTTCTCTCTTCATCATGTTCTGTAGGTCCTCTACAAAAATGATTTAAAAAAAATAATGAAATAGCGAGATATACATTTTAAATTACAAAAAGAATATTTACCTCCGATCGGAAATCAAAGTATTATTTGATATTCCCATTCCTATCTCCATTTCAACATGTCTAATTTCTTAGTTTGTGAAGCAGGTTGTGTATGTAATGATGCATAAAAGGATAAAGAAGCAAATCAAATGTAATTATTCCCAAGAGTCTACCAATTTGCAAGTTTGAAAAAAATAAGTGAAGTTTACTTACCAAGTGCTATAAAGCATATCATCTGGTGTCAACGAAGGAACGAAATTAAAAATTGGAATATGAAATCTTACTGAAACTGCTCCTTGGTGCTTACAAGGAGCACCAGGTAATCCAACAGAGCAAGCTCCGATCTCAGTGATTACAATGTAAATAAGTCCAGAATTCTCTTTTGTACTTGGTACTAAAAATTCATTCTTCAGGTTGGTTTTTTGTATTGCATCATCCAAGTTTACCTTTCCAGCCGGGACAAAGAAATCGGTTTTGCAATAGTTAAATTCCTGAATGTTTATGTGCAATTCCAAGCAATCGCCTCTCATAAAATTTTCCATATTCATGATTATAAATTGAAAACTTGTATAGAGTTATAAGCTTGTGTCCTTGCAAAAACGATATCCTTCATAATGTCAAAATTCGCTCAATATAATTGTTCATGGCATTGGTAATCCTATAAACGTTTTACAAAGTCTCTATATTAATGCCTGCCGGTGTTTCGTTCATCTAAGCTATCTAAATACTATCACAATATATGCTCTACAATATCTTGTGTGATATAAGATTTGCATGCGTATTAAAAAATTCTTCTTACAAAAAGTTCAGTGTGTAACTGAAAACGCTTATTTAGTATCACCTTATATACATATCACGTAATTTAGTAAACGTAAATTGACCCAAATTATTAACTTTTTATCTGCTGTAATACACGTATAAATATCATTTACAATTTTACATCTAATCAATGAATTTCTGAGAAAGCTTTTTCATTACGCACAATGTCGTGGGATGCCTACTTCGACGAAACGCCACCTAAAGAATACAGTTTTTTAAACACCGACAGAAGCAAGACAATTTCAGGTTCTCTTTTCAAAAAGAAGCCTACTGGCTCCAGAAGAGTTTGGATTCTCTGGTTAAGAACAGCACTGAAGATGTTAGGAAGGGGGCTGGGCGATTGAAGCAGTGTTTTGAGGTAAGTTTTCCTTTACTTTCGAAAGCATAGATAAAAAAATGCAGTATGGAAGACTTCCAGTAGTCCCGAGAAGGGGTAAACCTCACATAACTACGGTGGGCATCGAATGTGTTGCCCACTTTATGGTCGAAAGTGTCCGTTATGGTCTGCCAACAGGCAGTATGGAAGATTTCCAGTAGTCCTGAGAAGGGGTAAACCTCACGCAATTACGGTGGGCATCGAACGTGTTGCCCACTTTATGGTCGAAAGTGTCCGTTGCGGTCTGCCTGTCCATTGTGATCTGCAAACACTTTCATATAGAATCTCAGTATCAAACTTTTATTCTTTTTTTTATTAGAAACATCGAGTTCGTAATCAAGATGTCAATAATTTCTGGAACGAAATTGAGTCAATGTGTAATAATAACGAAGAGCAACGTCTAGAGTCAGAGAGAACTTTGCGAACAGTAAGCATACTTTTGGCTGAATAACTCTTTGAGCTTTTACTAAATGATATACTTGTACAGAACAGTGCCATGTCAATATAAGTAATAAGACGCAATGTATGATGGAGAACATAGCTGAGGAGACCGCGGAAGCTCATTTAGCAACAACAAAAGGTGAGTCCGGTTAAGGATTAAAGAATAATTACGTTAAAACTGATTTATGCCTTTTCTTGTTGAAAGAGATCGACCAGAAAAAGAAAATCCATATGTTATAGTCATAATGAAATTTCAGAGGAAGAGGATCATTCATCAGATCCAGATTACATAGAGAAACCTGGGAGAGTAAGTAATTTGATATTTTTTTTTTACTGTTTCGCGCATGATCATAAATGTTCTGACTTTGATTCGGAACCTATTAAGAATAAAAAAACCAAGGTCAAACCGATCACGTAGAAAAGCGGAGCGTGATGGTATGGACAAAGACGACATTATTGAAGAAACTTCAGAAGATACTACTTTGGTTGAAACCAGTTCAAGTACACTCCAAGCTCAACCAACCATAACTTCATTAAATAATTCAGAAGATATCGCGCAAAGTACACCCCAGCAAACCCGACGTCATTTGATATGTCAGAAGATTTTTCCATTTCTACACCATGTCCAGTAGTTCAACAGACACAACAAGTTTTGATCAATACACCAAACAAACCAGTTGTAACAAAAGTGATGTGTGATAAATATTCACCATACCTTGTTTGTGTATTCAGTGCAACAATAAATCATGTCAATGAAACCATCGATGAGGGAACCTATAGAGAAATTGAAAAGTTGTTTCTAATGAAAAATCGATTGGCTTTGCAGGAATCCTTTGTTAAGAAGCTTGAATCAATATTTGAAACAGATTACGCAAAAATCGAATCAAAGATCATAAATGAGACAATTGTTGAAGGGGATAACCAGTCAGAAGTGGCAAGATTCAACTTCTTTGTACGGTACGCACTTTTAGATTTCACTGCAAACTTCAAATATAGGTTACCAAGAGTCCTAGATCGTGACATGTCTGAGCGAACATTTATTGTTGAATGCTTATCTCCTATATTCCGAGCATTTCGAAACGCATTTCCAGACATTAAGTACGATTGGATTGAGAAGAACGTCACTTCGATAAGAGAGGCTAATAACATGTTCGCAGATGATATCAGCCCACGAAAGACGGATTTACTTGTTGTACGTTTGTCAGATGGAATGGAAATATTGAACACAGAGGTATCAGGTCCTCCGTTTAAAGCCACAATCTCACACACAGTCGGAGATGTGAAGAAGTTGCTAATGATGTCCATATGCAGTCTTTGCAGAATATTTGGCAATAACTTAGATTGTAGTGCAAAGGATGCTAAAGGAATAAAGACTTATAACATCCAAGTTGTTGGCGATCGGCTTACATTGTTTTCTGTATCAATCACAGACCAAAAGAAGTACTTGGCCGTCGAACTCGCTTCTTGCATGATTCCATTTTCTTTCGATTCAATCTCATATTATACAAAAATTTTCAACTTTTTCGCAATAATTCAAGCTGAATTTAAAGAACAGGAGAAATTGCGAAAGAAAATCTATTCATCCATTCCAATTGAAAATACTGAAAGGATACGCGATTGGCTGTATTTACCCGAGGATTCTTTCCTTTATGATTTAAAACCTATACCGGAGGATATCGATGAAATTCTTATGATATGATATTACAATTTAGCATGTTAATATTAGCAAATTATTTCTCAGTTTAGTATTATTCTATTTATTTTTAGTGTGACTTATACATCAAAAAATCAAAAAAAAAAAATAAATTTCTAGTGAATGCATTTGTTTACTGCGTCAAATTTTACTCAAGTGTTCATCGCTACCGAAATTTTTCCGGATTTCAGATAAGCGAAATTTTACTCAAGTGTGATCGCCCGTTCACACTTGCCGAAGTTTTTCCATGCTTTAACATTATTTAGACATGTATGATTATCATTTCCACCAATAAAATCAATATATACGGAATTTTTTACTTAGCCCTTTCTCACATATTACTTTACAATAAAGAGCTTTATTTTGATTTTTAAAAATATACGTGCGTTTATTTTGCAAGCGATATATGATGCTTTTATTACATTTGCTTTTGAAGAACTACAGCGCCTATATATGTGCATTTACTATTCACATATTTTTTTCAAACAGGTTGTTCTACATACAGTTTTAAAAAATAGCTAATTTATGAATTAAAAAGAATCTAATCCGTCTCTTCTAAACTACCTCCATAATTGATAGTGACATTTGTCACATTCGCGCTTTGGGAAAATGAAGGTCACCGGTCTTGGCACAGGAGAAGAATTTTCAAATAATTGTGCAATATCCGATGATTTCTCTGAAGAAGATTTTGATCCTTTTCTTGATACTATTTCAGGTCTAGAGATTGATGAGTGAGATGATGAACTCGCTCTGTTTGATTTCCTAGCATTCTCATTATGTACTTGTTCGAATGGTGATTCTAGCAAATGATAATGGATATGTCTTATTTATAATGAAAAAACCCTCAAAATATTTTCCCTTGAAATACAATTACCTGTTTTTTGCCAGAAATTCGTTGAGAACTCCTCATATAACTTCTCCCCAACCAAATTTCTCTTATTCCCAGTTCCTTCTCTATATTTTTTCGCCGTCTATAAAATAATAAATATATTAACCAGATAGGTCTTCATAGAACACAGTTCACCTAGCACTACTTCGTAAAAAGCTTTTGTGAGACTTAAGAATTTTTTATGACACTCCTCACCGGTCATTTATTTTTTCCACAATCTTGTTCCAAAAGAGATATTTCTTTTTATTTGTAGTAGCGTGATACTCCGCATTTCTATTTTTTTCGTTCATCAATGAGGATGCGAAGTTGGGCGTCAGAGAACTACAGTACATAGTATTTCTTTTTACATGGCTAGAAGATTCTCTAAGGATCTGTTTTATAAAACAATATCGAATGATGTGTTAGACCATTGCAAGGCAAATTAATTGATCAATGTATTTTTTTTTAGTAAACGCATAATTTATTGAAATAATGTAAGAGAACATACATCAATTTCTAATTATACATTAGTAAAGTAACCTTCACTATATACTAATTTTAACCTACCCTTAATACCTTATCGCGCTTTGCGCTTACACTATATACGTTTACCTGTTTTTAAATCCTAGCCCTGTAACCCATTCTCTTTTTGCAATTTTTTATAATTATATCATGTTTTAATTTCTTTTTATATTATTTCTAAATCTAATATAATAACTATCTAATTCTATCCTATCTAATAACTAATCAAAGAAAAGTTCCATACATAATACCGAATTTTTATTCTTTATCTTTTCCTTTGCTCCGAATTTCGTTCGATATAACGTATCTTCACGATTCTTCTTTCGTTTGTTATTTTCGTCTGGCTCATGGTCTTCTTCTTTCTTATTCTCTAAACGAGATTTACATTCTTCATTAATTCTTCCAAATTCAAAATTATCCATCATGTCTTTATACTTATTGTTGACGGAACTTTCATTCGTTATTTTAATCACTCTTTCAGCTATTTCAATAATTTTAAAATTAACCTTTATCATGTATTGTCGAGTAACCCAACTTGTAAATCCATAAATGTACTTCGACGTCGTCTTCCTTTTTAAATTCTGCTTCTATATATCGCATGCTATTGGGTTTTTGTACTGTCATCGCTCGAACGCCCTTTAAATCATATTGTTGTATTAACTTATCAAAATCCCTCTCCTTTTAAGTCTTTTATACCCATATAATTGATCAATGTAGTGATTAATCGAGTAATAATGGTGGTTTAGCTATGATTGGCCGATCATCTCGTGATTTATAGAAATCTGGAACACTATCAAGGAACTGGCAGAGAACCAGGGAGATCATATGTGATATGATACAAATTTTAACCAAAGGCGCTATGCATAATTTAGCCGTCTATAGTAATCAGATCTAATTTAGCCAAATCAAAAAATATGAATATTCCAAAGTTCTTTGAATAAGATATAATTAAATAAAAATGAATTTGGATTTAACAGTATATAGTCCATCAAATTGGCTACAAATCTGCCTCTTAATCAAAGATTTCAGAGTGTTTATTAAATAAATTTTCAAGAAAATTTTTACCTGATTCCCTTCCACAGTTCAATAAAACAAGAAAGGTAAATTCGTATAAATTTAAATAATGATATTATCTAATATAAGCTGCTAAAGAATTGCTAGAATTTGTTAAAAATACTATAAATTGCTATAAATTATTTATAATTGTAAAATTGCTAAATATATCAGAAATTCATATTAATAGACCAAGATCTAATAAGTGTATTGATATTATTTTAGATAATGATTATAATAAAATTTTGCCTAAATCTATTAGATATGATATAGAATATATAGAAATTGTTATAGTTTTTCTTATCCTAATCAATTTGAAAAGATGGTTGAGGTTAAAAAAATATATAATAATTTATTTATTATTAATTTGTATAAAACTTATTAAATATAATTTTTGTTTTTTTTTCTATAGCAATGAGCTATTTGTGTAAAAGATGCTTTGCAAGTATTGATTACTGAAAGCCATAAAAGCTATTATCATGTATTCTGCCTTTTTAGATTATTTGAATAAGAAGTAACCAAAATATATTATGATGACTATAAAGGGAGAGAAGTTGCTATTAGTTATTACAGACTTAATATTCACAATTACAAAATGACTATTTACTTAAAATTAGTAGAGATCATTGATGTAAAACCAAAAAAGATATATTTTAATGGATGGCAGAGATATAGGTATGAAATTAAGCCTGAAAATTTAATGAAGAATCATTAAGATAACTTATATTTCAAGATTAATAAATATATAAAAACCCATCTTCTTGCAAGCTTGAAGTTAAAATATTGCATTTTGATTAGAAGGAAATATTATATTCTGAAAAAATTATACCTGATTTTCTATTTATTGAATAAGTAGGTAAAATATTTATTTCATCTCTATTTGCAAAATAAAATAACTTATTACTATTTATAAATAACCATTCTAACATTATTCCAAAAAAGTACTCTTGATCCATATTATGCAGAATTATACAAAGTTATATGAGCAATACGGTAACAATTAAAATGTGAAAAATAAGATTTTATTAAATCAAAAAAAACTTAAATATAAATAATAAAAATATAGCAGGGTATAACAGATATGATAATTTTTTTTCATAGTCATGTAACTAGTATTTTTTGGGAGTAATGTTAGAATAAATTTTATAAACCATTTTAATCAACTTGCATTAAAATTAAAAGATAAAACAAAAGTCACAATTGTTTAATATTAATTCGGATGATTATTTAGTGAATGTATCACCTGCAAATAGAATAAAAAATATGATCTGTCTATTTTAAGTTAAACTTTTTAATTTATAATAAAGTTTTCTTTAAGAAGTTTAGAAAAATCAATAAAACAATCTTGAGAATTCTTGATTGCGAGACAAAATAATTATTAATTTAATTTTTATGCACTATTTATTTAGCGAGCTTACAGGAATTACAAAAAAAGACCTAAATCTTTGGCAAAACAAGTTTGGGAAGTGATAAAAAATGATATCATTCCTAATAAGAAAAAGTTTTTAGGTATTATTCTTTATGGTAAAATATATCATTTCATTAATGAAAAACTAATAAAATCTAATTATATGATTGACTGATTTTATATAAAAAATAAGTATAACATTTATTTTGCTATTACTTGAACAGAAGAGAAGAAATAACAGTTATGAATACAATTGGAAAATATAGTAATAATATTTATTATAAAATTATTATATCAATAAAATTATATAATTTATAAAAATAAATATTGAATTAACATATTAAAATGACTACAGAATCTTGGAATATTATCTTAATAATAAAAAATACAACTTTATAAATATCATTGAAATTTTAAAATATGGGAAATATAAGGGTAAAGTATCAGAAATAAAATATATATATGATTCATCAATATTAAAATTCATATACTATATGTTCTTCAAAGAAAAATCTTTTTGCCATAAATTTTACAGACTTGAATAATAATTATAAGTTTGTATACCAAATTTTTCAAATCAGTTTTCAATCTAGACTCTAAATATTATCTTAATAAAATAATATATTGTTTAACCATAATGCATATAAGTATGTGTAATATAAATTAGTATTACTGCTAGGTTTGTTATTTACCAAGGAATTGAAAATAATCTCTGGATAATTTAAAATAAGCAGAAATGTATTATTGAGTGGGTTGTGGTATTTGTAAGAAATTAATATAAACAAGATTTCTCACATCATATGATTCTTTTTGAAATTCTACCAGAAGTAAGATATAAAACTTTGAGTAAATAGAGAATTTATTTGAATGATGAATAATACAGATAGTGATAATGTTTTAAAGAAGAAAGTATAATAAACATCAGGAAATTTCTGCGGTTGATGCACATCTGATAAATATTAATATCCATTTTTTTGGCAATGTTCAATATTGATGAAATGTTAATGCATATTATTTGGAATTTTTATCATTAGATGAACAGTATTTAATAATATTCATCACTTTAAATTTAATGTTTATCACCAACGCGTTGGTATAATACAGGTTATAATTTCGAAATAATCATGAAATAAATCCGGTTTCTTTTTAAATAAGGAGATATAAAAGTCCGAATTGGGAAACCAGATTTGAATCCGTAGGGATTAAAAATTTTCATGTAAATTCAATATAAATCATGTTGTTAAGAAAAAAAAACTTTGTTTTTTTTCTAATTTTTCTATTATATTCGTTAGATTGCTCCCAAATGAAAATTAATGGATCTGCCGCAGTCATTATAGCTCTTAAACGTTTTTTACCTTGTCGTGTGTTGCGGTTTTGACGTTGCTTGCGATGTTAAATAACAATCATAAAAAAAAAAATAATAATCTTTTTATTTATTTATTTATGTTAAAGATCAAAACGTACAACACTTTAAGTCAATAATCCACGAATGGAGATAAGTTTCGACTGGCAGTTGCTTACAATGTTCATAAATTGTGTCTTCGACACACTTTCCGCTTGAGAGAAACCACTTTTGTGCCACATTCATTTTTTCGTAGGATTCTTGGAATTCCTTGAGCTGTGACGATAATAACAATGATGGAGGACTCTGATCTTCGGCACCACTTGTATTAAAAAAGATATAAGTTGTAAACCTAACAAAGAAATTTCAATCAAAAGAATTATTAAGATACCTTGGTATATAATCAGAATCTTCGTCCTCAGATGTAAAAATGGATTCTTGTTCTTCAAACTTGATTGCTATGAATAGTCAAACCATGATAACTAAACAATTCACTTCAATGTGAAGATCATACCTTGCCCTTCTTGTTGCCTGCTTCATTGGGAATGCCTCGTTCATTGCTTACGATTTCTGATCTCCACCGTTTCTTAATTGGATTGGTTGATTCTTGTTCAGGGGGATTTTGAAAAAAGTTATTGATCTCGTCATTCAAATCCTATAGAAATATAAGGTCAGTATAATGAAATGGAATAAAAATAACAAACAATAAAGAGAAAAGAATTAAGAAAGAAGTCATCATAGCTATATAACCAATGTAATTTAAGGACATACCAATTTTATCGTTTTATTATCATCATGGTTTTTTTTCTACGCCATAAACTTTGTACTAAAGGTTCCTTCATTAATCACAACAGACTCAACTACAGTGCTGTCCATGATTGTCGGTTGATGGAAGTGAACCGAGGGTTCACTGGCTGTAGGATTCTTACGTTCCTTTCATTTTCGTGCTACTGTAAAATCAGGCCGTTTACCCTAGAACAAAAGATGATTAGTGATATTCCCAACTGGTATCTCCATCTTATTTTTTATTTTTATCCCCCTGGTGTCCTCGAAGGATTGAACAACAGACGAACCCGAAGCTCTCTATTGTCCCAAGGGGGCCAGTGCTGGTCACCTCGAAGGCTTTAAACACCGGCAAACTCGAAGCTCCCAGTGCCCCAACGCTGGCTTTGTGGCTCAGCTCGAAGCCTTGAATGGTAAGCATTCTCAAAGAACCTTACCACGCCACCTATTCCTGCATTTTCAACAAAGAAAAAACTCGTACTTGCTCCTTATAATTATCTAGCAAAAGCTGTGCCTTTTTGCGTTTTTTGCCTTCCTCCATGTTAGCAATAGCCTCAAGAGATGCAATATAACTTTCTATTTTGCGGTCGAACAGCTCCAAGTCACAAACTTCCAAAAACTCGGTAATATTCCATTTCGATGGACTTGTTTAGCGACAATCGCGATATTTTTTACACTGACAAGACACAGGGCGTGATTAGGTTACGCAAACTATGATCATCTGATTTATTAAACGTTTTTTTTTTTCTCACTATTGCTAACTACGAGATTTTTACACCAATACTCTTTTTCTACACTATACAAAAAGAAATTTCAATAAAATAACACCAACCAATTGTTGTTTTGTTGAACTTTTTGATAATCATCTTTAAAATTGATGCCATAATTTTAGAAAATCGTTTACCTTATTTTACTTAGAAAAAGCTTACTCAGCATATTTTATACTTATTACACTTTGATAAACTCACAAAATGCAATGACTCATTTGATTTATTATAGAAGAAGTCCCTAAAAATTTTGAATTATTATTACGAGTACCCTAGGTCCTGGGATATTGGGTTAGACGCAGTCTTACAGACTTTTTTTTTAGATTAGTCAAATCACTTGGCATTAATAATTTGGGGACTTGGGATACTGATTAAGAATAATCAAGGCCAAATCAGTTGATGTAACAGTATTTGTTCAATTCTTGATCGTATCGAAAAAATGTACTGTATAACACTTTTTTGATTGTTTAATTAATCATTTATATTACAATAAAATTTAACGGTAAACTCTATTTAAAAAGTTTATAAAAGACAATAAAATATAAAATAAACAATATAAAACCCGAAAATCCGGAATTTTTTTTTTACCGTCTAGCACTTGCATATAGTATTCCCCTTTTAGCGTACCTCCACACTATAAGACCCGGGTATTATCCTAGAGATAAAAAAAATTTCCTATTTTAAGACCCGAGTACAACTCAATTTCTATCAGGGAGGTATTGTATAAAACCCAGGTATTTGCTAGTTTAGCATAAATAAGCGTTACAAAGTACCCGTACCCGGTAACTTCCAAAGAACCCCCAGGTATTATTCAATTTTTAGAACAGGTTTTTTGTATAAGACCTGGGGTATTATATGCAGTGCTAGACGGTATTTCTTTGTTAGACTTTGAAAGTAATGAAACTGGTGGAAATTGACTTACATGTGCAGTGTTATTAGTTATTACCGTTATCACTTTCCATACTCGTTTCACGAAGTTGTGTAACTTTTATAAACTTAAATTTTTTAAAATCAAGTGTATAATTTTTCTTTGCCAATATAAAAGTATTTAAGTAAATTTTACGAAAAATTACTACGAGGAAAATTATTCTTCTAGGAGAAAAATCGAAAAAAAAAAATAATTTCATGAGGATGATGTTATGCTTATCAAAGCGACACGTCACAAGATCGCGTCTGATTTATTTTAGTATGGACAGACAGATCATTTGACAGTTGCGATACAGATTTTATACTGTAATTAAACTTTCAAGAATGCACTCAATTTATTTAGTAAAGTTACTATCAGTAAATGTTGGCATTTTTAACATATTATTTACATGTATTATGATATTTAAAAAAAGCAAGCTTTAAACACAAAAAAAAAACGAAATATTTCATTAGAGCAATTACAATCTTTTATATTTGTTTAATTTTCTAGAGCATTTTTTACATTATCATCCTCCAACAATAATTCATAGGCTTCTCTAAATTCAACTTGGGCAGATCTCCAAGCATAACTGGCAATATAGACAATATCTTGTGTCAATTGTGAATTATTAGAATTATTATTGATCGAATCTTTTAACACAAGATAAAATAAAAGAAAAGATGGATCATTTTTGAATTCTTTAGCTTTTTTATATTGATAAAGAAGAGTACATGCTTGAGAGGATGTGGGTACAGGAATTGTGATGGTAAAATTATTGAATCTTACAATTGTTGTCAAATTTTGATTTGATTCCTGATTTGTTTGAGGAAAATATTTTGAAGACCAAGCACGAAGAGCCTCTAAACAGCACATTTTTCATAGAATTTGATACTTAAGCTGTTAACTGTAATACAAATTATTTACACGAGAAATTAAACAATTTTCGTTATCAAAGCACTCACTATTTAAATAATTGTTCGAGAAAACTACAATAATAAGAGCAAAAGATCAAATATATCCTTATTATCTTTAATTACAAAAGACATTTTCCAAACTGAGTTGAGTAGAGCTAGCATCATTTAACGCGTCGGCCTTTCAACGATCAGTTCGCGTAAATTCCGTTATTATTAACGATAAACAATGAGGAGTTACTCGTTTAATTATTGAAATATATATCGACAGTTTAGATCAAATGTTTTTTGTTATTGTTTGTTCATTTTGCTAGTCGATTCAGTCGATTCATGCGTTTCATGTTAGCTAATTTGTAAGATTTTGATTGGACGAATACTGACTTATGTCAGACAATATGTATCGCAGTTACTCAAGTAAATCAGCAATTGTAAACATATCCTCGGCGTAAAAAGTTTCACGCGTAATAATATCAATTTAGCCATCATTTTCAGTTTTGATTTATTATTAACAAACAATTAAGACAAAGATTTCAAAATAGTACACGTTACGAGTATTGTTAATATTACATTTATATGACTTCCTTTGTTAGACAATTTCTCTTATCTAAAATTAACAACCGAATTCAGAATCTCATGTTTCCAAACTCATAAGATCATAAAATACTTTTTAAATTGTTTAAAAGAAAATTATTCATATTAATTGCTCGATTATATTGTAATCCATATTAGTTAGATGTAAATATCAAAATCCTGATCTGTACTATTTGCTCATTATAACTTGCTGATCACGGAAATAATAAACTAAGTGTATTTAAACGGAATTCCTTATTTACTTGTATTATATTACTGCATGCATAATACGTCAATTATTTTATCATTTTACAAATAAATCATTAACCTTATATTAATCATCAATTATTAAATCATATGTTAAAAACATAGCACAGAAGTTAATGAGGGAAATTATTGATCAAATGCATCATGTTTTCTTTGTATGAAAATTATAAACGTACAGTACAATTTATCTGATAAACACAAAATATTTTAGATCATTGCAAAAGAATGTTTCTTATATACTCATTAATTCGAATAAATCTAGTATAATAATAATATAAGTATCTCCGTAAAGAGGTCAAACATTTCTCGAGTTAACCAAAGAAGAACTTCAAAGTGTTGGGCTGAAGTTAGGTCTGTAAAAGCGTTACTTGACAAAATTAAGACCCTTAAAGAAAAGCCAAAGCATTTTTCTCATACAAGAGTTTGAAGGAAGCGTTGGTGAAATACTGTATTGACTCTAATGGAACAGATACCATCCCACTATTTTCTGTAGGCCTGGATACAAAGTAATAGGTGATAAAGTACAAGGTGGGTTATCTTTGTAATCAAGGTATTAAGATAGTTTTTTTCTGGAACCGCCTGGTCTTGCAAATTTCTTGGCATTTTTTTCAAGGATATACTAAAAGCTGAGAATCTTATTTATGTCACTAAGATAAATCAGAGCAAAATCTAATCAAGAGTTTAGCTCATAATATCAAACAGCTAGACAAACGAATATGAGAAAATGAAAGCAAGATGAGATCTAATGATCCTGCTATTTTTATTCAATAGGATGCTAATGAATTCAATAATACAGCAATACAGGACAAACGTTACAAACTTGATCTCATAAACTATATTACTAGAAGAGGAGGTGTAATCTTTAATGAACAATTTTCCTTATTCATATTTAGGAAATCACTCAATGTTAAGAAGGGTTTCCCATGGTATAAGAATCTCGTTGATATTTTTGGATCTGTTAACCATGTTTTAATTATTTTCTTTTCTACTTTTTATTTGTTAAAGGGCTCATCACCAGACAGGAATTCCAGACATTTATAATTCAATTTGCCATATTAATAAGTTATCAGATGATAGTGCAATCGATTATAAGTTGTTTGAATTTTTTTAAAAAATAATATAATTATGAGATTATATCACAAAGTATATTTTTTTTAGTGTTTTATATTGTTAATGGGTTGCTACCTAGTCTTCTTTTTTTTGTATGTATAAAATCTGATAAATCGTTTATAAAAATGCAATGTCAAATAAATGGATCAAGTCTTAAAAAAATTTTATCATTTACAATAATATCCTGCAGACATGTTTTACACACTTATTGCTATAACTCTCTGAAAGAGAATTCAGAGTATCCTTTTCCTTCTTGTTCAGAATATGTTAAAAACAATATTAACAAAAATTCTAACAAGTCATAGAATGACATTCTTCCAAAGTAATAGCTTTTATTGAACTGCAATTTGAAGGGTATGAGTTATTATGTAATCTTCACAAATTTTCAGCTTTTCAGTATTATTTTAAAAGTCTGTCTCACTAAAATGCGTTTTTAAAATAAAGACTGTAAATCTATTCTCACTAAGCAAGTTATTAATTATCATTTTAGGGATACGATTAACAAAAGACTTGATGAAATATTGTTGGATATACCTAACTAAAGTTCTGAATGGTTCAGTCCAGTTCTATTTCAGTTCCAGCCAAATCTGATCATAAGATTTTACTGAAAGTGTTTTTCAGTTTAAAATATTTACTGAAACATATTTTCAGATAGAACTTTAACTGAAAACATTTTCAGTTAAAACCTCTTACCAAATACACTTTATTTTGAAGTGTTTTGTTCAGTCTGGTTCAGTTCAGTTTTTTTGAAACTGAAACCTGGAACCAAACTGGTTTTTTTAAACCGTAACCATTTTTGGTAAATGTTTTTTAACTGAAAACTTTTTCAGTAAAAGTTCTATCTAGAAATGGTTTTCAGTAAAAATTTTAAACTGAAAAATATTTTTGGTAAAATTTTATGGGCCAAAACCAAAAACGAAACCAAAAACTGCAATTCAGAGCCCTATACCTAACAAGCAATTAGCGCTTAAAATATTAAACAAGGAGGTTAAGATAGGACTCCAAATAATATATAAATATGAGTTTGCTTAATAATCATATTAAAAAAACCCTATATAAGACTTTTATTTGCTTATTTTAATATAAAATTTTTAGTTGGTTAGATATTTAAATGCATAGTTAAACTTATTTTTATTTTAGCTCAGTAATTATATTTGTATAGCAAAACCTCTTATTCGTATAACAAAGATTTTCATATATATATATATATATAGAGAAAATTTTAATTTCACACGTATATCAAAAAAATTTTTTTACAAAAGATTTTTTTAAACTGATACTTCTTTTCTATTATTTTACACATTTTAATTTTATAAACACAATATTGTATTTAATATTTATAAAAAAAATCATATTTTTATAATAATATTCTCATATTCTTATTTTTTGTTTACTAATTTTACTCATATATAAAATGAATTTTGGACAAATAAAATTACCTTTTTATGTTTAAGTAAATTATTCAGCAGTTGTAAAAAGTATTTGTATTTCAATTTTTATGATTCTAAGTATAATATTTGTGAAGATAATTATATTTTTTAAACAGTACTAACTCCAAAAAATTTGTTTTTCTCTTTTAATTTCAGGATGTAATAACATCATTTTGGTCAAATGAAATTACTTTTTTATGTTTAAAAAGTTGTTCATGATGTCGAATCTACTTGTGTATAAATTTTTATAATGATTAGACTAATATTTGTGAAGTATTGGCTATTTTTGTATTATCAATTTTTTGCAAAAACTCATTTTGCAACTTCGGAGCATAATTTCACCACTTTGGTCAAATGAAATTGCCTTTTTCCACTTAAGTAAAGTTGTTCAACGAGTCGAATTTACCTATAATAAAACTTTTAGAATGATTGAATTAATATTCGTGAAATGCGACCAACTTTTGTTCTTTTAATTATTTATCATTTAAGTGATTTTAATTTTAAAGTGTAATTTTTTTTGTTTTAAATCAACTTGTTAACTTTAAGAAGTTGTTCATAAGGGTTAGCAATAATTTATATTTTAATTTTTATAAATCTAAATATAATAATATTTAAAATTTTAAAACTATTTTTAAAATAGTAATAGTATATTAATATTATATTAATATTAATTAAAATTAAAAATTCTGAAGTTGGTATATCATTTTATATTATTAATTTATTAATATTTAGTGAATTAATTTCACAATTTTTTTTCGCAATGATATAAAAATTAATTTACTATTACTATATATATATTTATTATAATTAAATTATCTTTTATACTTAAATAAAGTTATATATGCCAGAAAAAAAATTGCTTGGCAGAATAAAAAATTCAAAGGTTATAATAAGAGTTTGCTTAGCAGAACTTAAAATAATTTGTTTATTGATCATAGTAAATTTTGAAATTTTCATCTGATCTATATATATATTGTTTAGATTCCTGTTAAGATGAATATTAAGAAAAGATGTTTTTCACAATGTTTTTAATAATTATTAGTTTTTGTATTATTTTTTCAGCATTATTAATTGGCTTATTTCAGATAATGATATTCATGACTAACATTTTTCAAAAACATATATTAGTATGGCAATTTCTCATTACTATTAATAAAAAAAAATAATCAACAAATAATAAGATATTCTCGTATTAATTACACATCTGTGACTTATATGAGATTCATAATTTGTTTTACTTTTTGCCTATACAAATGAGTACCATATTTGTGACTTAATTATACTTATTTAATCAGATACTGGATTGGATTTGTTATATATAACCCTTTTGTTTAGTATTAATTTATATAACTTTTTTTATTTTATGAAATAAAAAGGTTCTTTGGAACTGAAAATCTTGGCATAACCTAATAATTCTTTACTCTGGTTGCATTATCTGACATTTCATCTTTCAAGCTACTAAACAACTGATCAATAACACTTAAAATCAAAAAATAATCATGTTTAACATCACTAAAAATTTGTTTT
This sequence comes from Rhizophagus clarus, assembly GCA_015698045.1. NCBI lineage: Eukaryota > Fungi > Glomeromycota > Glomeromycetes > Glomerales > Glomeraceae > Rhizophagus > Rhizophagus clarus. Next base: position 143,860 of record BLAL01000057.1, on the reverse strand, counting down.
TCTTTATTATTTTTCTTCATATTATTTGCTTTTTTTTATAATTTGCATTCTTTACATGCTATTACTCACTTTTCATGTCATTTGAATACTGTCTACTAGACATATTTCTTAATAAATAAATATAATAAACACATATTTTGTAAAAATCATAAGTAATAATATAATTAATTTACAGTATTTACAACTCAAATGAGTAAAAAATTTAGGTGGCCTTATTTAATGCTAAAATATCTTAGAAGGAGTTAAAGATGTTAGCTGTAATTGTAATATTAAGATACAGTATTATAAGTAATAGGTTGCAATCTAGTCCATTTAAAATTCAAAAGTTGCAATGTTATAATTATGTTGTAATGCTGTAATTGTATCATAATATCATAATTATATTGTATAATAGATTTCAATATGGATTTAAATGTACAAGTTGAATTTGCAGTTAGTTTGTTAACATTTTTAAATAATGCAATAAAAAAATGGTTTCACAACATTTTTTTAATCATTTCATAAAAATGATTTTATATTTCAATTTAATAAAAAAACCAGTTCATAACAGTTAATTAATTTAATAAAAAACCCTGTTGTGAAATGGTTTTATATTTAAAAAAACCATTTTGCAACAGTTCTTAATGTAATAAAAAGAATTTGTTAGCGAAGGTAACTGATATTTCATAATATAAATTTTTAACTGCGAATTTGATCTTTTTCACCTAATCTAATGATCATAGATGTTGCTCAAATAGATCTTTTTCAATATCTAGTGGGACATCTCAGATCTTGATCTCAAAATCAGATTGAAGATTGGGCTGATTTTGTGTAAATGACTCCATTTTACTAAATTTAGTTGGATTGTTGACCATGATAGTTTTTGCCATAACTTTATTGGCTGAATCTTCAGTTTCACAAACAACTTTAATTATCTTTACGCCTTCGATTGTAGTGGTTGAGAATATGCGTGTCAGCCCTACTACATGGCAGAACACGTGATTCTTTTTTTCTGTATTGTTCTGGCCTGAAACTAAGTCTAAAGGAAAGAGGAGAGTAATTTTTTGAGACTTTCCTATTACTGTACAGCATGGTTGTGTCTTATTCGTATCATTCTGCTGACTAGAGGTAACAGTGGTAGTTGTAGCAGTGTGAGCTTGTGCATGGATTGAAGTTTCAAGTCTAGCAGTAGTTTGTTGTTGCAAGTTATCAAGAGTACCTTGACTCTCTGTAGAGGCTGTAGAAGTACTTCCAGTATTAACAGAGTTTATATTTTCAACTCCTTCCATTACTTTTCCTTTTCTAACTACAAGAAAAGTAATAAAATATTACGTATAACAGGTATTTTTGATAATTTTAGTGAGTAATTCTTCTTATCCAAATTGTGGCAAAAAGATCAGCAGGAAGAGTTTTTCTTTAATATATTTATAGTAATTATTATATTCTTTAAAATCATTTTAAAATAATAAAAATAAGAAATAATCAAAGATAAATTGAATAATTGATTAACTTTAAATCTGTTTTTGTTTTGAAGCAATAGATTTAAAATATTAATTGTCATAATTGAGACATTTTGTGCTTAGTAATAGAAATTATAGTAATTATAAAATATATGGTAAATAAAATAATAATAAATATTATCTTAGTTATATCTATTTAATTAATAAATTCAAATTTATAATAATAGTATAGAGAATTTTATTTTATGAAATAGATTATTTTATCTTATAAATTTGTAAAACAATGTAATGATTTTATATTAATATCTACAAGTTACCAGTTTTTCATTTATCTAAATTATTTATATAATAAATTATCTTATATTAAAAAATAAGTAATATATTTATTTATTTTATTAATTATTATATAATAATAAATTAATTTTACTGAAAATCATGCTCTTCATTTTTGTAAAATAATAAATATTGGAATAATAAAGTTTAAAAATTATGAGTATTTAGTTTGTATTATAATAGGATTCTGATTATTAGGATTTAAATGATTTTCATTTTAATTCTATATATTTACAGTTATATATATCAATATTTTTATTAATTATTAATATAATACATATAATTTATAAATGTAGCAAATTTATTATTTACAATAAAAAATCATAGGATTAAATTAAACTTTTGAAAATATATATTAATTATAAAACAAATAGACTATAAATAAAAAGAGTTATTAAACAAATATTTATAAATAATTTTTTAAAAATTAATATTTACTAGATCAACCTTCATTATTTATAGCTATTAGAATATAAGTAAAAATAAATATCTTTTTTATTTAAAATATTAATTAAATAATTTTAGATTATTCTATAACTGATAAATCTCATAAAAATAAAATTTATACTAGCTATTTTTTACTATTTCTTTAAAAGATTGCTTATATTTTAATTAAATATTATTAAATAAAGTTAAATCAATAAAGTTTTTCTTTATTATTATATATTTTTTTAAGAATATTTGAAAAAAAAATCAAATAGAATATTAATAAATATATTGAAATAGGATTCTGAATAATATATATATAGTTTATATTAAAATCCAAATTTTTTACTATAATCAATAAGCAAATTATTTTAAATTTTACTAAGCAAAATTTTATTATAGTATTAAAAATTTTATATTATTAAACAACTTATTTTATAACATATATAAAAATTTTTATAAATAATTTATAAATTTATATTTATAGTATAATTTATTATAAAAATTAAAATATAAATAAATTTTAATATGATAAATAATATGATTTAAATATTAAAATATTAAAAATTTAAAAATTAATACTATTATAAAGATAATCTTTTAATAAATATTATATCTAAAATCAGAAAAAATAAAATACAATTATTTTCAATTCTTTAAACAATTTTATTTAAATATAAGAAGCTGATTTAATTTAATTATTTAATTACCAATCTGCCTAAAATTGGTATTGTATTACTAATAAAATTTGGAATTAAATTTGCCAATTTTGTGCTAGAATATAAACTTTAAAAAAAAGATATTTTATAGGCAACATATTAAAATAAAAGTTATATAATATATTAAAAAAATATCTGAAAAAAGAATTTGCAAAAAAAATTATACATTCATATGCAAAATAATAAGTTTACTATACATATGTATCAAATTTTCATCTTAAAATATACAAAATTTTAATACTTTATTTTATTATATTAAATTAATTATATTAAAAATATATAATTTTTAGTTATGAGAGAACTCTTCCTGTAGATCTGTAAAACCAATTTTTTGTGGAAGAAATAATTTTATTTTTCAACATGAAGAAAAGATTTCTACTAACAAAACTAGCCAAGAAAGTAGAAAAACTGGACTTGCCACCTTTAGTTATTATAGACTATGACTCAAAAAGTTTACTTTCTGACCATTTTTACGATATTATTACAACTTTTTATCAGACCTTATCGCTAAAAATTTACCCTTTTTCAACTCCATAGTATTTTCAGGCCCCATATGATTTTGATGAATTTTTTGAGAAATATAATGACTAACAAGTTCCTGGTAGCAAGTTGATAGAGAAAATAGATATTGAGTGATGACTGTTACCCCTCAAACTGCTAGCTTTTTTACTTGCCTTCTCAATATTTTTCTTTTGGACGACAAACTCATGGGAATATTACTCTTGAATTCCAAAATTCGTCAAGAGATGATAAATTACAAAGTACAATATCCAGATATGAAAATTTTAGGGGATCCTATGTACTAATCAGACATATCAATTAATGTTAATGAGATTGATGATGATTTAAAAGGATTATTGGACAATAAGTCAAGCGCTACACCTCCATGCAATAATGCATCTTTACCTGTCACATCCTTGACCAAATCTCAGAAAAAAAGTGTTAAAAAAAAGGTCTGTAAGAAGAAGAAAAAAGCATTGTGATTACAAACTCCTTCTGAACTGGATGAAAAAGTAGTACCCACTTTTAGTGCTGAATCTTCTGAGTATACACCCTTTAAACTTTCTGGTTCAAGAACGATTACTTTTAATTAAAGTTTACTTTCTCCTCCTTTCACATCCTTTAAACAGTTGAAGCAAGATTCTAAACTGCAATTAACGCCTATTGACAATGGAAAGAAGTTAAAACAGAAAGAGACAGACAACAATTTAAAGAATAGAAATGTTATTATTACTGGTTATTAGCCTCAAGAAGAAAAACAAGCATAATTACTAGACCTTGTAATGTATGATATACCAGCATAATAGGATAACTATACCCTCTTAGCCAATTTGGAACGATGGGGTAAGATTATTTCAGTCAGTACAAGGGTGCACAAGAAGTATTTATCTGTAAGAGTAAGACTGATTCCTGACCAGAGTGCTTAAAATGCTATAATGGAGGGGATTGGACTATAGTTGTTTTCAAAATTCAATTGGCAAATCTGAAATCTGAAATTACTAAATTACGTAAATCCGTAATTATACACTCTAAAATTCTAAAATTTGTATAACAGTATGGAAGTATGAATATTTCCAGATCTAGTAGTCCAATTTTAATGATCTTACTCTCGTTCAATTCGTCTCATCAAGACGAATCTAATGATATATATTACAATACTCTAGCATCGATATTGATAAAGTTATCTCACTGCAAATATTTAGTGATTATTAGTGTCAGAGCATGATCTAGTGATTGGATTTACATTCTTATTATCATTCAATTCGTCTCATCAAGATGAGTCTAATGATATATATTGCAGCATTCTAGTATCGATATTGACAAAGTTATCTCACTGCAAATATTTAGTGATTATTGGTATTAGAGCACGATCTAGTAAGTGGAATTTTACATTTTTATTATCATTAGATTCGTCTCGATGTGATGAATCGAATGACAGTAAGATCATCAAAATCAGATAACTAGTTGCAAAGTTATGGTTTACTAAATTTTTAAATATAATTCGGCCAAAATTTAGGTTAATTCTGGCCAAATATTTTTGTAATATGAAATTAAATACAGAATCCAAAATTAAATATGGAATTCAGATCTTTCCTAATAAATTATTTAATAATTACAGAATTACAGAATTATGTAATTCCATAATATGAAATTAATTTCAAATACAAGTATAAACTGGACTATTAACTTAAAAGGAATCTCTGTTCAATAGTTCCTGGCTTCCTGAAGTCTCTCTGAAAGAAAACAACATGAGAAATTCTAAGCTGTTGTATATAACATTCCAGATGATATGACAGATGCCTCCTTATTCCCAAATGGACGCCCACACCAATTTTTGTTAGATAGTGACATAAAATTATTTAAAATTGTTAAAGAAGTTGATAGGTCTAAAAAGATGATAGGTTATTTTGATACTTGGAATCATGTTTCCACCCCACATTAATAACCCTTAGTTTTGGAATGACAAATAAATCTCTTGGTACTATTATTCCACTCCCAACTTCAAGAATTTACATAAATTTGCTCAAATTGGCAATACAGACAAGTTCTCAAGGACATCCAAAGGGTCTAACTTCTCTTTTTCAGGTTTTAATACTAATAATCATAAGAACGATCAAATAAAACTTCTAAATCTGACCGCTCTTCCAAGAAGATCACTCAATCAAGAACTGGTCAGTCCTCTAAGCCTGACGTAAAACATTTAATAGCTGGACTGAAGGCATTGTTAAAACATTATATTTAGTTTAGTTGGAAGGGATAAATAGATTATCTCACACTAACTTCTTGTCATACTTAGCATTCGTTTTATGTAATATTTTTTATTTTATTAGATCGTAGAATATTTCTTTTTTTTTCTTTTCATTTTCTTTATACCTTGAACAATTCTATAACTAAACTTCCTATTACACTAAAGAGAATAAGCTAGGACTATAGTAGTCATGAGATATATTTGTGACCCTAGTGTGAGGAAAAAATAAACTTGGTTTATTTGAATTTTTGTATACTTATCTATCTTTTTTTTAATAATAAAAGCATTTCTTTTGACTAAAAAAAAAAAATATATAATTTTTAGTTATTAAAATTATTTTTAAAACATATTTGAAATATTTTTATTATTAAAAACAAATAAAAGTTGAAGAAATCCAATTATAGGAATATAATTATAAAAAATCATATTTACTAAAGTTTTACAAAATAAAGAAAAATATTATATTTATAGTATTTTTATTTGTGAAATAAGTGAAAATTTATTCTATATGTAAAATATAAAAAATGCTTTTTTTATTATTATTATTAACCCCAAATTTTATTAGTAACGTAATACTAATCTTAAGCAGATCAGCAATTAATTAAAATAGTAAAATTATACTTTAAACTTATAAAATAAATAATTAATAAAAAATTAAAAGTATAAAACTTGACTGTATTTCACAAATATTAAACTAATCTTTCTAAACTTTTTACTGTAAATAGATTTAATATTATAAACAATTTTACTTAACATAAAAAAAATAGTTTTATTTGACTAAATAATGAAATTATACTTTAAAATTGCAAAATAGCTTTTTATAAGAAAATTAATACAAAAATAGTTAATATTTTATAAATATTAGATTAATCATTATAAAAATTTGTATACAAGTAGATTTAATCCTGTTAAATAACTTTACTTAGTATAAAAGTTAATTTTATTTGGCTAAAATGATGTAATTATATCTTAAAATTAAAAAGAAAAAAAAAAATTAAAAAATTTTTTTATAAATATTATATCTGATTCTAAAAAAATTAAGATTCAAGTAAGTACTTTTGATATTGCTAAATAACTTTACTTAAATAACTAAAATTCATTTTATATATAATTAAATTTAATAAATAAAAAACAAAAATAAGAGAATATTATTATAAAAAATGTATTTTTTTTTATAAATATAATATTTAACTTTATGAAAACTAAAGTATATAAAATTAATAATATATTGAAAAAAAAATATCTGTTTAAAAAAATTTTTAAAAATACATATAAAATTAAAATTCTATTTTCATATACTTTTTTTTTTTTTTTTTTTTTTTAGTCAAAGGAAGTGCTTTTATTCAGAGAAAAAAGATAGAAAAGTATACAAAAAATCACTGAAACCAAACCTACCCATTCCCCACACTAGGGTCACAAATATATCCCATGACTACTATATCCCTAGCCTATTCTCTTTAATATAATAGGAAGTCTAGTTATAGAATTGTTCAAGGTATAAAGGTAAACGAAAAAATAAAAAGAAAAATTCCACGATCTAATAAAACAAAAAACATTACATAAAGCGAATGCTAAGCATGACAAGAAGTTAGTACGGAATCTTCTATCTATCCCTTCCAACTAAACTAAACATAATGTTCTAATAATGCCTTCAGCCCAGCGATTAAATGTTTTACATCCAGCTTCTTAGACTGGTCGGTTCTTGAGTGATCGATCTTCTTGGTAGAACGTCCAGATTTGGGGGTTTTATTTTGATCGTTCTTGCGGTTGTTAGTATTAAAACCTGAAAAAGAAAAATTAGGCCCTTTAGGTGTCCGTGAAGATTTGTCTGCATTGCCAATTCGAGCAGGTCTACGTAAATTCTTGAAGTTAGGGGTGGAATAACGGCACCAAGAAACTCTAACGTCATTCCATAGCTGTGGGTTATTTATGCGAGTGAAAACATGATCCCAAGTGTCAAAGTAACCTATCAGCTTTCTAGATCCATCAAATTCTTTAACTAATTTAAAGGATTTTATGCCACTGTCCAACAAAAATTGGTAAGGGCGTCCATTCGGGAATAAGGAGGCATCCGTCATGTCTTCTGGAAGATTGTACACGACAGCTTGGAACTTTTCTCGTTGTTTCCTTTCTGAAAGGTTCCAGGAAGCAGGAAACCATCGAACCGGAATTCCTCCCAGGTTGACAGTCCAGTCCCCTCCGTTGTAACATTTCAAGCACTCATGGTTAGGAATCAGTCTAACCCTCGCAGATAAATACTTCTTGTGCACCCTTATGCTGACTGATATGACCTTACCCCATCGTCCTAAATTGGCCAACAGAGTATAGTTATCCCATTTGGCCGGAATATCATAGACTACAAGATCCAGTAGTTGTGCTTGTTCTTGATCTTGAGGAATATACCCGGTAATAATAACATTTCCATTTTTCAACTTATTGTCTGTCTCTTTCTGTTTTAATTTCTTCCCATTGTCTATAGGAGTGGATTGCGGTTTAGAATCTCGCTTCAACTGCTGCTTATAGGGTGTGGAGGGGGAGAAAGAATACTTTGATTAAAAGTAACCGTCCTTGAACCAGAAGGTTTGGAAGGTGTGTACTCAGGAGATTCAGCGCTAAAAGTGGGCACTGTTTGTTCATCCAGTCCAGAAGGAGTTTGTAGTTGCAAACCTTTCTTCTTCTCCTTACGGGCCTTCTTTTTAGCGCTCCTTTTCTGAGATTTGGTCAAGGGCGTGACAGGTATAGGTGTGACATTACGTGGGGGTGTGGCGAGTATTTCATCGTCAAATAATTCAACTGAGTTTGTATCAGATCCATCAAAATTCATCGACGTATCTGATTGGTGCATAGAATCCCCTAGATTTTCCATATCGGGCGTTTGTTTACTTGCAATTTCCAACGCTCGGCGAAATTCGAAATCCACGAGAAAAATTTCCCAGTGTTCGTCGTCCAAGAGAAAGATATTGAAGAGGGTAGCTAAAAAGTGAGCTATAAGGTGAGAACTCTCGACGTCATCAAAGCGTTGTGCCAGGAGTTCCCGAGGGACTAGTTGGTCCCTATGTTTGTAAAGAAAATCCCCTAAGGCCCCGCGGGTCATGGGTGTTAAGGAGCCAAAGAGAGGAACAATAGAACTGATGTGTAGTGCAAGAAAGTCTACTATAACATCGTGAAAACGATCAGAAGGTATACTCTTTAATACAGAAGTAGGAGTAACTTGGGTCGTAGAAGACGTTGATGCTGTTTTTGGAGCTGGTTTTGGTAGCAAAAAACCTTTCTTCATGATGAAAATAAAAATTTTTTCTTCCGTGAAAATTTGGTTCACAGATCTGCAGGAAAGAGTCCTCCAATTTTATATCTCTCTATTTTCATATACAATTGTTCTTCTATATAATTATTTTCTGTATAATTATATCTTTTATTCTGTTTAGTCACACTACATATTTCCAGTTTTTTAATATAAAAAATACTCCTTTATAATTACAATTACCTTATAATTACTATTATATCAAATTGTTAGACTAATAAATTAATAAATATATAATAAATTTTTTCTTTATAATTATAAACCAAATATTTCAATTTGAATAAAATAATACAAATCACAAATTATAAAGCAAAAAATTATGATTTATATCTAAAAATATTTACGAATTAGTAATATAAATATAAGTTGGATGGTATATAAAGTAGTGTTATAATCTAATTAATGGAATAAACTACTAATAATGTAAAATAAAAATAATGTAATATTTTATTAAAAAAATATACATAATTATACTATTAATATAATTTATAATTTGTTGATTAATATTTATTTTTAATAAACCTTAATATATTCTTCAAGTTATTTTTTTCTAGTGTTAAAACATAAAAATTTTATTAAAAAAAAATTGGATTATATAATAATCATAATTATTCTATAAGTGCACAAAAATTTAATTAAAAAACATGAAATTCATTTCAGTTTTAATTAATTAATTTTTTTTTTTTAAAAAAAAAAAAAGAATTAATATTATTTATCTACAAAAATGAGAATATACCAATTTTTTTTTAATTAATACTAATTATATAAAGAAAATCTAAATTTTAAAAAAAAAATATTTCTAAGGAATTTGAAATTTTTATTTTTACACCATAATCCTTATATGAAGCTTATATGAACTTAATTTAGCAAGGCGATACCCGAAACATAATAAGTTACATAAAATGTTCAGTGACCCAAATAATCATGTAATCCTTTCTTTTTAGATAACACCCGAATTCCTGACCCTATTTACGGGTCCTAAGTCCATGGAATTTTTGTGGGTTTGATATAATATTTACTTTTTAGTTTTCATCGATGTTATCGCTGGGTACCGAAAAATAAGGAAACGGTTTACCAAATATGTACAGTAAAAAGAATTTTAGGAATAATTTGCCTTTTTGATTGGACAATTGTCAGGATCAAGTTTTTCCCGAATATTTCTTTCACAAATAACAAGATATAACATACTTTTGGTTTCATGACAGTGCAATACATAGATATTGAGTTCATAAAAATATTCGAACGTATTTTTACGCGCATTCAAGACGAAAATAGATTGTAATATATAATTAACTACAAAATCTTTTTTTGGTTTATTAAAATAAAAAGTCTTGTAATCATTTAGATAATTAATTATGCAATATATGAAACCAACGCGACTTTTTAATTATGGCCGTTATTGGTTTGTCATCTTCATTTGAATTACGTAAAATAGCATATTCAAATTCCTTTCGTTTTCATAACTTAGTTCAAGATTTTCATTATATTTCAAAATAACGCTTAAAAAATTTAATTACATAAACAAATAGCGCCGTCTTTATTGATAAATGAGAGCAAATGAGAAGGATTAAGCATAGGTATCTAATTAAACCTCATTGTAATGCTCCTTTTGGTACAATAACCTGCTAAACAAGTGATGCTTTATTGTAATTATTGTAAAAGATTAAATAAGCAACATAATGCTTACTTCTTGCAGGTTGATTCATATGCTACGTTTAATAAACGGAAAATAATTTTATTTTGATTATTATACATTTATTTGTTAGTTTATTATGTAATCATTACATATAGTGTTTCAAGATAGACAAGGATGCAATAATATATAACTCAATCCAATCATTTTGATTCAAATCAATTCAATAACGGACGGTATTACGTTATAATACATACCGCCCATTATTAGAACAAAAATTCTTTTGAAATTGTACAAATTTATGTATTCTTTTTTCTTTTTTCATTTTTGTTTTTTTTTCGTTTTTTTTTTTTTTTTTTTTTTTTTTTTTTTACTGAATTCCATCTTATGGATTAAGCATATATGATTTCCTAAATTGTACATGAATTTCTACTTTTTTTTATTACGCCAACAGATTTTTTTGTAAATCCGAAGTAAATCCATTTTGGGTTTAGTATGTCAGGTATTCAATGAACAATAAAGCCACAATAGGACGAGAAAGGAATAATCCAGACACCACAAACAAAATATCAACGAATTAGGCGCGTGGGTTTCTCCATACACATTTAAATGAATATTCAATGAAAAAAAAAAAAATTCGTAATATGCTGTTTGAGAACTTATTTTTTTTTTTTAAAAAAAAAAAAAAAAGAAAATTTATAAAATTTTATTGTATGATCATAGAATATTTTTTTTTTTTTTGTAGTTTTATTCTAATTTGTAATATAATGTTTCGTATTGTGTATAATTATTAAAATTAAGGAGATAAATTGATTGATTATTTGATTATTTACATATTTGTTATTTACGTTTAATTCCTTATTAAAATTCATTGAGAATTTTAAGAAAGAATCAACTGTTTATGAAATGAATATTTACTACTATATAATGAATCTAACTAAAATGTCTTTTTAATGAATAAATTGTCCGTAAAGAAATGAAAATATAATGTTTTCAAATTTTAACATCTTGCGCCAAGATTAAATCTTTTCGATACCATAAATAATTTCTTCTTTTCGTGTATAATATCTATTTCTGGATTTCGTATTGGTTCTTGAATTTGTGATACTTGAGATTCTCGACTGTAAGAAATACGTTGTTGTAATTGTTTTTGTTCGATAGTTGTATCTGAAACGATAGTATTTTTGACTGTTTGTTGTTTCTTAGTAGAAAGTTTGTAATTTATCACGGATTTAAAAATCCTTTGAACAGCAGCATCGTTTGGATAAAAGAAGCTTGAAGGACATTCAAATGATAAAGGAGTTACCCAACGTTCACCACCTCTTGATTTTGTATCATTGGCAGGAGGGATATCAATTATTGAATAATTGAACTTGAAGGGAACCTTTAAGTGACCTGCACGATAAACATATTGAATCTTTTGACAAGTTCCTTCGTGGGATTTTACGGAAAATCCAATCGATTTTTGTAATAAATTTGTATCTTTTTGAGTTATGACATTATTTAAAGATATTTTATAAATTTTTGGACTTTTTAACATGGGCGAATGATAATATTTTAATTGAATATCTTCTTCCTTTAATTGGAAAACGAAATTTCCATTGTTTTCGTTCACGTGATGAAATACCATCGTAACATTTGAACGCAATTTGTGTTCTTGTCCAAATGTTAAACTTAAACTGACGTTTTGTTCCTTGAATTTATCAACCAAGCAAACATTTGCCAATCTTTTAAATTTTTTACATACATTACTAAGTGATAACAATGTTTGTATATCTGCTTCGGAGAAAATCATGAGCAAAATTTCGCCAGGGAAGATTTGTAAAGATGATGATGATGGAAGAACAAAAGGCATTGTCATTTCTGTTTGTGAAAAGAATTTATTGTTAAAGAAAAAATTGTCTTTTTAAATATTCTAAATTTTTAATTTGATCGAGGATAATGAGATAATAATTTAAGACAAAATTTTAGTTCGTATTTATATATTAATAATATATAATATTCTTTAAGAATTTTGTATTTTTGTAATATTTTTTTTTTTTTTTTTTTTTTTGTTGGGGGATTCTTGTAATTATCGGTGTATTTATTTAAAATTTTAAAATATTAAAGCATATAAAGTAATAATACAAGAATAGAAATTACGACAAATGGGGGTCACTTCGTTGTTTACGTCCGAATTTTTACAATGACGTTCTAGATTAAGCACTATGCTTGTAATAATACCACCTTTTTAGTGAATCGTTGTTTTTTTTCGGGTTTTACCAACCTACTTATTTTGTACATTGACTTAACTCTGGCCCTATTAAGCAAAAAAAAAAAAAAAAAATGAAATACATGCTGCTCCGTGTTTTATTTTTATCAGCCAATCAAATTTTAACATTTTGATCATATAATTACATTTTGTACGTTCATCTTTTAGTTATAAAAGTTTATTATCGTCAAGATAATTTTGAGCATGTTTCATCATTTATTAGTCTTAAGCGAAAAAGAAAAGGATCGATCTAATATAACTAGTTTCCTCGAAAATTAAACTATTAATCACAGTGTAAAAATAGAACGAAAACGTTCATCATTTATTTAGTATTGTTAATTGTTTATTGTCTTGGTTATATCGAGTTAGGTCCCAATTTTAACTGGATATGATCAACATTCGTAATTTTAGTCAATGGAAAATAGGTATAAACAATATTACATCAATATTTTCAAAAATGATTTGTGCAAGTATACATTTCTGTAGTAGAAATTATTTTGCGTTTCGAATTTGGTATTTTTCTTTAATTAAAATACACATACATGCTGTTATAATAACAAGGATAAGAAAGAAAAAAAAAATTGAAATGTTTTCACAATGAAATTCGAATTTCGGCTAGAAAGCTTTTTTAGTCATTATATTTTAATGCAATAGAATGTAATGATCATAACAATTTATTCTTTTTCATACGGCGTGTAACAATTTGTCTTTTTTTTTCTAGCAGAACATTCGCTTTGTACTTTAAAGGAAAGTAAAGATGTGAAATCAACGGCTCGAACATTTTCTAACAAACCATTCCTATTTTAATTGCCAAATAAAGGCGAGATCATCCCTTAATTCGTGGCTTGCTTCGATTTTTACACAAACAATACGCCATTCGATTCCAAAGAATTTTCAGACAAATATTTACTCTAATAATTATATCAATCATTCCATTTAACTGTGGCTAATAAGAATTCTGTTTGATGGAAGTTTTTTTTTTCAAATAGTAAATATCCGCGAATTATTATTAATTAACCATTTTAATGGTTATCCGATAAAAAAGAATGATTATTTTAATCTTTTCCTATTATACAATTTTAGAAATTTTTAGCCATAATAAGATATAGGAAAAAAAAAAACTTTTTTTTACCTGCATAATTATATCATATTTGAATTATGAAAAAAAAAACTTTGTGTGATACAGTATTTTTGGAGCTGAAACAAATCTCTTTTTCTTTAAGAAAGTTTTATAAACTAGTTTCCTCCATTATAACGTTGGCTATATATTCGAGACAAAACTTTGGAATTTTTAATTCATTCAAATTCATTTTCCATATGCGGGAGAAGAATAATATTATAAGCTATTGAACGAGTAAATCAGGTGATAATTCTGTTCTATTTTAACTAATTTTCGTGAATCACAAAAAGCTTAAGCAGTTAAAATAATTTATTTCTTTCTTTTGAATTTGAGATCGGTAAAGGCGTATTCGAAAGACTACTTTATTTAATTAATAAATTGCAAAACTTGTTCATTCGTCGCAGTAGTGCCGCAGTTATTTCGTTTTCTAATAGTATTCTCTAGTATTTCAAGACATTCACCCAAAGATAATGTAAGACAAAAACCAGTAAACCAATGAAAATAATCAAGATAGAGACCGTTTATGTTTAAAATATTTTTTTGTAGTTTATAACAATGAGAGATCACAATGGAAGAATATTTGTGCAATCAATCGAATAGAAAAGAAAACTAGTAAAGAAAGATTCATGTTACTCAAGGTGATCGATCGCTGAACTGTTAAGAGTAAGTGATCGAATAATGGTACATTACCGCCAATGAAGTATTAAGAACATTATGAAATCAATATTGTAATGAAGAATGCAAAGGATTAAGAAAGAAGACGTTGGGAACATTTGAAAGACCAAGGAATAAGTAATACGATCGACCATTTCTGAATTATGACGATTTATGACATCACAACATCAGTCTGAAGTCTGAACCGTTGCTGCGTATTAGGAATCGGATCCGTTAAACCGCCGGATGTACGATTTGAAATTGTAATAAATAAATATTCGTTTATAAATAGTAAATCCGCGAATTCATGAGTGAGTTGATGAACTCATCAACAAAGTTATTATTAATGGTTTAAATATCTCGTTAGAAAAAAAAAATCATAAAGAAATTTCCAAATATAGTAACAAATTTACCTAAATATGAATTAATTAAAATTCTTATATATATAAACAGGGTATAGTTCATCCCTTTAACCTAATTTCATCCTTCATTTGCTTTCTTATTAAATGGCATCTAATTTATTAATTATTAGCAGTTCTCGAATTATTTTACCGGATTCAACCGAACCTACGCCTGGTACAATTGAAATTGATAAAAGTACAGGGAAAATCATTAAAATTCATTCTTATAAATCATCGGTTAATGATTACAATGATCAAACAATACAATTTCTGGATGTTGGAAATAACGTTGTTATGCCTGGTATAATTGATGCTCATGTGCACTTAAATGAGCCTGGTAGAACTCAATGGGAGGGATTTGAAACAGGGACAAAAGCCGCTGCAGCTGGTAAACCATTTAAAAAAATTTTGTTTTATTTTCTTTAATTTCAACAAACTTCCAAACAAATAAATTTTTTTTTTTTAAAAAAAAAAAGGTGGTGTAACGACCGTAATTGACATGCCATTAAACTCAATTCCTCCTACTACTACTGTTAGTAATTTTCTAGAAAAGATTAATGCAGCAAAAGGGAAATGTTGGGTAGATACCGGATTTTTTGGAGGTGTAATCCCTGGAAATCAGGTTTGTCTCGACTTTTTTATAATATATTTTTCGGTTTTATCTTTTTTTTTTTAAAAAAAAAGAAAAAATTTTTTTTTTCCTTTTAATAGGATGAATTGGTTCCATTAATAAAAGCAGGCGTAAAAGGATTCAAATGCTTTTTGATTGAGAGCGGAGTCGATGAATTTCCTCGTGTAAATGAACAGGATGTTCGAAAAGCTTTTGAAAAATTACAAGTAATGTTAACATTAAATTATTTAACAAGAATAATATAATTTAGATTCACATAAAAAAAATTCCGATATAAAACTTATTAATGTATTAACTTTCCTAGGGACAAGATTCATTTTTAATGTTTCATGCCGAAATGGAAGGAAATAATACGAATATTCTTGAAACAGAATTAAAAGGATATTATGAACAAATTCCTCCAAATAATTATGAAAAATTTTTATTGAGTAGACCACAATCACTTGAATCAAATGCTATATCATTAGTAATAGATCTTGCTAAACAATATAAAAATAATGTTAAAACTCATATTGTACATTTATCTGCTTCAGATGCTATACCATTGATTCAACATGCCAAATCTGATGGAATTAATTTGACCGTGGAAACTTGTTTTCATTATTTATGTTTGTCTTCCGAAAAAATACCTAATGGTAAAACTGAATTTAAGTGTTGTCCCCCTATTCGTGAAGAAAGCAATCGGGAAAAACTTTGGCAGGTACGTAATATTTACTTTATTTAATGGAAAGGAAATGCCGTAATGATAAATATCTTTAAAAATGAATAGGCTTTGCTGGATGGAACTATTGATTATGTGGTGTCAGATCATTCGCCTTGTACGGCAGATCTAAAGAAATTTGATGATAGAGAAGAAGAAAGAGATTTCATAAAAGCTTGGGGCGGTATTTCAACGTTACAACTTGGATTGCCTGTATTATGGACCGAAGCTAAGAATAGAGGTGTTAGGTAATAAAGAGTGATAATTTCTTAAATAATAAAAAGGCAATTATGATTAAAATTATCTTGTTTTCTTTCAAATTAGCTTTAAACAATTATCAACCTGGTTATCAAAGAACACTTCCAAACAAGTTGGATTACATGATCGAAAAGGTGAGATTAAAATAGGATTTGATGCTGATTTTGTAATTTGGGATCCCGAAGAAAAATTTGAGGTAAAATCTTATGTTTTATTTTTATTATATTTATAAAATCATAAAAAAAAATCTTTAATTACTAAAACCTTAAAATCATATTATTAAAAAATACATATAGGTTACAAGTGATCTTATTCATTTTAAGAACAAAGTAACTCCATATCTTGGTAATCATTTTTTTGGAGTTGTACATAAATCTATAATTAGAGGAAATATTGTATATGATAAAAATAATGGCGGACTTATCAAGGTCCCCTGTGGTGAACTATTGGTTTAAATTAATCTACTTAAAAATAATTGTAATATTAAATAAATAAATTATCATCATACTAAAAATTGTATAACGAAATTGAAATTTAACATTAAACGATTTCTCAAATATACGAAATACACGATTCCTTATGTGATTCTTTAAATATACGTAATGTACGATGCGTTAATATTCAAAATATATGATTTTTCAAATATGCGAAACACACGACTCTAAATATACGTGATTCTTTAAATATACGTAATATACGATGCTTCAAATATTCGAGACTCTAAATATACGCGATTCTCTGGAATATACGATTCTCCTAATATGCTTCAAAATATATAATATCTTCAAATATACGTTTTTTTAAAAGAAAAGAATAAAGGTAACGAAATACACGACTTTTACGGTTATTAACTCTTAAATGCACGCTTCTTTGTTGATGTATGCATTGAAGTTTTCTTCCACGATTTTTTTATTTTTTTTAGATTCTTGTAACAACGTGTAATCATGCGGTGTTATATTGATGAAACCGTCGTTCGTAGATAAGTTTAACTTATCCCCATTCAAATGCTTGTTCGTTTCTTCGATTTGCATTTGTTCCCATTTCAAAAAATAATGGGATTTTTCTTCGTTTGACATGGTATCCCATTTATCCTTTGCGAATCTCATGGTATCTGATCGTTTAATTCCTTTTTTACCTTCTCTCCTTTTTCTAAGGATATGGTGGTCATTTGAGAACATTATCCAGGCGTTTGGAGCCCGAGATTTAGAATGATCCTTATTTGGTTTTGAATTACCCATCTTTGAAACAATTTCAAGTTTTGAATATAACAAATTTAATCTTGAGTTTTTGAAATAACGCTGGGATGTTTCTTGTTTATATAGGAAATTTTTTTTTGATTACGTAAGAATTAAAAATATATAATAAAATTTAAATGCGATGTAATTCTTTCCAAAAAACGCACAAGAAACATTTCAAAAGGATCTTTGTTTATTGATTATTTACTTTTATCATCTATTCGCGAAAGAAATTTAATTACTCTTTAGATATTAACACCTATACGGGCATAGGGCTCCGATGGTGCGGAGTTATAAAATTCTCGTGCATTATACTTCATTAATCTTAATAAAAAGTCTTGACGTGTTATAATTGGTTTCGTGATTGCGCGTCTATTAATTTAGTAATTTTTATTTTGACATATTCGACACATTTGAATGTAATATACGAAGTAGTTTTTTCAGGAACTCCGTTCGTATGCAAGAAATCTCATTCCAAAAAGTCCAAGCGCGTAAAATATATACATAAAAAAAAAATTTATACTTGATTAAATATAGAAAAATGAAGGATACTATATTTTGATCTCTAACAAAACGATGACATGTAAGTTATCGGAATTTCAGATATATATGTATATGATGTGATATGTTACCATTTCGGCTGTTAAATATATGCAAGAATTTTATGCGCTTTCTTTTTGTATGTGGTTTGATTTTATATGTTTCCACTTTCCACGTATTCGTACTCCATCTAAAGATTGCGACTTATGGAAATTGTGGCGTTGATGTGGCGTTGATGTGGCTGGTTGCTGGTGGCTGGTGGAAATAATAAGATACAGATACCCGAAACCGCGGTAACTCTCTCATATGCGTACCGACAGTGTTCCGACATTACACGAACTTCATATATGTAAGTTACGTTTATTTTGTTTTTTTTCATTATTACCAATTACAGGACAAAATCTGCGGTCGATCAGACTCAATTTACTCGATTTGGAAGAAATAGTAAATGAAACGCCTCAGCATAAAATTAGCTCTAATCATTGTTTAAAGAACGTGTTGGGTCTCTTTTATGTCATAATTGCTGCTATTACGGTTAAAGGAAAAAAAAACAAGCCCAATAATTTTTAATATAGAACAAATCTAGCATTTAATAGTTTCTCCATTTTTTTTTTTTAATTATATCCATTCTTTACACAGTATTTCGTTTATTCTAAAAAATATTATTAAAAACATTCTAGAATTAATTTAGACGAATACATAAAAAAAAGTGGCGTTGATGCATTACATGGCGTCCGCACTATTCGCATTACCATTATCGATCGTATTTGTTATTTTCTAACAATTGTTTTACTAAAAAGAAAAATATTGACAATGCCGAAATTTTTTTTTAGCAAATTAACAAAATAACACGTTTTGATCGGAATAATATCTTTACCGGCTTCACGAGTGAGCAAAATTTGATGTTTATGTACGACCAAAAGTTTGTTACCTTTTTCAGACAACAAGAACTCTGGCCTCTACTTCTAAAAACATAAATCTGAAATCTTGAGTTACTTTAACTCAACATATCAAAGTTCATTGTTAAAGATCAAATTATTTAAATATTTTAAAAATTTCCCATGATTCATGATTCACATTCACGCTCCGATTGGATTTTAATTCACACTCCGATAAAACATTGAATGTTAGAAATATATAAATGGAATTTGAGAAATCACCTTCTGTATAAGTTGCATATTTTTTGAATGATCACATTACTATGAATTGCTTGCTTTGAATGACATCAGACTTTGTTAATTTTCAACCGTGAAACCCGAAATAATACATTCTCTTTCAAAACATACAGTATTAATAATTAGATTCTTTTCCAAAACTTTTTGTGTTGGTAATAAAATGTAACTAAAATTCACGCGTTTTTCTTTCTCGATACAGTTATGGATTCATTGTTTATGAAATTTCATTGATTAATTGATTTTCGCTTACTAATAATAAGCGAATGAACGCGTTTCGATTCTTTCTTTTCGGATTTTTTAACTCGGAAAGAAAACAACGTAATTTCCCCATCGACATGCAATATAAGTAGGGTAAGATGAAGAAGGTTCGATCCTTCATCGCTCCATTGAATACAACTTTTATATGTAAAAATGCGATCGCCCAACAAATACATAATTTTTTGTAAGTTTTATAAAAAAATACTTGATGAGGAGTATCCTCAATTATCTCCGCAAGAGAAAGCCGGACGAGCCGGCAAATTTTGGCATTATATTCCTAACGAATTGAAAAATTCGTTTGAAATTTATGCACATCATGAAAAATTGATTAGAAATAATCATCCTTCGAACGCACAAGTAACGATTATTCCCGATTCAATGAACCTTCCAATTATTTATGACCAACGAGTCCGATTCACTAATGTGAATCAAAATCTTACCCAGCAAGATAATGGACCTTCACGAAACGACGAAGATGTCGTGTTTAATGCAATGTACAGTATGTACATTGATGATAATGCGACATTATAAGAGATACGCTTATTTATTATGTTAAGAATGAAGGAAATATGCTTATTTATTATGTTAAAATGAAAAAAATACGCTTATTTGTTATGTTAAGGATTAAAAAAATAAATGCGCTTGTTTATTATGTTTGTTAAGATTTAAAATGAAAAAATAACACTAAAAACAAAACAATTTAAATAAGGACTCTACATTGGAGAATCATTTATCAATAGGGATAAAAAGAAGCAAGAAAAGGTTTAACGTCTACAAAAATATATAAGTTTTTTTTTTTTATGAATATTATGATTAAATATGCATCAGTTTCGATAAAATTAATAAACCTGATCTAATTAAGTTGCTTGTAAAATTTTTTAAATTAATCGGTGAAGGATTTCATCTTTTACAATTTTTATAATTTATGCAGTACAAACTTTAAGGCCTAATGCAGGTTAAAAACAATTTGAAGATTTCAGATTTCCAATTCCAATGCCTATTCCAATTCTAATGAATTTTTAAAATTGGAAACTTCCAAGGCATGAAAAAATATATATATGAAATTATTGGAATATTGAAAGAATTGGAATTGAAAGAGTCCAAGAATATTACTGGCCTAATGTATCCTAGAATTTTGCGTGATCAGTCTTCCATATCTGATAATAATATCCTGAAATATATACTCCGAATAATAAATGTCATAAAAAAAAAAAATTAATTAATTAAACAAAAAGAATCGATACTCAGGCCAAACTAATAAAGTAATTTTTTAACTCCGAAATCAATCACACATCCCAACTTGATCCACAAAAATATTTCTAAATTAGGATTTCGGATATTTCGGACTTGTAGGAAGTTCACTGAGCGAAGCGCTTTAGATTTGTAATTTTCTCCCGCAAAAGTAAAAAGGTAGTGGCTTTAAATGTATTTATAGATTTTGAATACGTAATTTAAAGGAAAGTTACTGATAACCGATCTGCGAAATTTATGCCAAATTTATTAACTTCTTAACTTGATAATGTATTTAATGGTACTTAAAAAAACCAATGAAAATTGAGACGCAATTTTTTTTAGAAAAAAAAAAATAAATAAATAAATAAACGATAAAAGGTAAAAGAATATGGGTTTTTCATAAAATAAAATTGGAAGAGTTCTAAACATTGTTGGTATGGGACTGGGACTGAGAGGGCAAACCGTATTTTTACATTTTGTTAATATAAATCTCATGATTATTTATCTTTTTATTCATTCATGCGCTTAACAGTTAGGACGAATTTCATTAGATAAAAACATATTTTATGGGGGAGGGATTTTCTCCCGAAAGAAAAAAACCTTGTTATTATTCCCTATGAAATAATCCAGAAGAATGTCACTCATTATACATGTGATTAGTTATTTTAAACTGAGATTTCCCCAGCTAAGAACCGCAAAATACGCAACATGTAAATAAAGAACCGCAAAATAAATAAAGATTTCTAACATATTTGATTACTATAAAAAATTAGAATGAAGGCATTTATGAGTATTACAACTGATATTATAAGATTTAGTTTATATAATGTATTTAATAAATTTTTAATTATTCTTATTTTACAAGAATCTAATAGTAAATAAAATGTAACCCATTACAGCAGAAGATAGAATAAAGTATATCACCACCTTTTGCTGGGATAATCCCAAATATAATTTAATTTATATTATTATTTTAGTAAATAAACTTTGCATAATATTTTAAAATAACAAAAAATAATGAATCTAATTTATTTACTTATATACAGTAAGTAAAGCAAAAAAATTCAAACTAATAAATACCATTATTAAAATCATTAACATTAACAATTAAAGTAATGAAGTAATAAGAAAGTAGGTTGGTTTATTGCTTAATTAATTTCTTGAAACATATTATTATAATATTAATTAATCTTTCTACTTTTATAGATATTTCAAAATAAAATAAACATATTAAAAAAGTAACACATATAATACAATTATTAAAGAAAGAAGAAAAGTAAAAATTTATAATAAATAGATATAATAATACAATAAATATTAAAACAAATGCACAAAAATTTTTAAGAATTATTAATTATTCTTATTGAATTAATTTAAATCTAATTAAAATAAAATTTAAAACTTAAATATTATATGATATAACCTAAATTTAATATAAATTTATTAATTAGTTTTTTAATTAAATAGTATTAAATTAAAAAAACTTTGTACTTTTTTTATATCTTTTTAAAATTTTTAAAAAAATTAATTGCTAATCTGCATGTGATTAATAGAATTTACATAGTAAAATGCGGTAATATATTAATTAATAAAAAAAATGCCTTTTAAAATCTCTGATTCTCCAAGAGATAATAACATCAAATACATACATAATTCTAAAAAAACTTATTGCAACTGGTGCTATTATGTCAGGACTTTATTAATATGATCATATTTATATAACTTGTTTATTATTTTTTAGGAAAAAAACTTAAAATAATTATTCCTATTTTGAAATTATGTTAAAATATAATAAAAGTCCTTTATTATTTATATATTCATATTTTTTATAAACTAGACATATTTGTGAAGGAAAAGAGATATAATAGTGTATAGTGTTATTAAAAATGTAATAGTTGACAGAAATAATAATCAAAAAAGGTCTTATAAGTGTCAAAAAAATTTAAAAAGTAAAAATAATTTATACTATAGAAGTAAAATACTATGAAATCTCCATTTCCTATATATAAAACTTTATAAACTGTAAAGAAAAAAAACTTTATAAAAAAACTTTTTTTCTAGAATTTTAAACGTATATTGCAGATGCTAAATTATGCAATTGTATAATAATATGGTTGCATTTTATTTAATATAAAAATATGATTAATATGACTTATATATAAATATTGTATTATATTTTATTATATAAATTCTATGATTATATGCAGATTGGCAATTAAATTTTTAATATTCTTTTTACTAATTATTATACTTATTTTTTAGGAAAAAATTTTTAAAAATATTTTAGAAATATAAATATTAAATAAAATATAGAAAATAGCTTTTTTGTTTATGTACTTCTCTAGATACTAAAAAAAATAATTTTTAAAAATAAGAATGGTAAAAAATAGATGAAAACTGAGGACTCTTTACTTACAGATATTATAAAGGAGATGTTAATGATGTAGGGAATTTAATTGTATTGATTATGATCGATGATTGATTGATCAATCAATTAATCGATTATAAAATTTGAAATCCAATTAATTATGATCGATCAAATATGATCAAATATGCAATTAATTAATACAATTAATCAATAATTGCTTCATTTAGTCGATCAAATATTCAATTAATTATATAATCGATCAATAGCATACATACATGTAAAGAATTAATTCAATTATTGTTATTCTTTTATTTATTTGCGAATAACAATAATAAAAATTCATTGGCATTTGATTTATAAATGTAATACAAACGTATCAAATCATTCATCGTTAATAATTTCAACTGTTGATCAGGGTAGATCCATATAATGCTATTGGTGCCGAAAATTTCCTTTTTCATTTTTCTTTCTTTTAGTTTGTTCAAAAACATGCGAAAATATTTTTAATTTTATTTTAAAATGGCAAGTACCTCAAGAAAACGCGTTAAAGGAAAAGAGACTACTTCTCATTTGTATAAAAAAAATGCAAGTAACCAAATAAGTTCTGAAAGAAATAGATTAAAGCCAAAGACTGTAAGCAAATTACTTTTTTTAAAAAGAAATATGAAATATATTAATCTATTTGAATAAGAGCAGCTCAAATAATAAATAATATAAATAAATTTTTTGTAATTTTAAAACAATTTTAAAAATTTAAAAATTTTAACTTTGATAGTTTTGATTATTCGACTAATTTAATTGATTAAAACTTAATTGCTATTTTGATCGATTAAATTGATCGATCAAATGTGACTAATCAATTTTGATCGATCATATCCATCATAAAATAATCAATTAATCGATCAAAAGATTTTGAAGCAATTAAATTCTCTATAATGATGGATCCAAAGACTAAAATATTTTCAAAAGGACTTTACTGTTTAAGAAGTATAGAGAAACAGATAGAGAGAGAATCACTTGAGAAATAAGTTCAAATTAAAGTACTACTTGTTAGAACCCTTTGATTAAAAGACAGAAATTATATGAATATTATCAAAATTTTTAATTTTTTTTTCCATTGGATTTTATTATTAATAGTGCAATCTTTCTTTTATATAATATAATGCAATAGTAGTTATGTTTTGTCCTGCCTATTATTTTCTCTTATTTTATTATAGAAGTATAATGCAGTCTTTTATTTTAGTTTATTTTAAAGGTTTCATTTAAAAAATTTTTTCTTTTATTTATTTTTTTTCATTACACCTAATTTTTATTTGTTATTTTTGAAAGGATAGGGTTTATACAAAGATTCTTTTGGTGGATGATTAGACCAGTTTTAAAACTGGGAGTACTCATAGCAAGTTAGAAGTAATTCATATCGGCGGATTTGTTTCATCATCCAAATATGTTAAATTTTGTTATACAATGTATTATAAAAGTTAAAGATATGCAATATAGTGATCTAAAAAAATGCGTACAATTTTTAAAAAGTGCAATTCAGCACAATTTTAATTTTGGCCAGAATTAACATAATTTCAGCTAGATTTAATATACCGTAACTGGTAATATGATAGTAATGATAATTAGTTAAACAAAAAAGAAAAAAAACTTTAACACCACAATCATTAAATCTATAATTACAAAAATAATTTCACACTTAATAATTTGTTGAATAATAATTAATATCACTATAAATTAATAAAAAGGAAATTGTATGAAAAAAACTATATTTTAATTCAAAGAAAAAAAATTACACCACACTGTATACATGATTTTATAAAAAAATTAAGCCGCAATTGCATAATTTTAACTGTAATATTAATGTTATAATGCTGTATTAATTGCACATGCACTGCAATATATAAGAAAAAATGGAAAATACAGTAAGAAAGGACAAAGAAAGAATAAAGGAAAGAAGAGATAAATGAAAAGGGATAAAGGAAAGTAAAGATGATCAAAGAGAAATGAGGAAGGAACAAAAAAGGTAAAGGATAGTGAAAAAGAATGAATGAAACAAAAAAAGAATGAAAATGAATGAGAAAATGAAAGGGAATGAAAAGGAATAAAGAGAATGAAAAAAAATAAAAGGAATAAAAGAAGCAAATGGCAAATGAAAAAAAAATAAGAGGAATGAAAGAGAATGAAAGGAAGCAAAGGAGGAATGAAAATCAATAAAGGGAATAAAAAAAAGCAACAAAAGAAGTCAAAGATCAATGAAAGAAACCAAAGATCATTGAAAAGAGACCAAAGATCAATGAAAGAAACGAAAAAAGTAATGAAAGAAACCAAGGATCAATGAAAAAAACAAAAAAAAAGCAACGAAAGAAATCAAAGATCAATGAAATAAACCAAAAAAGAAATAAAAGAAACAATGATGAAAGGAATAAAAGATCAATGAAAGGAATAACAAAAGAACCACAAAAGATCAATGAAAGAATCATAGAAGAAACGAAAGGAATAATGAAAAAAAGAAATGAAAAAACCACGAAAAGAAGAGAAATAAAGGGGAAAAAAATGAAAGAAAAGCCAGAACACCCACCCATAGAAAAAAAAAGAAAGAAAACGGTTAATATATCTTAAAAGAAAAATAAAACAACAGGAGAAGAGAATGTAAGAGACTTACTTGAATTTTCACTCATATGGTACACATCTAAAAAGACAAAAAGTTTAGTAAAAGAACAAGAGAAAGAATGAAAAGAAAACAAAAAAAAGGAGAAGAAATTAAAACTCACTTTGAATTTCCGAAATGGATAAAAACAGCTACGCCTAAAAAAAAGAACAAGTTAATAAGAGACAAAAGAAAGGAGAATAAAAGCAAAAAAAACTTACCTGTTACAGTATTTAATCCCAAAGCTAAAGGTAACGCCATTAACTAAAAAATTTAAATTGTGGTTTATAATTTTTGAAAAAAAAAATTATTTTTTTATTTTTTAAAAAAAAAATTCCCTTATCATAAAACAAATGATTTTTTATTTTTTAAAAAAAAATTTCCCTTAAAAAAAACGATATATTTTTTTAAAAAAAATTTTCCTTCCGCCAAAATAAAAATCTGAAGTCTAAACAAAACTACTAGCATTGATTATCTATTTATAACATAAAAGGCAATATCGCTTGCCATTTACGATAAGCTTATCTCATGAGTTGATATAAAAAAGGAATATGTTATATATCACATGCACTTTATCTAGTTTTGAACTGGTATAACCAGTATTATGATCCGATTATTTGGGTAAACAGGTTTTTTTTTTTGAATTTATTACATTTAGATAAAAAACAATTTAAAAAAATAATTATTTTTTTTTTTTCTTTTTTTGTAGTGTTGCCGGACGAAAAATGTGACCGGACTTTTGGAATTAAGGTAAGGAAGGGTTGGGGGAGGTATTTTTCGTTGGGTTTTTTATTTAATTAATTAATTATTTTTTTTTTTCTTTTTTGTAGTGTTGCCAGACGAAAAGCATGACCGGACTTTTGGAATTAAGGTAAGGCAGGGTTGGGGGAGGTGTTTTTCGTTGGTTTTTTTATTTAATTAATTAATTATTTTTTTTTTTCTTTTTTGTAGTGTTGCCGGACGAAAAACATGACCGGACTTTTAGAATTAAGGTAAGAAGGTGTTTTTCGTTGGTTTTTTTTATTTAATTAATTAATTATTATTTTTTTTTTCTTTTTTGTAGTGTTGCCAGACAAAAAGCACGACCAGACTATTGGAATTAAGGTAAGGGAGGGTTGGGTGGTGTTTTTTGTTTAATTAATTAATTATTTTTTTGTTTGTTTTTTCTTTTTTGTAGTGTTGCCGGACGAAAAGCATGACCGGACTATTGGAATTAAGGTAAGGGAGGGTTGGGGTGGTGTTTTTTGTTTAATTAATTAATTATTTATTTGTTTTTTTTTTCTTTTTTGTAGTGTTGCCAGACGAAAAGCACGACTGGACTATTGGAATTAAGGTAAGGGAGTTGGTGGTGTTTTTTGTTTAATTAATTAATTATTTTTTTGTTTGTTTTTTCTTTTTTGTAGTGTTGTCAGACGAAAAGCACGACCGGACTATTGGAATTAAAGTAAGGGAGGGTTGGGAGAGGTGTTTTTTGTTGTTTTTTTTTTAATTAATTAATTAATTATTTGTTTTTTTTTTCTTTTTTGTAGTGTTGCCGGACGAAAAGCATGACCGGACTATTGGAATTAAGGTAAGGGAGGGTTGGGGTGGTGTTTTTTGTTTAATTAATTAATTATTTATTTGTTTGTTTTTTCTTTTTTGTAGTGTTGCCGGACAAAAAGCACGACCGGACTATTGGAATTAAGGTAAGGGAGAGTTGGGTGGTGTTTTTTGTTTAATTAATTATTTATTTATTTGCTTTTTTTAATTAATTATTTATTTGCTTTTTTTTTTCTTTTTTGTAGTGTTGCCAGACGAAAAGCACGACCGGACTTTTGGAATTAAGGACAATTAAGGTAAGGGAGGGTTAGGGTGGTGTTTTCGTTGTTTTTTTTAATTAATTAATTATTTATTTGTTTTTTTTCTTTTTGTAG
Organism: Rhizophagus clarus; assembly: GCA_015698045.1. NCBI lineage: Eukaryota > Fungi > Glomeromycota > Glomeromycetes > Glomerales > Glomeraceae > Rhizophagus > Rhizophagus clarus. The sequence goes on along the minus strand of BLAL01000057.1, from coordinate 115,876 downwards.
TGTTGCCAGACGAAAAGCACGACCGGACTTTTGGAATTAAGGACAATTAAGGTAAGGGAGGGTTGGGGTGGTGTTTTTCGTTAGTTTTTTTTTAATTAATTAATTAATTATTTTTTTTCTTTCTTTTTTGTAGTGTTGCCGGACGAAAAGCACGACCGGACTATTGGAATTAAGGTAAGGGAGGGTTGGGGTGGTGTTTTTTGTTTAATTAATTAATTATTTATTTGTTTGTTTTTTCTTTTTTGTAGTGTTGCCAGATGAAAAGCACGACCGGACTATTGGAATTAAGGTAAGGGAGGGTTGGGTGGTGTTTTTTGTTTAATTAATTATTTATTTATTTGCTTTTTTTAATTAATTATTTATTTGCTTTTTTTTTCTTTTTTGTAGTGTTGCCAGACGAAAAGCATGACCGGACTTTTAGAATTAAGGACAATTAAGGTAAGGGAGGGTTGGGGTGGTGTTTTCGTTGTTTTTTTTAATTAATTAATTATTTATTTGTTTTTTTTCTTTTTGTAGTGTTGCCGGACGAAAAGCATGACCGGACTTTTGGAATTAAGGACAATTAAGGTAAGGGAGGGTTGGGGTGGTGTTTTTCGTTGGTTTTTTTTTAATTAATTAATTATTTATTTTTTTTCTTTCTTTTTTGTAGTGTTGCCAGACGAAAAGCACGATCGGACTTCACAATTTAATATTTTGACATTATTAAAACGATTTGTTAAATAACTTTTATAAAAGCATTCTGTGCCTTTCATATATTGTGTATTTAAAAAAAAATTAACCTTTTATTTAATGATCATAGGGCCATTGGTGTTCCGAATCTAATGATATAACTTTTACTATTCTGTTTTACCAAATTTTACCGAATGTAAAATAAAATAAAAGTATATCGATCATAATATGACTTATCTGCAGCAAATGGAATTCCTTGAGACGCGGATATGTTGTTTCTTTGGGAAGAATATCGGAATTGACTTTAAGAAATGTTCTAACATTTCTTCTTTTTTAATTTTTGTAGGTGATGAGTTCTCTGGGCTTATTGGGATACAGGTATATTGTTTTTGTAGAAAGGCGGCGTTCGCAAAGCTCTGTAACAACGATCATCTATTTAAAAGTCAAAGCTTTTGTACTGGTGGATTTAAATATCATGAGATTTCAATGTCGGTTAAATGAATTTTAAAATCATCGTCAGTAAATGATATAAAGAAAGATTCTTTGTCTCCATATTTTAAAAACAATTTTTAAAATTAAAAATTATTAAAAGATAATGAAAATTTTGGTTATTTCTTTATTTTCAAAATTCTTTAAATATGATGGCAAATTTATACGAAACCCAGTTATTTTTGCTGCCTTATTTAATTATTTTACATCAATAAAAAGCTTTTGGAGAATAAATAATACCATTAACAACTGCAAATAACTACAATTGTATTCATAAAACTTTTATTTGCAACTGGTGTAAAAAGTGATGGGTTCTTAAAATAGTTGATGGGTTATAAAAAGTTATTATTATTTTAATTTTTAAGTATGAGTTGTAAAAAATTTTTTTATTTTCCAATTATTCTACATAAGATTGATAAGATGAATGTGTAACACAATCGTATTTTGCACTGTTTACTAATTTTTTATTAAAAATTCTTAATTTAAGCTAATTCCAAGGATCGGCGTATATGTATATTTTGTAATCCTATCTTTACTTAATAAATAATGGTACAGTTTTAACATCTCAAAAAAAAAAAAAATACAAAGATTTTTTCATATAGATTAAGAGATATAATATGCATTATTTTCTCTTATTGAGACTGCACTGTAGTAAATTAGTAGTATAATATACAATATGACTGTATATTTTAACAAAAGGTCATAGTGTTTTATGAAAGAGATATCGCTATATACTTATCAACCTAACTTTGGATAATATTCTGACAATTTTTTAGTTGTTTACAGTCTATAAATTGATTAACTAGTTTGGCAATATGAGTCCTAAAACTATTGTATTCATTTTTAAAAAAAATAAATAAATTTTCATAAATTATATTATATTTTTATAATAAAAAAAAATGTAAAATTAATTATTAAATAATTTAATAAGTTAATAATTAAAATTAAAGAAAAAATTAATATTTTTTAATTAATAAAATTATTATAAAAATTATAAATTTTATTTGAATAATATTAAATCAAAAATTTTTATAAATTTTTTTATTTACCAATTTATATGTAATTAATAGAATTTATATAATAAAATGCAATGCAATATTTATATATAAGCCATATTGATTATTATTTTATATTAAATAAAATGCAACTATATTGTTATATAATTGTATAATTTAATATTTACAATTTATATTTAAAATCCTAGAAAAAATTTTTTATAAAAAGTTTTTTTTCTTTACAATTTATAAAGTTTTATATATAGAAAATAAAAATTTTATTGTATTTTGCTTCTATAATATAAATGATTTTTATCTCTTAAACTTTTTTTTGATACTTACAAGTTTTTTTTTTAATTATTATTTTTATCAATTATGATATTTTTAATAATATTATACATTATTATATCTTTTTTTTTTTTATAGGGTTTTGTTTTTTTTCACACCTGCAATATATCATACCCTGAACATTCTGGGCAAAATTACAGTAATACCAGGCAAAATTAAATATGTGACATTTAACTAGGGGTGTGAATAATAGATTTTTTACAACTAAAAAATTCTAAGTCTCCAGAATACATATAAAAAAATGAAAAGAGAAGAGGTATGACGTAAGTGATAAAAAAGGGTGCAATGCATTGCAGATGCGAAAAATGATTAAACCCTTTTTTATAAATATATTTAATTTATAAAAAATATGAATATAATAAATATATAAATAATAAAAAACTTTTATTATTTTTTTTTTTTAGTTAAAGGATGTATTTAAAACTTTATTAAAATTCAGATTATTACAATATAAGATTTACATATCAAAGTCTACCCATTTTCTTAAAATCATAGATATATTCAGTTCTTTAACTATTATACTCATAGTTTATTTTTAAAAATTTATAATAGAAAGTTTATTTATAAAATTATTCCAAGAAATGAGAGAAACAAAGAAAAAAAAAAATTAAAATCAAATAAAATAAAAAACAAATTATAAAGTAATTATATTAATTCTATGTAGAATCTAAGAAATACTAAATTTTATTTTATTAATTAACTAAACAAAATATTTTAATAATACTTTCAGTTCAGCTATAAGATATTTTATGTTTAGTTTAAAGGACTGGTTATTTCTAAATGGAGATATCTTCTTATTAGACTAACTAGAATTAAAAGTTTTATTTGAATTCTTGTTGCAATTAATAATTTTAAAGGAATTTTATTAAGTTTTAATGTAATTTCAAAATAAAATAGTTAACTTAAATTTTTTCTTTAAAAAATAATAAATAAGTTATATAAATATATAAATATGATTATATTAATAAAATTCTTATATAATAATATTAGTTATAATAAATATTTTTTAGAATTATATAGTATATATTTTTTTTTTTTTTTTTTTTTTTAGTCAAAAGAAGTGCTTTTATTTCTGAAAAAAGATAGAAAAGAGTACAAAAAATCAGGAAACACAAAGCCAGCCCGTTCCCCACACTAGGGTCACAAACTATCTCATGACTACTATACCTCTAGCCTATTCTCTATCGTATAATAGGAAGTCTAGTTATAGAATTGTTAAGGAATAAAGGGAAACGAAATGAAAAGAATAAAAATTCTACGATCTAATAAAACAAATAACATCACGTAAAGCGAATGCTAAGCATGACAAGAAATTAGTATAGAATCTTCTATCTATCCCTCCCAACTAAACTAAACATAATGTTCTAATAATGCCTTCAGCCCAACGATTAAATGTTTCACATCTGGCTTCTTAGACTGGTCGTTTCTTGATTGATCGATTTTCTTGGTAGAACGTCCAGATTTAGGAATTTTATTTTGATCGTTCTTGTGGTTGTTAGTATTAAAACCTGAAAAAGAAAGATTAGACCCTTTAGGTGTCTGTAAAGATTTGTCTGCATTGCCAATTCGAGCAGATCTACGTAAATTCTTGAAGTTGGGGGTGGAATAACAGCATCACGAGATTCTGATATCATTCCAAAGCTGAAGGTTATTAATGCGAGTGGAAATATGATCCCAAGTGTCAAAGTAACCTATCAGCTTTCTAGATCCATCAACTTCTTTAACTATTTTGAAAGATTTTAGGCCGCTATCCATCAAAAATTAGTGAGGGCGTCCATTTGGGAATAAAGAGGCATCCGTCATGTCTTCTGGAAGATTATACATGACAGCTTGGAACTTTTCCCGTTGTTTCCTTTCTGAAAGGTTCCAGGAAGCAGGGAACCATCGAACAGAGATTCCTCCCAAGTTAACAGTCCAGTCCTCTTTGTTGTAGCATTTCAAGCACTCATGGTCAGGAATCAGTCTAACCCTCGCAGATAAATACTTCTTGTGCACCCTTGTGCTGACTGATATGACCTTACCCCATCGTCCTAAATTGGACAACAGAGTATAGTTATCCCATTTGGCTGGAATATTGTAGACTACAAGATCCAATAATTGTGCTTGTTCCTGATCTTGAGGAATATATTCGGTGATAATAACATTTCCATTTTTTAACATATTGTCTGTCTCCTTCTGCTTTAATTTCTTTCCATTGTCTATAAGAGTTGATTGTGGTTTGGAATCTCGCTTCAACTGCTGCTTATAGGGTGTGGAAGAAGGAGAAAGTAAACTTTGATTAAAAGTAACCATCCTTGAACCAGAAGGTTTAGAGGGTGTATACTCAGGAGATTCCTTGCTAAAAGTGGGCATTACGTGTTCATCCAGTCTAGAAGGAGTCTGTAATTGCAACTTTTGTTTCTCCTTACGGGCCTTTTTTTTAGCACTCCGTTTCTGAGATTTGGTCAAGGACGTGATAGGGTTAGGTGTGATATTTCGTGGGGGTGTGGCGAGTAATTCGTCATCCACATCATCCAATGATCCTATTGAATTTGTATCAAAAACATCAAAATTCATCGACATGTCTGATTGGTGCATAGGATCCCCTAGATTTTCCATATCAGGGAATTGTTTGCTTGCTAGTTCCAACCCTTGGTGAATTTTGGAATCCATGAGAAAAATTTCCTGATTTTCGTCATCCAAGAGAAAGAGATTGAGAAAAGTAGCTAAAAATTGAGCTATGAGAGGAAAACATCTGTCTCTGGTAATATTTTGTAACAGCATTTCCATAGGGACTACTTGGTCCTTATAAGTACGAAGAAACTCGTCTATAGCTGAAGAGTCTGTAGTTATTATTGAGCTAAAGAGAGACTCTGGGTTTTTTTTGATGAGTCCTGAGATAAAATCTACTATAACATCATGAAAGCGATTAGAAGGTATATTCTTTAAAACAGAAGTAGGGGTAACTTGAGTCATAGAAGATATTGATGCTATTTTCGAAGCTAGTTTTGGTAGCAAAAATTCTTTCTTCATGATGACAATAAAAAAATTTTTTCTTCTGTGAAAATTTGGTTCACAGATCTGCAGGAAAGAGTTTTTCTATATAGTATATATTTGATATTATTATGTTTTAAATTTTAAATAGTATTTTTTTTATTAATTAACATATCACCACATTTTACTATATAAATTCTATTAATTATATAAAGAAAAATATGTAAAAAAATATATTTACAATAATTATTAATTAATGAAAAATTATTTATTAAAGTTTAATAATATTTTCATTTTATATATAAAATAATATATAAAAAAAAATAAGTTTATTGTTTTACTCCTAATTTCTTATTAGATAATAATATATTATATTACAGAAACTTAATTTCCTTTATATACAATAACTATATATTTATTATATAATTACTATTATTAAAACCTCTATATGGATTTTTGAAAGTTTCAGATTTCAGAATATATGAATCAAAATCTTTTCTGAAACTTAAAATTAATTCTGAAATCTGAAATTGGTTTGGCTTAATTTATACTTGACTTAGTTAGTATTATCCATAATTTTTAACCAAGATAATGATTTAAATCCAAAATATTAATTTATTTATTAAAATTTGAAAATTATAAATGTTTAATTTTACTTTTATTATTAATTATAAATGCTAAATAGATTATATCAGTAATTATTATTGATACTTAAAAGAAATCTTAGATTTTGTATATTAATCATACACAGGTTGAATGATGTCAAATCAGACGTCAATCGGCTATCAATTGGTCATCAGGATTAATGAACAGTCAAATGAATCAATATTCAATCAGCAATAAATCATACTACCCGATTGATGCTGGATGATGTTAAAAATCAGCACTAAATCGGGTTGCTGATTGAAAGATCAATGATCATTGATTGATGGTTGATTAATGATTGATTGATGGTCGATTGATAGACAAATTATGATCAAATTATGGTCAAATTATGGTCATGGTCAAATTATTGTCAATTTATAGTCAATTTATGGTCAAATTATGGTCATGGTCAAATTATGGTCAAATTATAGTCAAATTATGGTCATGGTCAAATTATGGTCAAATTATGGTCAAATTATGGTCAAATTATGGTCAATTAATGGTTAATTAATGGTCGAAAGACCAATTTTTGTAAAATCATATAACGAATAATAAAATTTATTATCCCTTAAACGATAAGCAATTGCGGGCAAATTTGCCCGCAATTTTACCATAATTTTAGCGCTCATTTACTTTTTTAAAAATAAATTTCATCCCAAAAATTTTTTTATTGCCGATTGGTCCCACATAAATATCACGTGATGAAGATTATTATTTGTCAATCATATATTAGAAAATCAGACGTTACCTATCGATCGAAAAACTTGCACTTTAAAAATAGCCGCGATTTTGAAAATATTTGACGTTAATTTTGGCGATTTCTTTGAAATTTAATTTTAGCTATATTAAACCTTAATAAAATTTATAAATTTTGTCATGATGCACAACTTTTATTAATTAATCTTTTTAGGTTTAGAACTAGGATTTTAGCTTTGCATATAACCCTAAAAAAAGAATAATTTTCATAAAATTCACAAAAAAAGTGCAAAATAATTAACATAAAAATAAATTATCTTAAATTAAATATTTTAAATTTTATTTTAATTAATTATCATTTTCTACTTTAGTATGATAATCTATAAAGCAATTACTTCTATTCTTATTACAACACAATGCCACATTATATTAATAGATACATTTGATGATGGAATACAAATTGATTGTGAAACTGTTCGAATATGAGTTGCTAAAGGTTTTACTTTGGAATACCAGAATGTAAGAGGAGTTGTACAATCCGAAATATGCATGTACCGTTTAATCTAAATTTTAAGTTAATTATTAAAAATTTAAGCATAAAAATTAAACCAATTAAAACAATAATCTGTTCAAAGCGAAGTGATGTCATAAAATTTGTGATTTTATGTTCAGGAAATATACTATCTTTATTCCAATAATCACAAATACTAGGTAATTTAAAAATTCCAGCATAAATTATTATTGACAACCAAATTCTAAATTCCTCTATTGTTAAATCTTTCCATTTGCGTCCTTCTCCTGCTTTTTTTGCATAGGCATATATATTTGTATTTTTAACAATGATTTTTATTTGTTCAAGTGAAAAAAAAAAGACAAAAAATTGAGTAAGGAGATGGTGGAAGTTGATGTTCATTAGGTAAAATTGCGGTAAATTTATGTAAAGGTTTAGAATGTTGAAAAGTATTAAAAAAGGTGGAGGTGAAAGCTCTACATTTTGTTCTTCTCTTTCTCCAACATCTCTACTTACACCTCTACCCCTACCTCTACCCCTACCCCTACTTCTAACATTCTCCTCAACTTGAGTTTCTTCAACTTGAGTTTCTTTAATATTATTATCATCTTGTTCATCATCATTATCATCTGGCATTGAAAGGTTACGTGAAAGTTCAGCAACATATAAATCGTCTTCAAATTGCTCATTAAAATTCATGGCAAAAAAAAAAAATTTATAAAAAAAGGTGTTAATATGTAAAAAAATGCGAAAAAATTCCAAACCTCCAAAATTCTGAAAACTCTGATATGCCATTTTATAGGATGATTAAAAAGTTTAATTTCTAATGATCGGCATGGTAACTAACTTTATTTTAATAATTAAAATATCTATTAATATATTCCCAAAATTTCATACCAATCTGGACAAACAAAAAATTTTTACAGCGGTCAATTAATTTATTTTTAGAAATTGCGGGCAAATTTGCCCGCAAAACTGTTTAAGGGATAGCACATAATATTTAGAATTACAAATAAAATACATAGTATCTTTATTTATATTAATAAGTATTTAAAATAAAAATATTCATTATAATAATATAGGCGTGCGTCAGTAGAAAAGGGGGAAATTGACTTTTTTTTTGTAATTTTGGTTATTAAGCTAATTTTGCGCACATGACCGAGATCAGCAAAGTGGTCCAATAAAATAAATTTTGAAAAAAAAGTCGATTTCCCCCTTTTCTACTGACGCACGCTCATATGTTAGTATATAACTGATAAAGTTAGTAATATTTGATAAATAAATAGTAAAGTGTAAATATAAAAAGTTAGTAATAATTATAATAAAATACACAAATACAAAGAGTTTGATAAAATTTATAAAAAAAAAAAAGAAAAAAATATAGGATGATGTTAGTAAAATATAAAAAAAGAATAACATTAGTAATATTAAAAAAAGGTAAAATTAATATTATAATTTAATAAAAAGTGTATTTTTTTTTTTTAAATGTTACGAAATCTAAAAAAATTCTCTATTAAAAATATCTCATACAAACTCTTAGGAAACCTCAAAAAAAAAAAATCTCTGAATCTTAGAAAATTCAAAAAAAAAAATCATTTCCTACACAAATCTTAGGATGAAGGAAACGAAAAAAAGTAAAAGAAAGAATAAAAAAGGGAGAAAAATTACAAGAAACTGAAAAAATTTAAGCTTGAACTTTAAAAAAAAGCTTAGTTAAATTTAATCAGTTAGTCGAACTGCAGTTGCACAAGAGTTTTATCACGTAATGCATATGATCTGCAATTTTATATATTTCCCTGAATTTTTTTTTTTTAAGAAACAACAGAGAAACGCACATTTTATTGAAATGATGTGATGGAACATTCATCAATGTAAAAACATACATTAGTAAAGTTGAAACTCCATTATATCCCAAACTCGAATGAAACCTAGATCCAACCTATCTAAAAAAAAAATCTAATAAACTAATAAAAAGAAAACTATATACAAAATATACAAAATGTGCAATGAAAAGTGTCAAGAACGTACGCAATAAGTCACTGCCAGTTATTAATTTTTTGAACCAACTATCTTGTTGTGGCCAATTATTTCTGCACTCTTCACTATCACCCGCTACAAAATTTAATAAGCGAAATTATACTGTTCATGACAATTGTTTGCGTAAAAAAAACACACTCATAATAAAAAAACTCACTACCAGCTGACAGTCTCAGCCTATATATTAAATAAATAAATAAATATTTACTAATTGAGTTTGAATTTTTTAATTAAGCTGAATTTATTAAAAGTGAATAAAAGATATGATTCAGTTAACTGATATATATTAAATTTAAATAATGAACATTAAATTTAGAGTAATGAACATTGTTTATCTAATGATAAATATTTCAAATAGTGTGCATTAAATTTTCATCATCATTAAACATTATCAAAAAAATAATGTACATTAAATATTAATATTTATTAGATATGCATCAGCCTCAGAAATTTCCTGATGTGAAAAAAATAATGGTGGGCAAAAGGATTTGAGAAAAGATTATATAAACAACAAAAAATACGAGAAAAATCAAAATAAAAATGAAAGAGAACGAGAACAATAAGGAAAAAGGATAAAAGAACTGAAGGAAAATGAAAAGGAATTGGTTAGACAAGAAGAAAACAAATTAGAAAAGAAGGAAAGAGAAATGAAAAGAGTTAAAGAATATGGAAGGGTTAAATGGGAAGAAACAAAATGGAAATAAGAAGGATAAAAAAATGAAATGAAAATGAAAAGGAATAACAAGAAGAAAAATGAAATGGAAATGTTAAATGAAAAGGAAATGAAATGGAAAGGAAAGGAAAATGAAAAGCCAACTTATAAAGAAAAGAATAAAATAGCTGTTAGTAAAAATAAAACATAAAAAACAACAAAAGAAATAAGAATGAAAAGTAAATATACTGTATCTTTATTCACGAAACTGAAAGAGCCCAAAGATCTAAAAGAAAAAAAAAAAAATTAAAAACAAAACAAAAAAAAAGGAAAAAAGGATAGAAATGGCATACTTTTACGTGAAACTGAAATAACTTAATGATAAAAGATCTAAAAAGAAGAGAAGGAGGTTAGAAAGAAAAAGAAAAATTGAAAACAAATAAAGAAAAAATAAGAAATATACAATATCTTTACAGGCTTTGTGAAGAACCACTTGAAAAGAAAAAGAATATGTAAACAAATAACTAATTGACTGATTTGACGTAATTGTAAGACTAATCACTAATCAATCAGTAAGTTTAATCAGTAGTACCGTATTTGAATACTCTGTGTGAACTTAGAAATTTTCTTTATAATTATATTAGTATTAATCTTATAATTTTATATATATTAATACAATAATTACTAAATATATTATTTAAATAAAATTAATTAATAAACTATTAAAATAATATTTTTTTTAATAATTTGGAACATTTAATATTTATTTATTATTTAATTTATAATAAAACATATAATTAATTTTTTATAAAATGCTAAATTTATTAAAAAATATAAAAATCACAAAAGTAATGCATCTCGTTTTTTGATAAAATGTGATGTACATAAAAAATTAACCAATTGATTTACATTAAATTTTAGCATATTCTGGTAGTTTACATATTAAATAATCTATATTTTAAATTTTATTTTAATTGGCTTTAATTTTGATATCAATACATGTGATTTAATTTTTAAATAATGCATTATTTTTGTGAGTCACTGTATAATTAACAAACAAAAATAAAAAAATACTTTAACTGCAAAGAAGAATTAAAAAACCTAAAAAAAAAATAAAATACAAAATGTAAATAATGAATAGAATATAAAAATAAAATAAGAAATAAAAAGGAATATAAAATTAGAGTTATATAATATTGGATATATCTTAATTATAAAACTAAAGGAGTCAAAAGTCTTAAAAAATAAAATAAAGTTAATAAAGAATAAGTATAAAAAGCAAATAAAAAAAAAAATAAACTTACTTTAAAATACTTCAGCATATTTATTAAAATAAGAAAAAGTGTATTTAAAAAAAAGATGATTTAGCTGATAAATAAATACAAAATCTATGATATTACTATTATACTAGATTTTAATTATATCACCTTTTGTAAAATATATATTTATTCTATTATAATAATATATAATACAAAGTATAAATTTTACTAAAATTATAATTAAAAAAATTTTTAAAAAATAAATTATATATATCTATAAATTTTATACAAATATAATATATTAATTATTCAAAAATTGATCTAATTTATATAAATTTAATTTATAAATTTGAAAATTAATTTTATATAAATTCTACAAAAACTTATATATAAGTTGTATTAGTATTCAATTATTTAGAATCCTATAATATAATTATTAATTTTTCAAAAATATTAAAAATAATATATTATTTTTTTTAATAAAGTATATTATAATATATTTGAAAAATTAACTAATCAATTTATATAAAATTTTATATTTTAATCAATTAATTATATAATAACTAATTTATATTTTAAATTTTATTTTAATTGGTTTTAATTTTAATATTAATTTATCTATTATATAATTAATGATGAATAATAAATACTTTTATAAATTATTATATTTAAAAATTAAAATTATTAATATAGTATATTATTAATTTTATATTTATTATTCTAATAATATAAAAAATATTAATATTGAAATAATATTAATATTAAAATAATATTAATTTTAGATTTATAATATAAATATATTAATTATCAATTCATTTAAAAATGATATTTTTTATTAATCATTTTATAACAAAATTTGGAAGAAAATTAAATACTTCATTTTGTATTATTTTGTAATCTAATAATTAAATTTTGATGATCTTTATATTATTTATAACTCTTAATATTCTTTTTAAAATAAAAAAAAAAAGAATTTTGAAATTGAACTAGTATATTATAAAATAAATGCAAAAAAATATTTTTCAGAAATACTATGTTGCATTTGATATACACCTGAAAAGTGGGTTTTCTGATTATTTTGCAATACACATCTTTCCTAAATGTATGCATATAATTGGGCTTAAAATGCATGCATTTATGAAAGTAATATTATACCTATTTTATTAATAAATGTTTTTAAGTATATAGGGTCTTTGCAATAAAAAGGTACGAAACTTAAAAAAATTTTTAAATTTACTTTATATGCTAATTATATTTTTTATACTAAAATAAGTGTAAATTTAATATTAATTAAATTTTTATTTTTTTTTGAGTTTTGTATCTTTCTATTGCAAAGACCCCATATTGTTTTATTAATTTAGTGCTATTTTATGTTAAGAAGTAAGGATGGCTCTGAAATTGATTTCCCAAAATCTGAAATCTGAAATTCTGAAACTGAAATCTGAAACATTTTGGCTGACTGAAATTAAGGCTGAAATCTGTAATTCCAGCCGAAATGTCAAAATTAAAATTAACCAATAAAAATGTGTCACATGAAAATGGTATATCGATCATTTCCATATTGGGTGATAGCCATTTCACAAGAATCGATTTTGGTATGAACGAATCTGGCATCTTGTGTAATATGGGGTCTTTGCAATAGAAAGGTACGAAACTTAAAAAAATTTTTAAATTTACTTTATATACTAATTATGTTTTTTATACTAAAATAAGTGTAAATTTAATATTAATTAAATTTTTATTTTTTTTTGAGTTTCGTACCTTTCTATTGCAAAGACCCCATATAAATTTCCTAAAAAGGAAACTCAATAATTTCTGTAATTCCAGCCAGAATTAACCAATAATTTTGGCTAAAATTATATATTTAATTTTGGCATTTTGGCTGGAATTTCAGATTTCGGAATTTTGGCAAATCCAAAATATTTCAATATAAATTAGTATACTATTCAATAGATTTTTAATTTCTTAATATGATATTTATATAACTATTATCTCAGTATAAAATTTTTTAAACTTGTAAATTATTATTTTTAATTTTATGGGATCAAGCTTTAGAGGTTGCAATAAGGTTGGTATATCAAAAAATAAATAAAAAGAAAAAAAATTTTTTTTTAACTAATGTTCAAGTAGTTTTAGTATTACACTATTTCTAGGATGGAGTACATGTTTTATCAGTGATTGTAGAATTAAAAGGCTAAGTAGCTACTAGTTTAAATAGTGTATAGACGTCTACCTGCATTAGATATATAGCATAGATCAGAGTTTACAGATGGAGTTCTTTGATTATATTAGTATGGTTGCAAATCATAGTATTAGCTAGGTTTTATTTTATATTTACTGTAATATAATTTGTTCCTATATCCAATAAAACTACATTAAATTCTTTTCTTTTAAAGAGATTAAAAAAAAAAGGTATTTAAAATTCAAAATTTATTATTAAAAATATGATTTAAAAAATGGTAATGCAATTAACAGTTTTTAAAATATAAAAAATAATTTTGATTTATTAAAAAAAAGTATATAATTTTTTATTTATATTTAAACCAAATAAATAAAAGTTTATACTATTTTTATTTGAAATCTCAAATTTAAAAGACAATTAAAAATATATAAAAGAATTATTACTATCTAGTATTTTACCTAAAATTTTATTATATATTTTAGATCAAATTATTATGATTATAAGAGATTTTATCAAATAATTATAATGGTTATCACTGTTACTATTCTAAACTGGTATTAACCTTATTTCAGAAATAAGAGTAATAATAAATTCAGTGTTGACACTGACATCTTTATAATGAATAAGATTATTGTTTAATAAATCAATCTGGATAAGTTTTGTATTATTCCTTAATAAAAAGATTGTAAATTTCAGTGTATAATATTAGTAAATTCAAATTACAGAATGAGAGCCTTTAACCATATTCTACTTCTTACCTAGTTTTCTATAAGTATTTTAACTTTCTATTTAATTTTTTAAGTAATGGGAATTCTTTTTAGTACTTTACAAGATTACAAGACTATTGGATTGTTTGGTATTGAAAATACCAATTCTTTATGAGAATTGCAAATTTTTTGACTGATTATTTTATACATTTATTACATGGATTATTTGCAATTTACTTTTAATTATGAATTATAGATTACTTAGCAGTTGATAGTTCAAAGCTAAAAAAAGAATGAAGTAATCAATGCGAGTTAAAAGTATTTATAGTTCTGCAATAAATGAGTCTATTTAAATATAAATGACTGATTATTTTATGCATTTATTACGTAGGATTCTTTATGATTCACTTTTAATCATGAATTATAGATTATTTAGATTACTTAACAGTTGATAGTTCAAAACCATAAAAACATGAAGTAATCAATGTGATTCGAAAGTGCTTTAATTGAGTTGTGATATAGTCAAATAACTGATTGTTTCATTCATTTATTACGTAGTGATTTAAAAAAATATTTACATTTTAATGACAGATATCCAAAAGGCCGAAAAATAATAATTTTTTTTTTAAAAATAAAATAAAATACGTTTAATTAACTATTAAAATAAATTTTTTATAAAAAAAATTATTCTAATAAAAAATATTGAATGATTCAAAATTAGATTATTGATATCAGTTATGGTTTTGAGTGGAAATTGGATGTAAGATTAAGAAATATAGCATACATACACACTTTGAAATTATTATATCAGCAAGGTTATATTTATATAGTCATTAGAGGTTTGAGTATAAAAAAAAAACCAGATTGTCATTTTATCAATAATAATACTGATTACGATTAAAACTTTAATAAAAAAGGCAAGTGAAAATTCTAAAATAAAGTTTACAATTCAAACATAAAAGTCAAATATATTCATGATTATAAAGGATGTAACTATAATCGACAGATGCATTATTGATATTACTTAATTATATGGTCAATAGAAAATAGTAAAATAATAAATACATGATAGTTTAAAGTGTAAGATCACCTATTAATGCTTGGAATTCTATTGGGTCATAAATAGGTCCAAGTAATTGATCATTGAGTTCATCAAAAGAAGCATAATTACTATATAAAATACCCAAATTCACATTTGGATCATAATTCAACATAAGAGGACCTCCGCTTGCACCCTCTCCTAAATTTAAATCAGCTACGACATAAAAATCATCTGTCAATGTTGTTACCCCTTGCCACGTACAAAGAACCTCTCCATTATTTGGACAATTTTCAAGATTACCTCCGTTCGGATAACCGCGAAAAGTTGTTGGAACATTGTCTCCTGGTTGGAATTGAAAACCGAGAGCTCCCGTAAAATCTTTTAATGGATGGCCATCCATGTTAAAATTAAATAACATCATGCCCCAATCAAATTCATCATCATTATTATTAAGAAATTCATTTGTTACTACCATCTTGGCGATAGGAATTTTACCAATTGGATCAGGTTGTCCATTGTCAAATCCAGGAGCAAACATTACATTATCAAAATATGATTGAGTATTCTGATCATAAAGACAATGCGCTGCAGTAAGTCCAATATTTCCGTCATCAGTATTGATTACACTAGCGGTACAAGTAAAATCTTCTCCATTCTTGCTCATAAATAACAATCCGATGGGAATAGCTTTAGCTTGATCTACCCTCTCAAAAGGTTGCGTAGACTTCGCTTCATTAGAGAAGTCAGTTGTATTTTTTATAGTTTCGACACCGCTTCTTGTTCTGAATTCATTATTTCTAGTTGTTAAAGGTTTAGCTTTTTTCATTTTTTCTGATGTCCAATAATTCTCATCATATTTAGGAATCGTTGGAATTGAATAACTTGAATCGGTTTCGAAGGTTAACAGAACCAATGCAGTTAAGAAATAAAATACAAATTTTTTCATTTTTTTTTTTTTAATTAGATAAAAAATAAATAAAAAATATATATATTGGGGAATTGGTTTTGAAAAGTGAACATAATTTTTCGGGCTTTTTTATCTTAAAAATTATTTGACGATTCATCTTTGAAAAGAGATGCTCGCTTCATTCAATTTATGAAATGTTCATATTAAATCGCCGGATTATAATTAACAATAACAGTGTGGCTTAAATTAGAATGGACTGCCGTGTTAAAATAGCGAATTTCAGAATATAAGAAATATAGGTGTAAAAAATTAAACACATATGACTCGCTGACGAACAATCTATTTATGAGGGGTATTATTAAAATAATTAGCCAATACCTTATTTCCCACTCCTGAAATCGGTTACCTGGATTAATATGACGATTTATTGATTGATCAGGAGTTCGGATATAATGGTTAGAGGTTTATAAAGCATAATTTTTATTTATTTAATTTCAAATTAAAAAAAAACAATTTAAGTATAGATTGGTGATCATCCGTCACATCCTATGAATTTCCTTACTTAATTCCATTTCAATTTTCGGATCAACGATCTGACGAGATAAACGATTTGATTTTTAGAAATGATCTTTGGTCGGGTCATCATCATCGGTTCTTACGACACTGGTACCGTAAATCTTGAGCCAAGCGTCCAGTGGAATTATGAATGTAATAAATAGTGATATTTTCGTAAGATAACGAGAGATAGATTATTTTTTTTTTTATTTGGAGATAGAAATTTTATATTTTTTTATAGTTTTTTATAGTTATAAAGACCTACAGAAAGAATATAAACTACTTTTTTTTTTTTCAAACAAAACTCTAATATATATTATTTATTTGGTATACTTTGACCATACTTCTTTTTTTTTAAAGCAAAAATAAATAAGCTATATAAAATTATCTGTCAAAATTAATTAGATAATGCTATTTTCTTAATAAATAAATTCCATACTATTTATTTTTTCTCAGTCCAAAAGAAATTCTTGTATTATTTTATTTATTTACAGTATTAAATCAAATTTAATTGAAAAAACAGATAAAGGGTCTGGTTCGAATTATTTCCTAATTCGGGGTCCGTTAAAGCGGGGTAGATTTGGCCAGAATTACGGCATTAAGAAATTACATATGTGACAAATAACTGACGTGACAAATAGATTTTACTAACCGAAAAATTTGAAAAAGGCTATATAGAAAAGCAAATAAAAATTATATCTTGCGGTTCTATTTCTATTGACTTTTCTACTCTAAATATATTATTGTTTTTTAAGTATTCATTGTATTGTATAAAGCAATCTAATTGCAATTTTATTTATTATTGTCTGCTTTTTGGCAATATTTTTTATTTGTGAATATTGGGTATATATCAGAAAGCAGATTATGTGTAATAATAATATCTGTATAACATAAAAACTTTTATTATGCTTATATTCCTACTAGAAATAAAACTCTATTTTTTTTTTTAAAATGTAACACATTTTTTAATCAAACTAAATATCCCTATAAAAGCATTATTGCTAACTGTTACTTTTAATTATTTGGTTGCAAGAAAAAACCTTTATGGTAATATTTTTATAGTTAAAATAGATACAATAAAACTAGTTAGTTTTTTCAAGGATATTATTAAGGAAAATTAAAAGTCTTTTTTTAATAATTTTACATTTAAAGAACTCAAGTTATAAAAAGTTGATATTTTCTTCAAAAAATCAAATGAAAAATTTAATGTTAAATTATAAACAATGAACTTGAGATGTAAACTGAAATTAAAACTACATTTTAAAATTAACAAACATTTTTCTTTTAACTAGTTAACAAATATATATATAATCATATAACATTCTGTTATGATGAAAGAAATTCACTGCATTACAATATATGGTATAAGAATGCAAATTTTTAATGAACAATGAACTGAAAAATGATATTATTAAAAGGTTTTAAAAAAAATTTTTGTAAATATTCATATTTTTAGATGAAATAGAAAATGAATATATTGTAGTAAGTAGTAGAATATGTAATAAATACTGAATGTTAATTTAAAAAGAAAATTTTAACAGGTAAAATACATAGAAAATTAGACCAAGTAAGTTCAAGTTTTTAAAGTACAATAGTAAAAAGTAATACAATTAAAATTGTGATAAAGCATAAAATTACAGTCAGCTCACGATATAACAAATCCTTCAGGTTTTATCTCAATTCATTATAAGATTATAACAAAGAATTTTAAAGAATTTAATTGGTTACTTCATTATAAATGTAAATTACTCAGTATTTACCAAATTTTATTCTATTTTATTTATTTTTTCACTTTTTTTCGGTATTTTAGACCAAATTTATTTATTTTTATTATTCTTTTTAGTTTTTAATACTTTAATTCCAAAAGTTGCATCGTGTTTTTCATCTGGCAACACTACAAAAAATAAAATAAAAATAATTAATTAGTTAAAAAAAAGAACAATGAAAAACACCTTTCCACCCTCCCTTACTTTAAGAGAAAAAACAAGTAAGTAAAAATAATATGCAACTGAAGAAGCATGAAGAACCCATATCTCTAAACATCATATTTATTGGTTAGAGATATACTATTTGCTTTATTTTAATTCTGTTCATTTTTGTATAGTTGATCCTATATATTGCTTTTTTCTCAATACAGTCAAACTTCAATGTACTAATACTCTATATACTGATAATTGCTTTTACTGATAAATTTTTATTGTCCCATTTCATCAATCTTATTATACTGATATTATATATAATTTCACGATGTAACATATACTGATACTACCTCCTAGTCCCTTTATAGTAATGTATATTAAGATGTACTGATAATTTTAGTTACACTAGTGTTAATTCTGGCCAGCACTATAAGTTTGGCCTGAGTTAAAAATTGTAACTGGGCATTTTTCTTAATTATATCCAAATTTAGATTTTTTTTCTATAATCATACTCACGTTATACATAATATATTCAGGAAATTTTGAAAATTTTGGACTCAGAATTAAGCATAGTGCAAGCCAGAGTTAGATTTTAGCCTGCATTATAATCTACTAATTACATATATATACCAATATTTCCCAAAACTGGAAGCATCAGTATATCAAAGTTTGACTGTATTGCAAAATAAATTGTAATGAAGTTTTAAATAAGTGAATGTATATTAAATAATGAAAAGTTTAAAATTATGCAAAAGAGAGCTGATATGATAAAGTTTTCAAGTGATCTTGAATACCACCCTATTAGAATAACTATTGGTAAAAGATTTTTAAGTTTCACAGCAAATATATGAAAAATCTTCATATTAATATTTACAATACTTATTACATAAAGTTTTTTTAAATATATTAATTGAAAAATTTTTGCATATTTTATGCATGCTTGCAAAATCTTAACAAACTAAGAGTTACAAAAAAATATATTAAATGAAGCATTTACAAAATTAATAGAGATAATTAAATTAATTAAATAAAAATATGGTTAAAAAAAAATAAGTCCTAATTTGTATCTTTGTTTTTATATTTGTGAATATTATACATTAGACTATGATTTTTTATCCTTATTTTAGTATTATAATTTTGAATAGATAAATAGAATTTTAGGTATGTAACTTAATTTTTTTAATTTGAAAATCACAATATTATTAATTATTTTTAAAAATTATAGGTTTTTATAATAATAGTAGATGTAATATTGAACTCAAACTACTAAGAATTATGTCTGAAAATACAATCCTTTAATACTTTCTTTCAAATTGTAGCAATGATCACTTATTTTCCTTCTTAAAAATAATAGAATCAAGAAAATCTATTGGCAGCTTGGTTATACTTGATGATTTTGTAAGTGATAAGTATCAAAATTTTATATGATTATCTCTTATTAAGAAAGATTTAACTTATGAAACAGAATATTTTTCTGGATTATTAATGAAACTATGCAAAAAAACTATTTTTCCAAACCAAATTTTAGACTTCTGATAGAATTTTATAATAATTTATATAACAATTATTATTTCATTCCTATCTACTTTATAATAGGTTTAAATAACAGTACTGTTGTAAACTTTAAAATTATACAATATAGAAAAATAAAAATTGGGACAAATATATGTATATCTGAAATATGTGTCAGATTAGTAACATAGTCAACTGACTGTAATGCAGAAAATTTTTGCAAAAAAAATTTTTTTAATATATAAACATTATAAAATATATGTATTTTTACCTGTTTTGTAAGTTTACTTAGAGTAGTAAAAGTAGTTTTAAAGGTCATTTTTGACTTATTTTAATAAATTACTTTCTTTTGTCAAATTAATCTAAGCATAATTGGGGGTCATCTAAAGTGGGGTAAGTTACCTAATTTATACAGATTTTTGGCTTATATTACAATATTAAGAAATTGCAAATGTGACAAATAGAGTATGACATATAAGATTTTATTAACTGAAAAATTTCAAAGTTATCAAAATGTTTAATAAAAATAAAAGAGTAGAGGGTGTGACACAGGTATATACATGAAACTAAAATTGGTTAATTTTGACCTCTAAAATGGTCAAAATAGTCAAAATAATTTGAACCTGGATTTCTCTAAAAGTCAAAATAGCCAAAATTACATTATGATCATGTGATTTTTATAGTAAACAATAATATTAAAATTTGAAGTTAATGATCTTTGCATCTAGTAATCTGATTTTTGTGATCTTTATATGGTTGGGTTACGTTCATTGAAAGGATTCCAATGATATATATTGCATACTTATAGCATCAATATTGGTAGAGTTATTCACATTTAAAATTTGATATTAAATTATAATTATAAAAATCATATGACTATAATAGGACCCTAAAGAATACATATAATACAGGGATTCAGATTTGTACAGTGGGCATCAAAACAAACGCACCAAAATTTTTTAAATTTGTTAATTGTTCTTATTAAATCAGTTTAAATCCAATTAAAATAAAATTTAAAATATAAATAATATATGATATAAACTATTAAAAAACAGAAAATTCAATATAAATTCATTAATTAGTTTTTTAATTATTTAACATTAAACCAAAAAAACTTGGTGCTTTTGTTTTGCTACTTTTTAAAATTTTTAAAAAATCAAAATTTTTACAAAATTGTATTATGATTTTATAATAAAAAAATGTAAAATTAATTATTAAATAGCTTAAATTATTGATTAAAATTAAAAAAAATCAATACTTTTTAATAATAAATTAATTTATTTATTTAATAAATATAGTTAAAAATTATTATAAAACATATAAGATTTACAATTTTTTAGTATAAGGTTTTTTTTGAATAAAATTAGATCAAAGATTTTCACTATATGTAAAATGAAAATCATTACTATTTTTTAACTAATGATTTCTTACTAACTAGAGGTCCGTTGTAAATGCAGTTTTTTTTCGCATATTCCCCTTAACTAGGAGAATCCAAAATTTAGTATTATTTTATTATAAAAATCTTTGATCTAATTTTATTCAAAAAAAACCTTATACTAAAAAATTGTAAATCTTATATGTTTTATAATAATTTTTAACTATATTTATTAAATAAATAAATTAATTTATTATTAAAAAGTATTGATTTTTTTTAATTTTAATCAATAATTTAAGCTATTTAATAATTAATTTTACATTTTTTTATTATAAAATCATAATAAAATTTTGTAAAAATTTTGATTTTTTAAAAATTTTAAAAAGTAGCAAAACAAAAGCACCAAGTTTTTTTGGTTTAATGTTAAATAATTAAAAAACTAATTAATGAATTTATATTGAATTTTCTGTTTTTTAATAGTTTATATCATATATTATTTATATTTTAAATTTTATTTTAATTGGATTTAAACTGATTTAATAAGAATAATTAACAACTTTAAAAAATTTTGGTGCGTTTGTTTTGATGCCCACTGTATAAAGACATTATATAAATATTCAATATGTCATATGAATGAGTTGTACAATAGACTTAAAAATAGGGATAAGTTAGATATATATTTATATAATAGAAGCGAATTTTAATACAGTTAGGGATATTTCCCAAATTGGATTATGTAACAGATCATTGTTCTAGAATGATTCTGAAGTGATCGGCAGTTAAACCAAAATTTAATTGGTTAATCCTTTCTGTATTAACGTGATTTGGTAAAAGAATTTCCCATGACTTTCTTTTTAAAATTACAAAACGCAATTATAAAAATATATAATAAAAAGTATGTAATTTCATAATCAGTGAAGTATTTTCATAATCAACTCTCTTTCCAAAAAGTATGAAGACTATAAAATGACATATTTTCAAATTGTATTGAGTTTTTTTTATCGCTTTTCAATTATATTTAACTTATTTTTTTAATTTTATTGAAGTGCTAATGTACAAAAAACAATGTGTTAAGGATTTGCCTTGTATTTTTGCAAATTTAGTAGTTATATATGAACGAAAAGGATTGAGAAAATGTGAAACAAAAATACCACAAACATGGCGACATGCTAGTACTAAAGCAGTAGCTAGTCGTCTCTCCCTTTATCATACTTTTTTTCTAGAACTTATTAACCTTCAAATATCTCTAGAATCATATTCTTTATGTAAAAAACACTATAATCAAATTATATCTATTAATCACTTTTATAAGTCTCTTTTAAATCCAGATCAAATCACAAATTTTAATTCTTTTCAAAATCAAAACAAAAGAAAGCGTCACAGCATTGATAATAGCAAATTGAATACTGAATTAAATATTACAAGCACCTGTGATTTTAGTGTTCAATTTTCAGAATCTGAAACTAGTATGTGTGATTTTAGCGCTCAATTTCCAGAATTTAAAACATGTACCTATAATAAATTTGAATGTGAGCAAACAACATCTAAAATTCAACAATTATAAAAACAATTAGAAAATCAAAGGTGTGAGTTAGTGAAATTATCAAGAAGGTTAATCAAAGCTAATGAATATATAATCAGGATTAATGACCAGTATCAAAAACAGTGTGAGCAAAATGAAGTTCTGATTCAGAAATGAGATTCTCGATTTAGCAATCAGCAAAAAAGAATTGATGCCACTACCAAAATTGCATTAGCTGAATGCAAAAATGTATTTGATGATATTGAATCATTAATTAAAATAATAATAGGTTTTCATTAGAACAAATTATGGACTTTACTTCTCAAGTTTGGTTAAATAATCGTAATCAAGTTGTTGTTAAATTTATTGAAATTTTAACTCAAAATGATTGGAATACTAACATTCCAAACCAAGAAAAACTTTTTAAAAGAATAGTTGCCATTGATGCAATATATGGATCACATCATAGAAAATATGTATCAGAGATTAACCTTGCAGCATTAGCTATAAAATATTCCTTAGCACGCTCAAAAAAAATTATTAATATTGATAATCATATTACAAGCGCAGAAGGTTATGTTCGATTTCAAAAATGGTTGGATGAATTATCAAAGGAGCAAGAATCTTTACCTAAAAGACTTTTATTTTTGGCTTTTAATAATGAACAAAGAGGTCAAAAAAACTATATTGACCGTAGATTCAATACTGTAGTATTTCATGTTGTTACTAGCTTTGTTGCATTTAATATAGAATCTCAAAATAAAATATAATATACTAATGTTCCTTGGTTGCATAACTCTCTTAATCGACTTCAATATGAAGAATTGTTTGATCTTTCATTTTGAATGGAGCAAGAATTGAATAAAGTACTCCATAATTATCTTTTCAAGATTCTTAACCAATTATGTATAGAAAAATTATCTTCAAATAATAGTATTGATACTTTTATAGGAAGTATGATGTCAAATAATGGTTATGATAAATATTGCTTAAATTGTAATAAAAAAGGCATTGAAAACAGAAAACAAATTTGTCCAAAATGTCAAGAATGATTACTTATAGTTGCTGAATTACAAAAGCAAAATGCATCTGAATTATTAGAAATCAATTCACAAAATAAATTAACAAAACCAATTCTTTTTAAGCCTCATACCTTTAAAAATGAATCTAAAATTTCTCATCCACAGATTAGTATTACTCAACGATCAGTTGCTGATAATGGTGTTTGTATTCCTGAAATATATATCCCTGACCCACTCAATATCAATCCTAATTCAATAGCAAATGTTGAGAAAGTTCTTCAACATATAGAAAAAATATCAGGAATTCAGGATGGAACGCACAAATAGATAGCAGTAATATGTGATAGAGTTCCATATCATCATGCTGTTAAACTTTAGGAAAAATTTCCTTGGTTAGTTCTTATACCTGGGCAATTGCATGAAGAAATAAATATGCTTCAGGTATTTGTAGAATTAAATTGGTAAGTTATGTAATAATTTTATTTAAATGATTTTATTTTCACTTTCTTTTTTACTTTAGGAAGATTGATCTCAAAAGTTTGCAATACACCAAGATTATTGAACCAAAAATCAACTTGCTTTTTTTAAAAAATGTAGTGATCATCACAAAGCATAGGATTCAGTTTGTAATATATATCGTGAAGCAATATCCTTGGAGCTCATGTGGCCATATGTAAAAAATCAATCTAATTCAACAGTTGATAGATATATAGCTTGGGTTAAAGAACAAAAAGATCCAATTTATTAAATAAAATATGAACAAGTAAAAAACACTTTAATTTTATGGTACAAAATTTTTTTTATTAAATTAATCACTGAATTACTATTTATTATTTTGTAGATATTTTATTATTTGCAAGCAATTATAAATTATCGAGAAGCCATTCACACAAATCGTCCCTTACTAAAAAATGCAGCATGAAGAGCATTTGCCCCAATTTGGTCTACTCGTTACCATCCTATTTATCATTTAATAGAAGTTGCAGATGAAGAACAATTGATGCGACTTCATCCAACTATACGTGATTTGGTAGAAAAAAATAGTGTAATATCACGATCAGGTTTAATTAACCAACATCAGGGATTAGATGCAATTTTAGAAGAGGTAAACAAAGCCTTAAAAACACTCATACCTTCTGTTCTACAGCAGCATCACTGGGAAATTGCTGCACATAACTGCAAAAAATTTCTTCAGGTATATTTCTTGTGTGTGTTATAAATAAAATGCTGAAAAATTTAGCCACTTTTTCAAAACACCTTAAATAAAAAATCGTATCTATATTCTATAATTTATGTTAATTTTTTGATTTCTAATCACAAAAGTTACATAACAATTTCTTTAAAATAATTGGATATAATGATGCTCAAGCAAATTCTCCAAGAACTCATCCTGAATCAGTCACAGAATATCAAAGGTTTCAGGTTTATTTAAGAAAACTTAATTTTCTTAATCTAATGGAGGTAAAAACTGATTTTAAAAGTCTAGGTGAGGAGTTTAAATTAAGTGACCAGTTGAAAAATTTTAGTAATTTAGCGAAAAAAGCATGACAAGAATATATTATTGAGGTATTTTACAAAAAAAATCAGTTCCTTCCTTTCGACCTATTCCAATAACTCAACAAGAAGCAATAGCACAGAAGGATGAATCTAAGATGACACGAATAGAGATTTTGCGTAAATTAGAATCCTTTTTAGAATTAATGAGTGAAAGTATTCGCAAGCAGTACTGTGGAATAGGCTTTAAAAAGAAAAATGAATTGTTAACCATATTACAAGTGATACAAAATTTGCAAAGTGTGGATAATGAAACAGTTAATATAGATGTAGTTTAATAAAATTAAAGTATATTTTATTTAATTTTAAAGATTTAAAAAGAATAATGAAATTTTCCAAAATAAAACTTTTAAGTTTCACTAGTTTTATGAACTAACCAATAAAATTGCATCAGTCATAGAATATTCTGATCGATATTTTTTGATCGTTATATACAAAAATAGTAAGATCGCTACCAATCAAAACGCTTGAAATTGATTTCATTTATGGTAAAATCCCAGACTGTAATATATGTTATAATTATATTTTGTATAAAGTTAATAAGTTAAAAAATCTGATATATATATGATATATATATTACATATAAAATTTTATAAATAAAAATAAAATATAATTCAATAATAAATTTAGTAAAAAAATTTCTAAATTAACCCCTTTAATCTATAAATAGTAAAATACATAAATATATAATAAATTTGTAAAATTAATCCTTTAATTTAAAAAAAGAAAAACACAAACTTTTATAATAATTTAGATGTGATAGTATAACAAAATAAATAAATTTAGACATGATGGTGTAACAGATTTATAAAACATTTTAGACGTGACAGTATAACAAATTTAATGTAAAAAATAAACAAAATTAGATGTAATAGCATAACAATTTTAGATGTGATAGCATAACAATTTATATTCAATAGCTAATTTCACATCATTTTAGCATAGGAAATTTTTTAATAATTTTTTAATTAATTAATAAAATTTATTAGTAAACCTTATTTTAGTCAATATTAATTCTAGAAAGATGATTTTATTATCATTAGAACTGTTTCAATGAGACGAATCTAATGGTATAAAGTTTTATCAAAATCTAATTACTGGATATTTAATAAATTATGAAAATATTATTCATTTTTATTTAAAAATTTAGAAATTTATTTTTAAAATTTAGAAATTTATTTTTAAAATTTAGAAATTTATTTTTAAAATTTTTTTTTCATAATGAAAGTTTTTATGTATATATATTATTTATTATATATTTTTGTAAAAAAATTTTATAAATATAATAAAAATTTTATAATAAACTCAGATATTAAATTGTATAAAATTTTATAAAATTTAAACTTATATGCTGATTTTGTATAAAGCTTTTAGTAAAATTAAGTATATAAAGTTATATTAAAATTTTTGGGATTAGATTTGAATTATATATGTATTTTTTGGGATCCTATTACAATTATTTTAAAAAATAAGAAAAAAATTTTGTAAAACAAATATCACCTAAAAAGGGAAGTCTGTATTATACAATAAGGAAGCTTATACATATTACGTAATTATCAAAGAAGGGGAGGGGGATAGTTAAAATCTTATATTACACTTATATTAATTATATAATTTATAAATACTATAATCTGATTGATTATTAAATCTAATAGGAAGGGGAGAGGATAAGGGTTTATAACAAAATAGATATTACGTGATATATGTAACTCCCCTAATCTAATATGATAATTTTTAAATTTCTGATCAGAATTATAAAAAATTATGGATGTGACATATAATATATGACAAATAGGATTTTTAATATGAAAAAAATTGGAATACTTATAGAAAAGTGAAAAAGAAAAGGTATGACATAGGGTGATAAATAATAGTCACATGACCTGTATTTTACATACTAGTATAAATTAAGGAATTTTTTAAAAATAATACTGTGAAATTACAAATTTTTTAAAATTTTTATGGATTTATAATTTTCTTTTCTTTTATCCTATTATTATTTATTTGTTTTTAAGTTTTTTATATAATTTTTTTTTTTAAGTTTATTATGCTATCACATATAAAATTATTACAATATTACGTCTAATTTTATTTATTTTTTTATATATAAATTTATTATATGAGGTCTTTGCAATAGAAAGGTACGAAACTCAAAAAATTTTTTAAATTTACTTTATATGCTAATTATGTTTTTTATACTAAAATAAGTGTAAATTTAATATTAATTAAATTTTTATTTTTTTTTGAGTTTCGTACCTTTCTATTGCAAAGACCCCATATCATCATGTTTAATCTTTTATAAAATTATTATATTATTACATCTAAATTTATTTAATTTATTATACTATTATGTTTAATTATTATAAAAGTTTTTCCATACTACCTTTAGCATTTTAAACATATAAAAAAAAAAATAGGTGTTAACTAATGCTTATTAAATTGTAATATAAAAATTTTTTCTGAAAATTATACTGGTCAATTAATAAAATAATCTTCAAATTAATAAATAAAAATAAACGCTATTAATATTTATTAAAATATATATACATTCCCCTACAGAAAATATCTGTCCACCCTAAAAATTAAAATAAATTAAAGGAAATGGGGTATTTAATAGAAAATTTTCGCTTATTTTAAAGTTTGAAGTGTAAAATACATGTTAGAAATGATTTTTTTATTCAATTAATAGTAAAATTTGATGTAAATGATTAATTTAAAAAATGGCAAAATTTTTAACTTTTTAACCAGAATAATTACAGCAAAATAGATAACAGATTTTGATTCTTTGGCTAAAAAATACCCTATGTTTAAAAAATTAGGAAAGTTGAATTATTAATTGTTGAACGATCTGCCTTTGAAGATCAGTAAAATTTAGCAAAATTTAGCAAAAATAATGATTTACATATGAAATTTACAAAAATTGCCGATTTTCAGCAAAGGATTCCTAAACAACTACTGATCAAATTTTTCCAATTTTTGGTACATAACAGTTACTGGAAATGTCACAAAAAAATAAGACAAATTTTTTTTATTAAGGTTAGCAAAAAAAAATTTGTGGCACAGTATCCTCTTCAAATGTATAGCGCATGTATATAATTAAAGTTGGCCAAAATTAATTAAGTCTGGTTAAATTTGCTGATCAATAATTCATAATTCTGGCCAAAATTTTGCTAATTCTGGCCAACCTCGTAATTTTGGCCTAAATTAAGTTAAAATTGAAAAAATACAGATCAAATATAGCATTACATTTATATAATATAGTACTTTAATTTAAAAGCAAAAATATAAACTTATTAAGTGCCTTTACGATTTTATAAAAAAAAATTCCCATTTAATCTTTATTATTCAACTTGAATCTTTATTTAAAAATAGTCTATTTTCTTTATTAAAATAATAAAAAATTAAAGATCGGAAATTAATACCGTTACAAAAAATGCTAATTCCCCCATAAGTATTAATCATCGCATTATAAAATTTGATATACAAGTAATTTAGACCCTCCTGAACAATATTACTTAAGCAATAAAAGGCAATTTACTTTGACCAAAGTGTTGAAATTATGCTCTAAAATTTCTAAATGAGTGAGAAAATATAAACGTTAATTTCTCTATATATATTAATCATAGTATTATAAAATTTAAGATACGAATAGATCTAACCTGCCTAAACAACTCTACTTAAGCAATAAAATGTAGTTTACTTTGATCAAAGTATTAAAATTACGCTCTGAAGTCACTAAACAGATGTAAAAAAATTTAGAAATTGAAAATTAGTGCAGTTTTGTAAAATATATATTACTCTATGAATGTTTATTATATACTTAAAAAATTTATAATATAAATATATTTGACACTTCTGAACAACATAACATAAGCCGCAGTAAGCAATTTCATTTTGCCAATGTACCAAAATTACGCTCTAAATATGTAAAATAAATTTAGTTGTCAGTTCCATTATAAAAACGCGAGTTTTTTTTCAAATATTATACCTATATTTATAAAATTTAAGATCCAAGTATTTTGGATTTTGCTAAACAACTTTACTTAAGCAATAAAAGGTACTTTACTTTGATCAAGGTGATGAAATTTCGTTCTAAAAATTTATGTATATTTAAAAATAATGTGTTTTTTTTAGTTTTTCATGTTTTATACAAAATCTACCTGAATAACCGCTATTACAAGCTTAGAAAAACGTTTTCTACTCGTAAAATTACATATATTTTTACTTTTAAAACTGCATATTTTTTTATTTCTCAACTTCAATCTTGAAAAAAGTGTGTTTTTAAGGAGAGTTTTTTATACGTTATAAAAAAAAATTTTATTATTCAAGATCGGAAAGTAAGAATAGAAATTGATAGAACACATGATAATCTATCAATTTCTTAATTTGTATAAGTGTAGTACATTAAAAAATTTAATGTTTAACTACTAAATGAAGTAATGCGATTGATATTACGCAAGATAATTTTAATATGAAAATAATCTGCATGTGACATTTCCGGTGACTGATAAGGTAATTTTTAACCAGAGAATCAAATTTTTGTATTCATTTTACCGTATCTGCTTTAGTTAAAAAGTTAGAAAATTTGCCATTTTTTAAATTAATTATTTACACAAAATTTTATTAATAATTGATTAAGAAGTCACTTCTAGCATGTATTTTGTGCTTCGAACTTTAAAACAGGAGTAAAAATCATTATTAAATATCTCCTAGTTTTCAATTTTTTTCAATTTTAGAGTGGTCGGATACTTTTTGTAGGGGAGTGTATATATTTTTTAAAAATAATGAAATCTAAAGTTTATCTTTTAGTATTTTGAATTTGAAAAAAAAATGAAAAATTGAATATTAGTAATATAGGACTCTAAACAATACTAATATAATTCACATATAGGTTTGCATAGAGTTTATATGAAATTACTTTTTAAACCTATAAATTGAGTTTGCGTAGATCAGTTAATTTGGGAGTAACTCACATATTATATTTGTGTAGAATTTATAATAGATATATGTGGATTTATTTTTAAAAAATACTAATTTTAGTAAATTAAATTACTCAGTATTTACCAAAATTTATTTTATTTTATTTATTTTTTTACTTTTTTTTGGTATTTTATACCAAATTTATTTATTTTTATTATTCTTTTTTAGTTTTTAATACCCTAATTTCAAAAGTTTGGTTATGTTTTTATCTGATAACACTACAAAAAATAAAAAAAAATCAATAACTTAATTAGTTAAAAAAAAGAATAATGAAAGATATCTCACCCACCCTTCCTTACCTTAATTCCAAAAATCTGGTCATGTTTTTCGTCTGATAACACTACAAAAAATAAAAAAAAAATAATAACTTGATTAGTTAAAAAAAAAACAATGAAAAATACCTCATTCACCCTCTCTTACTTTAATTCTAAAAGTCTGGTCATATTTTTTTGTCTGGTAATACTACAAAAAATAAAAAAAAAGTTAATACTTAATTAATTAAAAAAAATAATGAAACACTTTCTTCAATCCTCCCTTACTTTAATTCTAAAAGTCTGATTATACTTTTCATCTGTCAACACTGCAAAAAAGAAAAAAATAAATACATAATTAATTAATTAAAAAAAACACTAAAAAATACTTTCCCCATTTTTCCTTACTTTAATTTTAAAAGTTTGGTCAGTCTTTTTATTTAGCAATACTACAAAAAAGAAAAAAATAAATAATTAATTAATTAGTTAAAAAAATACTGAAAAACACTTCCCTCACCTTTCCTTACCTTAATTTCAAAAGTTTAGTCATATTTTTAATCTGGTAACACTGCAAAAAAGAAAAAAAAATAATTAATTAATTAGTTAAAAAAAACACTGAAAAACACTTTTTCCACCCTTTCTTACCTTAATTCTAAAAGTCTAATCATATTTTTTGTCTGGCAACACTACAAAAAATAAAAAAAAAATTAATAACTTAATTAGTTAAAAAAAAGAATAATGAAAGATACCTCATTCACCTTCTCTTACCTTAATTCCAAAAGTCTGGTCATGCTTTTTGTCTGGCAACACTACAAAATAAATGATAAATAATTAAAAAAAAATCAAATATTCAGATTATCCAATTAGATTAGCAAATCATATAACCCTGCCTTTATACTGAATAATTTGTTATAGCGTTAATGAATTTTTTAAAATTTTTTTTAACTAAGATATAAGTTTGCATAGTATTACTATAAAAAAAAGTTACGTAAAGTTAATAGTAAACACATGCAAATTATTTGTAAATTATATTAGTATTGTTTGATTCTAGTAATATTCATTAAATGAAATTAATAAAAAAAAAGCTAAAAACTTACAAAATAAAATAATAAAAATAGGTTTTCTTTAAAATTACAGTTTGAAAACCTAATATTTATTAAAATAATTTTTTTTAAAATTACTTTTGAATTTAAATTATTAATTTTTTTAGTATTTTTAATAAATTATTTTTTTCAAAAGGTATTAAAAAATATTTTTTTAAAGTATTATAAAAAATTTTTTTTTTTATTATTTTAAAGTATTATAAAAAAAAATTCTGTAATATTGTGCAGATTTTTATTAAAAATTGTGTAAAAAAAAGTGGTAATTTGCTAAAATCACAAATTATTGCAGATCTGAACTAATATAACTTTTCTAATAGCTGTAATGTTTTAATGTTACTTAAGATTGACTATTAAAATTCATTTGATTTAATACTAAAAGTTAAATCTCTTTATATAATATTATAATATGATTTTAGTATATATGGTATTTTTAATTTTATATTAATAAAAAAAAATGGTTAATTAATATTTTTTTTTAATTTATATTAGTAAAAAAATGGTTTTATATGTAAGTAAAGATGCTTCAACTTAAACTTAGTATTTCTATTATAATTTGTCATTGTTTTTAAACACCTTATTTGAAAGCCATGCCGCAATCTTATTGTGAAATGAAAAAAATAACATAATATTACCATATAGATAAAACAGACTTTTATTTAACGATCAGCTTATAACTTATCAAGCATTAATACACTACCTCTAGCTAAGTATGTGATTTCAACTGCTGTATCACAAATTAAACAAAAATGATATTTTACTACTCTTAGATGCAACATAAATATACAGCTTGATGCTTCAATTGATAATTGTAAAGTATACAATAAACCTTATATTTCCATACTTAATCCACCACTTCTTCAGAATGATAGTAGAGCAGAACACAAGGCAGCTGCAGTTCTCTTGATATGAACTGCGATCTTAGGCTACATAAAGACTTTTAAACTAGATTTCTAGCTTTTGAATATACATACACTACTACATATCAAAGTTATTTTTACAATACAATTTAATATAGAGTCAAAATCTATTAATGGGATTATCTAATTATAAGAAATTAACTTTAAGATTAGTTTTATTTTTATTGATTTCAAAGAATATAGTTATTTTTATATATTATTTATATTTATTTTATTTATATTTTGTTATTTTAATTTATTAGTTTTATTATGTTTATTTAGGTTATTTAATTAATGTTATTTTATATTTTATATTTTATTTATATTAATTTTAGCTTTATTTTAATTTATTATTATTCAATATTAGTGGATAATTAGATCAGTCTTTGATTAGAAATACTCATATTTAGCTAGATTTCAATACCAAAAAAAAGTAAAAAAATGGTTAATTACTTTTTTTTAATTCATATTAATAAAAAATAGTTAATTGATATTTTTTAATTTATATTAATAAAAAAACTATAATTTATTAATAAAAAAACTATAATTTATTAATAAAAAAACTATAATTTATTAATAAAAAAACTATAATTTATTAATAAAAAAACTATAATTTATTAATAAAAAAACTATAATTTATTAATAAAAAAAGCTATAATTTTATTAATAAAAAAAGCTATAATTTTATTAATAAAAAAAGCTATAATTTTATTAATAAAAAAAGCTATAATTTTATTAATAAAAAAAGTTATAATTTTATTAATAAAAAAAGCTATAATTTTATTAATAAAAAAAGCTATAATTTTATTAATAAAAAAAGCTGTAATTTTATTAATAAAAAAAGCTGTAATTTTGTTAATGAAAAAAGTTGTAATTTTGTTAATGAAAAAAGCTGTAATTTTGTTAATGAAAAAAGCTGAAATTTTATTGATAAAAAAGCTACAATTTTATTAATAAAAAAAGCTGTGATTTATTAATAAAAAAAGTTGCAATTTTGTTAATAAAAAAACTGTGATTTTATTAATAAAAAAGTTGCAATTTTATTAATAATCCTATATAAAATAAGCCAATTATAATTATGGCATAATTACAATATTTACAATTTTTATACTCTAAAGAAATTAAGTTGCAATTTATTATTTACAACATTATATTTTATAATTATAGTTATAAGTAATATCTTTAGTTTTATATATTAATTTTAAAGTAAAATTTTACTATTTTAGTTAAAATAAAATTATCTTTTTATTATATTTAAAATTTTTAATATAATAATATTAAATAAGATATATGTTTTATAAATTATATAACTAGTAAATATTAAAATTGAATTTAAATTATCCAAAATTTTATATATTAATAAATATTATATTATTCATATTATGTTAAAATTATCCAAAATTTTATATATTAATAAATATTATATTATTCATATTACATTAAAATTATTTAAAATTTTATATATTAATAAATTTATATTATTTATATTTAATATAATTATTAGCCTGGAATATAATAAAGGATTATATATATTCTACTTTAAGTTATACAAGATATTTTATTTTTATTATAATAAGAGAATCTATAATAAAACAATTACAAGATGTTTTATTATCTGTTCGCTTAAAAATTAAGTCAATATATAATTGGTTTATTTAGTTATATTTGTACTTCAGATTTAACAATAGTTCTAAAACTATTCTCAAATAATATATAATTTTATAAAAACTATAATTTAAATAAAATAAGTTATTTATAAATATTTTTTTTTTTTTAATCCTTTCAGAAGGAGCAAATTATTTATAATTATTAATTAATAAAAT
This sequence comes from Rhizophagus clarus, assembly GCA_015698045.1. Taxonomy (NCBI): domain Eukaryota; kingdom Fungi; phylum Glomeromycota; class Glomeromycetes; order Glomerales; family Glomeraceae; genus Rhizophagus; species Rhizophagus clarus. The sequence goes on along the minus strand of BLAL01000057.1, from coordinate 81,252 downwards.
TATTTTAATTAAATTTAATAATATAAAATAAAAAAATGATGTAATATAATTTTAAAACTGGTATATAATAAATATAATTATAATACAGTATAATTTTTAAAATTTTTTATATTCAGTATTTACAAGTAATAATTTTAATAATTTTTATATAAAAATTTAAATAAAATATTATAATTATTTACAAATAATTTTTTTTTTTTTAAAGTTATAAAAACACAACAATTTTATTGTAAAATAATCAGTATATACATGCATATTATAATACATTTAGTATTACTCATTTACAAATAAATTTATAAGAAATAAGAATTATTTATTAATTTTAAATAATAAATAACAAGTTATACAAGTTATAATATATTAATACTGGTTGTTTTAGTTTACAAAATTTTTATTTCAATTTTGTATAAAATTAAAAATATATAATTTGTTATAATTTGTGTTATATATTAAATTTTTAAATAATAACTGAAAATTTGTAAGAAAATATGTTTACAAAAGTATAAAGAGAAAAAATAGTATTAAATATTTTATATAATACAAAATTTCAAATTTCTAAAATCAGAAACCATTAGTAAGAATAAAGATAACAAAGGGAATCAAATTATAAAGATACCACACAAATTAAATTTGTTACAACATCATAAATTCATAATATAACAAATGATATTTGATTTTACCATCTAGTATTGCCTAAAGTATAGCATATTTATTCAGTATAATCCAAACTTTAAATACTGTACTGTATACCTTTTCCCTATTTTGATTCTTATAAGTTGTAGCTATAATGTTGCAAAAGAAACATATGGTTTGTCCCAAATTTAAATATATATAATTAAAAAATTTAACAAACAAATACTTATAAACCATGCTACTATTTCTGATATCAGTACATCAATTTGAAAAGAACATTGATGAATCAATCACTTTTAAAATTGACTTGATATAAATATATATAGCTGATCAAATTATAAGACACATTACTCCTTCAATTTCCGATATTATTTGAAAATTCAAAGATGGTGACTTTAATCGGTCAAGTATCAGAATGAATGAATGATCACTTAACTGCGCTCGTTTCACGGTCATCTTCACAACCCCTGACCCTTGTATAAACATGTGGATCATTGATACAAATTGGGGTCACTTTTCTTTACATTCTTTTTTTTTTAAACATATCTTTTCTTTTGCAGTTCCGAGATCTTTCGTTCGGCTATTCATCACAATTAGTAATATATTGTAGACGGTGATCTTAGAGAAATGGTGAGATGATGTAAAAACATCTTAGAATATTTGATACCGCATTTTCTTTAATAAACTGAAACAACTAAAAATAGTATTTTTTTTTTTTTTTTTTTTTTATACCTATTTTTATAAAAAAAACCCCCATTATTATAAATATATAAATATGTAAATATTGAGTTACCAAAGCTAGTTTAGCAGCTTGAACTTTGGGAAACAGTTTCAGATGACAACGTTAATCATGTCAAATAAATTATTTTGATGTTATTCAATCAATGAGAATAATTATAGTTTATAAATAATTAAGTTACTTGGCAATAAAAAAAAAACTTTAGTTTTTGGCGTAAATATTTCCTTATTACGTTATTTATATTTAATTAATACAATGAAAAATCAATTTTGAGAAATAAAAAATACTAATATTAATTACTGCATGCAGTAAATCGTCCAAGCCCCCTCCTCAAAAAATATATTTCCGAATATGCTCCAAAATAATAATAAAAAAAAAAAAAAATTTCCGTGAGAAAATCTAGTGCTTCATTTCATGTGCGAATGTTTAATTTAAGAATTCATTTTACTGCATGATGTGAACACGCGACATGATTTATGTAAAATATGTTTTAACATTTGTAGTCTACTGGTTGGTCAATTTTTTTAATGGTCTTAGAATTTAGTTTTGAAGGATTATTTTATTTGCATTGGCGTTGGCGTCTTGATGATTGACCAATGCGGAGAACAACTGATTGTCAAAATCTACAATAAACATTGATATAGTATAAATGTGTTACAATATATAAGAGATCATATCATTAATCATTCATTGGATATGCAAATGGAAATGTGCATTCTCAAAGAACATTAATTTAGAGATCATATATAAGCTTTGTTACTGTGCATTTAAGGAGTATACATATTACGTAGTATATGCATTTGTAGTATGGGTGAGTTGACCGAACATATAAGAATTGTTGCACCATTTCACTTAATGAATAAACAATTTTACATCATTTTGCGAATTTATTAAAGAAATGTGCATTAAGTCAAGCAATCCTCCAATAAACCATCAAATTTGACTATTAAAGTTGTATATATGTATATGTTTTTTTTTTTTTTTTATTAAAGTTATTTATCCAAAATATAAAAATTCAATTTTGGGGTTTATCTTTTAAAAATTGGTTGTAAATTTTGTCAGACTTTTGATGCAAAATGGCAGTATACAAAATATTTAGTTAAGTTTTGCTGGAACTAATACTTTTTACCAATAAAATTATATGTAACAATTTTTTTTTTTTTTTTTTTTCTTTTTTCGATGAATGATAAATGAAAATAATTTTTTATATTTGAATCTTTATTATGTTAGTTTTGAAATTAAATAAACCCCCCTTTTTGTAACGCATATTAACTTTTAGAAAAAGTTAAAGAAGGCGTTATTAGTACAATCATTTCATTATTCGTTGTAAACTTTTCGTGTTTATACGCTACAATTAACTTTAATGGAAGTGTGGATGCCTTACAAGCACAAGATGGCAGTTACATTAAATTGTTATTTAGTAAATATGGAATAGTAATTCGGTGGCTTACAAATGAGATGCAAATTTCACTGGTCAAGTCATATTTAGGCGGCGTAAATAAATTAGTTGAGATAATGACGTGGTACATGTAACTATGAGAGAATAGTTCATATAAGCATTTTGAAAACTTAAACTTTATCTTTGACCAAACCTATCCAATGAATAATCATATGATATTTCTTAATAAATTTTAGTTGTTATTACTTGTTTACTATATATTAATTGACATCATTAACTTTTAGTTATTACTATAAAAATATCATAATTCAGTGGCTTAAAAATAACAAAATTTCACTGGTCAAGTCATATTTAGACGGCGTAAATAAATAAGTATCTTAATAGTTGAGTTAATGACGTGGTACATGTGACTATGAGAGAGCAGTTCATACAAGCATTTTGAAAACTTAAACTTTATCTATGGCCAAACCTATCCATCAATCATACGAGAATTACTTGTTTACCATAATATTAACCGAAATCATGCTATTTAGATTATGAAAAGATCAATCAGGCCGGTTCGTTTGATTGACCAGATCTTTGTTACATTAGACTAATATTTTTTTTTTTTTTTAGGTTCTTGGCTCGAACTTATTTCACCAATAGAATTGTTTTGACTAAATATTGCAACAGATCAAAACCTATAGTATTAAATACATGCATTATTTTGACGAAAATTGGAATAATATATTATATTAATAATAATTTGACTGTAAACCATAATCTTGGGAAATTTTTCAAAACGAAAGAAGTTTTCAAAATTAGACAACCCGTAACCCCGTACTAATTTTAAAGTTGTGTAACCACAAGGTTAACAATATTTTAAGTTACTGCAAAATCTTCTCCACTTTTTCATAATGTTTACTTTACACATATTTCAAATTAATAATTTTTTTGATGTTATTTGGAAACATTGAATTTACTTTTATGCAAAACATTTACATTTTTCTCGAAACATTTTAGTTTAAAAAAAAAAAAAAAAAATATTAGCACCACACTGTACCAGGTATCAAAGAGAAAAAAAAGTCTTTTTAAAAAAATTTTTTCCGAAAGGCTTTTTTTTTTAAAAAAAAAAAAAAAAATGAAACATAATTGAATCACAAACATAGGGCAAATAGCATCATGCTGCTACACAAAATTTTCCTAACAAAACAAACAAATAGGAAAAGTAAAAAAAAAATTACCGGTGACACGGAAATTGCTGTCGATCACCGGATTATCTCGTCATCCGAATTGGTATGAAAAAACTGTTTTTGTACATATAATTACATCTATTTTTTTTTTAGAAAATCCCATTTTTTTTTTTTAATAAAAATATTCTTAGTAATTTTTTGTTTGAATGCGTATTTTTGTTTGAACACTTCAATATTTCAAAAAAATGTTGTTTTTTTTTTTACTTTTACTCATAATTCACATATGTGATATCATCTTATTAAAGAAAATTTTAACATTTATGATTAGTCTTTTTTTAATATAATTTTGAATAATAATAACTTTATAATTACATGTGACGGATTTAATGGATTTGATAATACCAGATATCACTTATTGATTTATCACAATATAATTATAGATTAAGTAAGATAATCGTAAAACTTTAAAGATTGAATAGAAAGATTTCAATCAAGACTAACGTATTTTGGACATAATTTTTTACCAATTTAAACAACATATAACAAAATTCTATATATATACAATTAACTAATTTAGTTAATAATATTATTAAGTATAATTACTACATTCAATAATAAGCAGGATGAAAAACAAGTTTTTTTTTTTAATTGGATATTTTTAATATTTGTTTGTAATTCAATAATAACATGACTCAGAACCTTATTAAATTGGGCGCGTATATCAATTCAAAAAAAGAAAGAAGGAAAAAAAAAAAAATTTTTTTTTTTTTTTTTTTTTTTTTTTTTTTTTTTTTTTGTTTGTTTGTGTTTTATTTACATTATCGATGTTATTATTGATAGGATGTCGATTGATTCTTTTTTTGAAATCATAGGATCTAAAAATAAATTAAAAATCGCGTAATATATATATAATAATTGTACGGGTATTATAAATTTTATAATTGTACGATATTTTTTAAAGTATTATGATGTTATTTGGGAAATTGAATTAAAATATATCGTCCATTGTTTATTCGAAAATAGATATAATCAGATGATTTGTTTTCTCAAAACCTTTTATAGATAATCCGTTATTATATTACAAGTTATTTCAAATTGAACTTTATTTCAATATAGAAACAATTAATTTCCTTTTTTTAATTCAATAAGATAAAGTTAATTAATATTTGGATTATATCTTAATTATTATTTCTCTGAGAAACAAAAACTAATAAATTTATTCAATAATGGACAAACCTTATGGGGAATTCCGAAAGAAGGGTTGAAAACAAGAGTAAATCAACGGATGAGGCTCAGAGAAAATAGGTTGTATAACGTTTAAAAACATGAAATATGTTTAGAATTTGTTTTGAAGAGCATTTCATTAAAACGGATTATAGAACAAACATTCGAAAATCTATTTTAATGAAGGATAAAAAAGATATCATTCGTTATTTTCCGAGAAAACAAGTCTTTTTTAATGTCGTACTACGGAATTCCCTATTTTAGGCTAGACCAAACGACCATCAATTTCGTTTAACTTTAATTTTAATAAGACCTAAATATTAAAACTTTATAAACAAAAATGAGAAACAAAGGACACTTGTGAAATGAGTTGAAAAATGAGTTGTACGAACTTTGATTCCAAAAGAATTTGAATCACATAATTAATATGTTAAAAAGAGAGAAAGTGTGATAAACGAAAGTGATAAAATTTATATATATATTACGTATTGTATGTATGTAATGTATACAATTTATTTAATTTGTAAATTTAAATAAAATAGAACTCCTTGTTTTATTTTTATTCGTTTTAAAAAAAAAAAAAAATTTTTTTTTTTCTTTTTTGTTTCGCTTCTTTCATTCGAAATGATATCATATTTTCTAATCATTTCCTATTTCTTAATATGAACAACTTCTTGATCTAAAAATAAGCTTTTGATCATCAAATACGCTAAACCAAATATGGGATAAAATCAAGACAATCATATCTCCTTGTAACAATTTCATTATTTGATTTTCTTGATTTGGAAATAATATTTATTCAACCTGAACAATAGTTATTCTCATTTTTAGATTGGATTAATTTAATCATTGTTTCATTTCGGACATTTTTTTTTTTTTTTTTTTCCTTTTTTCAAAGGCGAAACATAATTTTTCCAGAGGCGAAACACATTTTTTTTTTTTCCTCCGAAAGACGAAACAACCGATATTAAATTAATTATTAAGATTTTTACTTTAAATTACTATAAATTACTATAAATTACTATAAATGAAAATAATTACGAAAAATGACATGATGAAACATAACTGAAAAAGTAACTTGAACGTAAGTGGAAATAAATGAACGTAACAATATCTAGATGTAACTAGAAATAACCGAACCATAACCGAACGTAGCTCGGAATACGGAACTCTTATGCCCGACTAAAACGCACATTTACTTTTTTTAAACTCAAAATAAACTTAGAATAAAACTCCAAAATAGTATAATTTGATTAACGAAAACATTTATTTATTCTCCGATAAGAGAAATTACAGACGTGATTACTAAATTTAATGCAAAACTTGTTAAAAGTATCATACTAATTTAGGTTAAAGAAGCTAAAATGTCATTCAAAGTAAAAGTAACGTAATGTAAATCAATCAAAAATAACAAAAACAAAACATCAAATGAGATCATAAAAAAAAATAAAAAGAGAAACATACATAACAATAACCTGTAATTTAATATAATAAACGGAAAAGGTTAACCTTAAAACAAATAAAAAAATTCCAAAAAAAGCTTAAACGTTTCATGACGTAAAAAAAACTGACCCTTAATAAAACTTTAATATTGTTTAAAATTTTTTTTTTATGAAACAAAATTAAAAAACACATTATCATTATTTTTCATTATCAATTTATGTAAAGTCAGTTCCAAATTGTTTGTACATTCCTTCATTAAAAATTTGAATCCAAATAAACATATACGTCAATAATTAAAACAAATATATTCCCTAATGGGTGAAAAATCCAACCCAAGGAACAGGATTTTGGAAGAAAGTTTAATGAAACGCCCACCAAAATTTGAAACAGAAGGGATTGACTCCGTGGTGACTCTGGACTTTATGAATGAAAGTAGGGGCCAATTTAAAGATTTACAATATGCAAAAAAAAACCCTGGATTTCAAGTGTTTCAAAATTATCCTGTTTATGTGAATTATTATGAATTTTTGATTGATGATTTTCACACCCGTTATTATAAATATGGTTAAAGTCAAAACTATAAATAAATCCAAATGTAGTAAAGTTTTGACCCCTGAAAATTCATGTAGTTTTAAGATGTTTGTTAAAGATCGAATTATAAAAGTAAATAAACATGTCACAAAATGGTAAAAATGACGCCACACTTAAAAAGCTTAAAGTTTAACTTAGTAGAACAATTTTCCCAATTCGAAAATTTCTCAACTCGGAGTTTGATAAATAGTAATCAAAAAAAAAATTATAATCATCAAGAAAACTTATTTGTTCATTGTTTGATTTGGTAATTATGATATTTATATTTTTTTGGAACAGGGGCTAAACAGGTTTTTATTCATAAAAATGGAAAAATAACGGGATTAAAAACCCGTAAAAAGTAGTTGATACAAATAAATTTTTTTCGGAATTGGGTTGAATGGACATTTTGTTTAACAATCCAATAAGTTTTCATTTACAAAAATACAATTAACATCGCCGAAGGGTATTTATTGGGTATTGGTTACCAAAATTATTTTTTTTTTTTTTCTTATAATAAATATTGTTTTCTTTTTAAAAAATTATGAACCTTTAAATGGTATTTTGGCAATAATCTTTCGGATATTAGCGGAGTTCATTATTGTGAGAGGTTCATATCTTTCATTGTTACATTAGATTATTAATAATAATTATCATTTGTTCCTTTATTACATTTTAAATTAATAATTATTGTGATTTCTACCTTTTAACTTTTTAACTTTTTAACAATCGCGAGCCTTTTTACGCGTGTCAGATGATGTATAACGTATTATACTTAATTATACTTAACTATACTTAGTTATACTTAAATATACTTCACTATACCCAAGCTATACTTAAATCATTTAATCTATACTTAATCAAGTTAATAATAATGTTTTTGAACCGGAATTACTTGTACGCGTGTGTTTGTTTGTTGTAATCTTTTTATTAACTGTAACCATATCGTTAATTTTTACTTTTTATGAATCGTTCTCCTTGAAGAATATCGTCCGGGATCTTCCGCGTAATCTCTTTTAAATCTGTATAAATTTTTGAAGGGGTTAGGTTATCGGATTTTCATAAAACATGGTCTTATCCAAAAAAAAATATATATATTTTTTTTATTTTTTTTTTTTTTTTTTTTTTTCACCACTTCTCATTAAAAAAACTATATTGGTAAATGTCCATTTTTACCAATAAGAATCCCATTCACTAAGATGTAAGAACGATGTGTAACATAACTCTGAGTTAACTCAGAGTCACACTCAGTGTAAACATGAAACATGACAATTGGTTATTTATAGTTATACATACCCCTTTATAAATTAGTGCTTGTACCCTCGTACATTATCTTTTTTTTTTTCACCACGATAATAACATTTATATTTGATACTACGTTACAAAATTTTTTACATTACATCACATTCGGTAATTATTATATATATTATATATATATATGTATATATATATAATACTTAAATATAAAATGATTAATTTATTATATTATTATTATTATTATTATATTATTATTATTATTATTATTATTATTATTATTATTATTATTTTTTATAATAACAAATAATAAACATTAAAAAAAAAAAAAAAATTTAAATTCGTCATGTAAGTTTTAATAAATGAATATAATTCATATAATTCATAAAATAAAACTTATCATTTTTCTTATCTTTTGATATTTGATGATCCGGAATTTATTATAAAGCCGACCAGGGAATATTCCTTTTTAAAAAGGTTTAGTTATAATAAAATGGTGACACTTTGATTCACATTAAATTCCAAATATAATAACCATTTAACCGATGTTTATTTTTAAAATGGAAGATAATTTTTATTTATGGGAAAAATTATCTGATACATTTTTTTTTTTTTTTTTTTTTTTTTTTTTGATGTTTCAGAGGAATAACTAACAGTTTTTTATTATCTTTGTGTATATTAGCGCGAGTAAAAAAAATTCGATGAATAATTAACAAATCTTTTTGGGGGGAAAAGACGATTAAAAAAATTTTGTTTATCATTTATTTTGGACTAAATTTAAAATCTTGTTTTTTTGTTTTGTCTAAAAAAAATCAATCGATGGTTGGTTAATAATATTTTTTTTTGAATTTTTAATACATTTTAAAAGCACGCGTAAATATGCGTATCACAATGATTACAATTTTCTGTACTGAAGATTACAGTGGACTATATGAGAGTAGATTGAAAATAGATTTGATCATAATTTAATATAATTTTAATTATTTTAATTCCGAATGCCGAATGTACTTGGAAAGTTGGAAAGTTGGACGGTTGAACAATTGAACAGTTGAATTTTTTTTTTTTTTTTTTTTTATTTCGTTTTTTTTTTTTTTTTTTTTTTAAAAAAAAAAAAAAATATTTCCAAAAAAGAAAAACAAAACTTCTTGAAAAAAAAAAAAAAAAAAATTTTTTCTCCAAGTTTCACTTATAATTTAATTTTTCTTCTTATGAACTTATTGTTCTGAAAGAAAAAAAAAAAAAAAAATTTTTTTTCAAAGGCTAAACGCGGTACTTTACATATACGGAAATAATAAAGTTGAGGATGGCGTTAAAAGTTTTAATTATTAATCGTAATATCATAGAAAATAATTCTATATTTAGACATCACAAATGGTTATAATAATAAGAAAATTAGAAGAGTAATTTGGATAAACATATTAATTTGTTTATTTTTAAGGGGGTTTTTTTAAAAAAAATCGCGTATTAAACAAATAAACCGGATTTATCTCTATGAAAAATTTTTCCATTAATTTCCCAAAGAGTTGGAGTCTTAAAAGTGTAATGTAACTGTAATAAAAAAAAGAGTAAAAAACAGAAAATACGATGAAAAAAAAAGTGTGAAATGAAACAATTTTTCCCTAGTACAAAAAAAAAAAAAAAAAAAAAAATGAAATATTAAACAATCAAAAAAATAAAATAAAATAAAATAAAATAAAATATATATAAAAAAAAATAACAAAATTATTATTCATGATTTTTCCGAAATTATTATTACTTTTTTATTATTATTATTATTATTATTATTATTATTATTATTATTATTATATTATCATCATTATTATTATTATTAATTATTATATTCTCTTTTATTTCTCACTTTTTTTTTTTCTTTTTTTTTCTCTTTCTTCTCTCTCTCTCTTTTCTTTTTGACAGAGCTTCTGCGGGCAAAAAGATTATTGGTGTTACGGGTAACAAAATACCCTAGCCGGTCAATTGACAATGAACTTATTGGGAATGGGGAATCAATCATTTAGTCAATAATAATCAAGTTTTCAAACCAGACGAATGAATCAACGTTAAAATTTTTTTTTGAATTAATTTAACTAATTAAGATATAATAATGTTACCTATTTTAAAAACATAATTAGCCGTAACCCAGACCAAAAAAACTAATAAAATAACTATATCACATAAAAAAAAAGATCTACGCCCAATAAATATTTATTTAGAAGGAGATATTTACACTTTGTTCTCCGGTAGAAACTTTTCTAGTTGGTCAATTTCTTATCCTTTAATTATTAGTTTGAATGAAAAATTGTGCTTGTTTAAATTAAATTAAATTCGTCAATTTAAACAAAAACAATTAGTTTAAAATTGGGAATAATTGGAATAAGTGCATTAAGTGCTGGAAATTTTTAAAAATAAATGAATAACCTGTTTAAAAAAAAAAAAAAAATTATGAAACAACATAATATTCTAATCTTCTATTTTATAATCTTAAAAAGCATTCTTATTAATAATCTTTCAAAAATATTAAATGATTATAACGATAAGGTAAGGATTGGTTTTTTTTTTTTTTTTTTTAAAAAAAAAAAAATTTATTATTATTTAGATTGATGATATTAGATTGTTTCGTCTTTTTTTTTTTTTTTTTTATTTTATCATCGCTTTGTTATTTTCGGTCTTATTATTATTATATCGTATTATTTTATTTTTTTTATATAAATAAATATATATATTTTTTTTGAAAAAAATGTAGAATTTAACTTGTCAATTAAGTGGCACGCGATTTTCACATGTAAATTTTCTTTCTCTAATCTAAGTATCTAAGTTAATAGGTGATATGATAATCTTTTTTTTTTTTTTTTTTTTTATGGCGTGATAAATATAGAAGCACAGACTTTCTTCCTGCATAACAAAGAACTAAAAAGATAAAGTTTTTTTTTTTTCTTTTTATTAATCTCTTTAAGAAAAGATTATCAAACGTACTATCTAATATGGTCTTATGATTTATCGATTACACAAAAAAAAAAAAAGGATTGACATTGCTGTTGTTTGTTGGTAAACAATTTTTCAATCAATTCACTTTTTTAATTAAATTTTTTTTAAAAAGTAAAAAAAAAAAAAAAAAAAATGATTTTTTGTTGATAAATATTAATTTATAAAATCATTATTATGAATCTAGTTATTTTATAAAATATTATCCAATTAAATTTTATGTAGTACGTAAAGTACGCGCGCAAAATAATCGATTTTTTAATCGACGTAAAATCGATGCGATTTATTTAAGCGAATCAAAATTCGAATCATGAAAACGTTCTAATTTAGATTTATGTAACCTAGTAACAGGCATATATGGTAACAGTATATGGTAACAGTATAGTAACAAGTATAGTAACGGTACAGTGACAGTATATTGGTAACCAGTACAGTGACAGTATAGTAACAGGATAATAACAGTGTAGTAACTGTATACACCAATCATACCAATCATACCAATCACGCCAATCACGCCAGACAAATCATTTTGTCAATGACAATAATTTCAAAGTTGGTTAAATTAAACGATAAGTTATAATAGTTACCTATTTACCGCAGCTGAAACAGTAACACTTTGCTTTAGGTTTTGAGAATTTAAAATTTCTAATAGTATATAATTATGAATTTGGGAATGAAATTACACATGTGTAGTCTCTGCGCTTATGAATTTAACTTTTAACTTACATTTGAACATACATGCAGTATATTATGGGGTTAAAAATAATTAAAATATCAGTCGATGACTCATCTCAATAAAAATATTCTTGTTAATCCAAAATACCTGTGGTCCCTATTCTATTCTATTATGCTGTACTATATCCCCATCCCAATAAAACTATTATTAGCGTCGACATTTGAGCATACATGTAGTATATTATAATTATTTGATGGGCTTAAAATATTTATCGTCAAACGACCCATCCCAATAATAGTAGCGTCAAAAATACCGGCGGTACGCATTTTCCTTAATTATCATGTAGGAGTTCATCACATTCTACCTATAATCATCGGAATGGGGAGTCGATGATCCCGTCTTAAATAAAATTTATTATTTAGTTAGGCTACTTATTAATCAGCGTCAATAATATTGGTTCATTAAAATACTAATTCTCGACAGTTAATCCATATAATTTCGGAACGATCTTTGCTGAAATCATAAGCATACATGCAGTATAATTGGATGGAATTAAAAATATCGGTAAATGGCCCACCCCAATATTGGTCCACCAGAATACTGATTCCCCAACAAATAATGCAAATCAAATTTCTCAATTTTTTTTCTCCAAATTAATTAAAAATGATCTCTGTTGGAATATGAATTTGGGGAGTAATTACTTTTAACTTACTCATTTGAGCATAAACGCAATTAAAATATCGGATGATGTCCAAATCTCAATAAAAACAATACCGGTCCATTAGAATACTGGTCCATTAGAATACTGATTCTCGTTTCTCAACAGGTACAATAAATAAATCTCTCTGCTAAAATATGAATTTGGGGCGAAATTACTTTTAACTTACTGATACATGCAATTAAGGTATCGGATGATAATGATGGGTACCCAACTTAATGATTTGAGCGTACATGCAATTAAAATATTGGATGATGACCCAACCTCAATCGAAGTATCAAGTCCATTAGAATACTGGTTCACTAGAATACTAATTCTCATGAGCCAATATTTCGAGGGATATTCAACTACCCTTTTCCCCTCTCGTAATTGATCTGCGGAGATTACCCAGTTCAACAGCCTTTCTATGGATTATACAGTCATTACCATATTAAACCACCTTTTTTTTGAAGTTAAGTCACGTGAAATATCCAATAATCGAATGCATATCATGTGTTAACGGACCAATCCTTGATTCACATTAAAATGACCAATCATTGAAAACCTAATAATAAATCACATGATACATGTTAACGAACCAATCAAAATAAATCACATGATATATAACCACTAACGTGTAAATCACATGATAAAGGACCAATCCTACCAATTTGGAAAAAAAATTAATCGACAAAGAATTTTTTTTTAATATCTGATATGCAATGACAAAACGATGACTATATAATATTCATATATCAGATATGACTACCGCATATTAGAGAACGGTAAAAAATTTCTGCCATCGGGTTAAGGAAGCTGAAGCTGTCATTATGCACAGATGTTAAGATGTCAATTAAAAAAAAACGCATACACTGTATGACCATGAACCCACGAAAATTACACAATTAATGTATGATGATCTTATTTGAACAAGAGAGGACAGACCGTTTGAAATTGTGACAAAGTTATATACTAACTAACCTTACATATAAATCGACTAAACATTTCTTAATATCAATTTTTCAACGGCAGTTCACGCAAGAATTTCACATTTTTGATGTTTAAATAATAAAAAAGATTTTGCTAAATAGAAAAATATCATACGTCTAAACCTAATTTGTTATTCATTCACACGGAAATCATTCGATGATCGGGAAAATTTTATTATGTATGCACATCATAGATGACCTGACCATCGCAAATAAATCTTATTTAGAACCATTTACGTCAGACATAAGTAATATTATTTAAATTTACAATCTCAAACTTTTTTACTTAAAATTTTTCTTTCTCTCATAATTTTTTTTTTTTCTTTATTTCAAATTTTTTTTTTTTATTCATGTATCAATATCCAAATAAGGTAAGTGAAAAGTGACCAAACAATATGTACTTTTTGTTATTTGCAGCAAGTACATTGACAAATGATTTTCGTATTGCAGTACACTTTCTGCTTCGCATTGAATTTTTACTTTTGTGGACAATTTAATTTTCTTTTTAACTAAAATTTTCTTTTTGTAATTTAATAGACATTCTATAATTTAACAAATTTTTTTCCGATAAAAAGAAGGAAAGGAAAAGAAAAAAAAAAAAAAAAAAAAAAAAAAAAAAAAAAATTCACAATGATAAAAAGAATTGAATTCATAACTTCAGACGTTATATTTTTTTGATGTATTTTTAAGGAAACCTCAATCATCTCGCATTCTCCGAATTTCCCCATTTTGCCATATTGCGAAAATAAGGAACTGAACCGAAAATTGAAAATGAATACATATATATTATTATATGTTATCACTAAGTTTAACTAATTTGTATTAGTTTGAATCATAAAAAAGGGGGGAATGATGATACATTTAAGTTATTAATAGGTTACAAAAATAAAAAATAATAAAGGAAAAAAAAAAAGAGTGGTAAATGAAAAATAAATAATTTTTTTTTTTTTTTTACTTGAAACCTTTTTTTTTTTTTAGATCCGTTATTTCCGATTCTAATTATCAAGTCATAAAAATAAGAGATTTACTTGTTTAAGTTAAATGAGAAACGCGAATGAAAAAAAAAAGATAAATTAGATAATAAATAAATCAAATCGATAAAGGTTTTAACCAAGTACAACTATAAACAAAAAAAAAAAAAAAATAAATTTCTAGGCAAAAAAGAAACGGCAAAACAAATTTACCCGCAATATGCATGCGATGATAAGTTTACAAAGTTACGTAATAACAGATAAATTAAATTGCGCACATGTATGAGAAAAGAAAACGATATAGAAGGAGTCATTCGTTATTTTTTTTTTTTTCTAACAATACATTTATTTCTCAAATTGTTTTTATACACGGCTGATCAAGAAAAAATTATTTGAAGGCGGAACTGTTGGGAAAAATTATCATGTAAATGTTCATAAATGAAAGATAAAGTTATTGATTATTTGTAAAAAAGGTTATTATCATAATCATTATTATGCAAATATAACTTCAAAAAGAAAACGGAGGTTTAACTGATTAAGTTTGACTTGATGCACCAATTACATATTACATTTACGGGCGTTAACACCGAATATAAACGGTTCGGTGAAAAATCGAGCTAGTGCCTAGTGTATTTGCATGAATATACAGAAATTTCTTTTTTGTAATTATTCCAAACTTGGAATTTCATAAAAATAGGGGAACAGTGGACAAAAAAAAAAAAAAAAAAAAAAAAAAAAAAATTTTTTTTTTTTCTCTTCAAATTTAAAATTCTACATATGATAATTACTATAAAAATAAATAACATTCAGCCATTTCATTCCTACTATATTAAAGTTAATTCCGATGCAAATATGTTTATGAGTACGAAATAAAATAATTTAACTTTTTTCGTTTTTCTTCGCATTAAAACGCGTGAATGATAAAATGAAAATAAGTTTAAAACATCAAGTTAAAATTAAAAATTCATACTTTTAGAACATGATTGATGTACGTATTACTTAGTACTCAATTTCATAACAAACAATATGTAACGTAACTGTAAACATTTTAACGTGAAATAATGAATTAATTGGTTTTGATTTATTGAAACTGCAATTAACTGCATACGCGTTTCTTCTCATGATAAATATTAATCTTACAAATAATAACTTTATTTTTATCTTAATTATTAATAATTACTTATCTTCCTGTTTTTTTTTTTGTATGCTATCTTGTTTCAGGAGTTTTTCATCAATAGGATAAATTCTAAACAATAAGGTAAGATAATGCAATTAAAAATAAATGTTATTAAATATTATAATCATTGTTAAATCGTAATTCAAAATTCAAAAAGAAAAAAAAAACTTTGAAAATCAATTTATAAAACTTTGAAAATCGATTTTAATTGTTTATGAAAACTTTAGTTTTTATAATTTAGACCGGGGATAATTTTGATGGATTGTCACGCGGATTTTAATTGGACGTTGAAAGATCTTCATACATAACAAAATTCGGAAAAATCTGGGAAATCCATTTTTACCGCGCGATGATAACTGCGGTGAACAACTGCGGTGACAAATTATGTTGGACTGCGGTAACAACAGTACAATTAAATCATGAAAAATTCCTTTATTCACCATTCAATCACAAAATCACATGTATATACAAAATAAATCAACGCGTAAATGATGCTTTTCTACATCAATACATCCCTGCTTTAGAACGGAAAATTCTCCATTATAAATAAACAAGGTACAATTATACATCGTACATATCGTACATGGACTGCATTTGTTTTAAAAATAGGTTATACAATAATTATACAGAAAAAGTAATCAAGATTTTTTTAATTATACAAAAAAAGTGATTAAATATGAAACCTGTAATAAAAATTATTAATAAAAAGAAACCTGTTTTTTTTTTTGTTAACAAAGGACCCGCTGCTGACATTATCGCATAAACAAGTTTATTATTATTATTTAGTATCTGTTAATAATCATTTTATCTTGATTTTATCATCAAAAAAAAAACTCGTTCTATTTGGAAAAATTCTCAAATACGGTAATAACATTCCAAATTAATGAAAGGTTAATATGATGAACAAAGAAGAAAAAAACATTCCTTGATTTGCAAAAAAATTCTATTGCATAAACATTGGTTCATACAAATAAGAATTAGGTTATGTGTTACACTTAAAATACTTTTACTTATGAACTTTAATAGGAAAAAATCACTTGTAAAAAAATCGGCATTTGGATAAAAACTTTACTATTAACTTTTCCTAATTTACGTAATTTTTTTGATTTTTAAATTTTTATGTAAACCAAAATATTTGTGGGTATTTTTTTCCTTTTGTAGAAGTTATTGAAAGAAGTTCGCTTGGTTATCAAATATTTCATGAAAAATTTTCTAAATTTAGAAATCCTGCTTATATATTAAATGTTTATATTCAAAATAAATATGCAGTGGAAAAATGTATAATAATGCGCAGAAAAACAGAGCAACATATTCATTCTATGATTCATAAATTCTCAATGTCATAAATGAGGCATGCACACATTTATTTGCGCATATTATTATATACATAAAAACATAAACTCCCTAGGACCCAGATTGAAATTTCACAAATGATGCAGAACCACGACACTTGCTTATTGTGATTGTTACCTTCATCGAATGAGTTATCGAATGGTTCATGCGTCTTTCATTCCGTTTATTAGAATAAAATAAATTTTGGAGTTTATTAAAAATATGGTATATTGAGATACCCATTTTAAGGTAAGGTCTTTTCTCCTTAAAAAAAAAAAAAAAAAAAAAAAAAAAATTTTATGATGTTGCGAGACATTTCACATTTTTACATTTTTTACAATATCAATGATTACTTATTTATACAAATGAAATATTATTAATTATTACATTATTATTACATTATTATTACACATCAAATAAATTTTGGGGAAATTCGTTTATCATTCATTTATTGGATTCATTAAGGTTTTACTAAATTTTTACTAGGTTTTGTTATGGTTGTTTTTTTTACTAGGAATTTTGCAAAATTTACAAGATTTTTTGTTTTTATTATTATTGTTTTTTTTTTTATTTTATTTTATTTTTTTTTTTTTGTTTTGTTTTGTTTTTATTTTATCTTATCTTTTTACTTTATATTTATTTTATTTTATTTTATTTTATTTTATTTTTTTTTTTTGAATTCTTTTATTTTCGACTAAAAGTGGTTATTCGGGAAAAATTTTATTCAGGATTCCGATTTCCACGTGATTCAAGAAATGATCTACTTAAATGTTCTATGTGATAAGGAAACATTTGATATTCATTCATGCAAATTATATATTGGAGATTGCCGAGAACCACACCACGCGCTATTTTGTTTGTACAATAACACATCACATATCCTTTTATCATTATACATCACTATGCCCAATCACGATCCAGTTATTATGATCTAATAACTCAATTAAATGTTTCACTTTCTTTTTTTACTCCTGAATTTCCAAATGAGAACGATCATACAATGACGACGAATCCCAAAGGTCAGAAGGTTATTAACTTTCGGAAAGGAATTCTGTAATCTCCAGAAAAATAAAAAATAAAGAATAAAAAATAAAAAAATAAAAAAAAAAAAATTTTTTTTTTTTTCCCTTAAAATTTGGATGTACAAATGAGGTCAATAAGAATCCTGGAATCATAGAATGTTATTTTAACATCCCGTACTTTATTCCTTTCCCTTGTTCTTGGGGTAAAGGAATGTGATTTTTCTGTTTATACGTTCACAAAAATCGTAAATACAATCGAAGGTGAACAATTGTCCTTCTTTAACTCAGTTCTTAAATATTGAACAAGAAAAAATTCCGTCTTTATTAAAAATTAATACACAAGATTTTTTATGATCATTATTTCTATGAAATCTTTTTTTTCTTCTTAGGCGCTAAAGTTCCCATTTGTTGAAAATTATAATTGGGTAAATATGATAACAAACCATCATCACTTTTTTACACTAAATAGATTTTTCTTACGCTGAGCATAAACCTAAAAATATCGTATGACCTTAAAAAATTTCGTGGTGTAACGTATATTAAAACTTTAAAAAAAAAAAATATATAACGAAAAAAAAAAAAAAAAATAATTTTTTTTTAATATTCCAAAAACTTGCATTTTTAAGACAGGTCATAATGGCCATAATGGAATATTAATTTTTTTTTTTTTAATTGAACTCTAATGAGAATTTTTTTTTTTTTTTTTTTTTTTTTTTTTTAGGAAATAAGTTCACGTAATTTTTTAAGTTGAGGACGTGCATAAATCAAATAAATTCTAGTCATTGCTGCGTCATACAAATACTACTTTGAGGAAATCTATCAGGTCAATTAATTAAGCACAAATTTCCCTGTAAGATCATAACTAAAAACCTGTTTAATGTTTATGAGACACAATATATTATAGATAAATCGTTATATAGGTAAATTTGTAGGTTGAATTTGATAATTTGATGGTTAGATCATTTCCCTAGATAATATTTTGTTTTTTTTATTTATTTTTATTTGTTTATTAAACGTTACATACTAAATTAGAAATATATATTTTTTAAATATGCAATTATCTTATGCCAATTGCATGGTAGCATGTTAGGCTTTTCAACTTTAGCCTAAAATGTATTATTATGGAAAAAAAAATTTTTTTCTTCCTGTGAAAGGTTTCCCAAGAGTATTTTCTTTATTTTTTTTAAAAAAAAGAGATTTGTTTGAAAAAAAAAAAAGATAATGTACGAGTTTTTTTTCGTTTTCCTCTACTATTTGGCCTCTCCGAAATAATTCCGAAGGCCCTTGCATATGTGCATAAATAATGAATCATATGTAATCATTAATATGCATTGATATATGCTAACTAGTTTTTGGAATTTGAAATGTCGCATTATACTGTATGCATTCTTAATAATAAAACCTGTTTAAACTTTTATGTTCATATTTGAAATCTATATGTGGAGGTTTTAATAATGGGTTTTTTTTATTTGATTAATAAAATAATAAGACATATATATCAAAAGGTTATTTTCGGAGTTGCGGATAACGTTCCGGCATTTCACATTTTTATTGCGAAGTTTGGGGTGAGAAAGTTTATCTGAAAAAAAAAAAAATAAATAAATAAATAAATAAATAAATTGAAAAAAAAAAAAAAAAAAAATTTAATTGAAAAAAAAAAAAAAAAATTATATCTGAACGGGTTAAATTTTTTCTTTTTTGTTTATTTATTTACTTTTTTTTTTTTTTTTTTTTTGAAAGATTTTTTTTTTTTTTTTTTTTTCCTTTTCCTTTTTTTTTTTTGATACATAGATGTTTTTTTTTTTCGATTCTAGATATTTTGATTATTTTTTTTTTTTTTTTTTTTTTTTTTGCCTTTTATTTTACTTTATTTGTCTTTTTTTTTTTTTTATTATTATTTTATTTTATTTTATTTTATTTTATTTTTTTTTTTCGCACGGATTTTTTAGGTTTCATTAATTGAATTTTTTTTTGTGATTTGCCGTGTTTACCAGCTTTCCCCGTTTTTGTTTTGAATTTTTTAAAGTTTTTTTTTTTTTTACTAATCCTTTTTAATATCTTTATTCAAAGATATCAATAAATGCACACACACATATATATATATTGGCGTTTCGCGCGAAAAAAAAAATTGGTGTTATTGGTCACGAGTATATCACAATAAAACAAATATATCATAACAAAATCACAAAACGAAATTTACTTAGCCAATCCTTAAAAAGTTTAGTATTTTTTTTAACATCATTTACATCATTTTCAAACGCCAAATATGGAGTGAAGATATTTGGGAAAGATTAGATTTTTAGATTTTTAAAAATGAAAAAAAAAAAAAAAAAGATTTTTTTTAAAAAAAAGCGTAACAAAAATATTATACAAATTTTATATAAGATCTTTTTTGCATCTTTTTACATCATTACTAGGTTAATAAAATACAAATATTAATAAATATATACGAAAAAAAAAGAAAAGAAAAAAAAAAGAAAAAAGAAACGAATAGAGAAATTTTCGAATGAAATTTTATAATTTTTTACTTAAAAATACCAAAGCAATTGTAAAAAGCTACATATATTTTTAAATAAAGTCAAATCTTTTGGTTTTTATTTATCACGAAGAAAAAAAAAGAACAGGTTATTAAATCAATCGAAAACTAAAAATTTTTTTTTAAACGAAAAAGATAGTTTGGAGGTGTGTTATTACACTTGGAAATAAGATGTAAAAAAAAGCAAAGTAAAAAAGTTTTTCGAAGAGTTTTTTTTTTTACAACTAAATATGTACAGGTAATTTTTAGGAGAGAAGAAAAAAAAAAAAGAGAATAAATAAGATTATAAACTAATAATACCTACACGAACTTCGAACACCATAAAATCAATTTTTTTTTTTTTTTTTTTAAATTTTAAAACCCAACAATAACCCACGCCATTAAATATACAAACAAACTTGATTAATAAAAGACCGAACCTCTTTGAAAGTTCAATTTTTTTTTTTTTATACAGAAAGGTTGGTCTTTTAATAATCAAGAAATAAAAAAAATTGTTCGTAGCAAGTGTAAAGTATTATTATTATAAGAAAAAAAAGATCAAACTCCTTTAGCTACTTAAAGATTAGGGTCCCGACGGACCAGATAATATAAGAATACTTTTGGGAAAATAAATAACTGTAAAGAAAAAGAATATTATTAATAAGACAGATCAAATGTAAAAAAAAAAAAATAAATAAAATAAAACGCGAAAGAAATTACTCACATTAAAAAAAAAATTAAAAAGTCATTAGAAAAAAGTCATTAAGCATCATTTAAGGATTCACATGACATCATCTGGTCGCTTGGAGAGGACATCAATGAATTTAAATCAAATGAGTTATTGAAAGGTATGTAGTCGGGATACCCGAAGCTAAAGAAATCAAAGGAGCTAACATCAGAATCGTTTCCAGGTGAAACACCCTCCATCATAAGATCAAAAGCTGTGTTTTCAACACAAACGTTATTATAATCATGAGAATTTGAAGATGAAGAAGTGACAGGATATTGTTGTAACTGATCATCTACTAATGAGGGAACATCTTCGAAAAGATAATCATTATATTCTATATCATTTATGTCCCCACAAGAGATCATTGAACTCCTTCTTGATTCATCAAAATAATCAATGGAGCTAAGAGACTCTATTGAAGAACGCCTTTCAATTTGCTGCGGTTGTTGCAAGAATGAAAGATCATCATTGGCTGAAATAGAGTTCATTAAGGGGCTTGTATCGATGCCGCAGTCATTATTGTTATTGTTATTCGCGTTTGAAACTTTATCATTATTATTATTGGAGGACTTGTTCGCGTTATTTAAGCTTGCATTAGGTCTCTTTGTGCGACGACGTTTTTCATGAGGTCTTCTTGGTCTATATTTATATTCTGGGTACTTCTTCATGTGTTCCATTTTTGCTGCATCAGCTAGGCGTTGGAACTTCATTTTCTCTTCTAAGGGCTCTTTGTGCCACATTTCCCCGACTTGTTTAGATACTTCATTGTTTGATATACCTTCGTTCTGTGCCACTATATCAGGTTGTTTTGAACGTCGGTATAAGATAAAGGCATTTGGAGGTCTTGGAGGCTTCTTTGGTTTTTGGGCTTTGGCAGCCGATCCGCGCGGCGGACACGGTGCAGAAGATCTAGCTAACACTAATTGAGGGAACCGAACGTCGGACGATGTAGAATTTGATTGATTATTATTTAAAGTGGGAAGAATTGTAGATTTTTGTTTATTAACGACGACCACGTCCGGCGCTGCCGCGTTCTGGTTTTGAATTTTTAGATGTTGCTGATGATTTTTTTGATGATGATTAAGAAGCTTGCCATTTTGTAGAAGGTTTGCGACCGGTTGTAATGGAGAACCTCTTGGAATTAAGACCGGCTCAAATCCTTCTGGAATGAAGTATTGGGTCCCCTTTCGTTGTTCGAATAAACTGAGGAGTTCGTCATGAGAAATGAACTGAAAAGCTGGAGACTTCGATGTGGTTTCTGAACCTTTAATGGAATTTGAGGTCCTTGACGAAGCAGTTGTATTTAAATGTACGTTGTTCATGTTTCGTGTTAAAAATTGCATGTGTATCTTGTTATCGTCGTTCATTTTTCGTGTTTTGCTTTTTTTTTGAATATATACAAATTTTTTTTTTAAAAGCACGTTCTGATATATATATAAAAAAAAATAATTTTTAGAAAGGTAAAACTAGCTACCTCAGTAACCGTTACAAATAAAAGGGGGGTTTTTTTTTTAAAGGAAAAAAAAAAAATAAATTAAAGAAACTAAAATAATAATATACAAGAAAGAAAAAAAATAATAAAGAACAAAATAGAAAAGGACTTTTTTTTTAACGGGGAAAGTGGCAACGGAAGAAGAAGAAAAGAAATAAAACGTAAAATAAAAAAAATTAAAAAATAAAAGATAAGAATTATTGATACAAGCTATAAAATGATTTAACGAACTGAGGAAAAAAAAGCAAAAGCGAAAATTGAACGTCTATTTATAAATAAAATTAAAGTGATGTGTATAGGATTAAGAAAAAAAAAAATAGTAAATAAATAAATATTATTTACTGTACGGTATAACAAGGTTATACACAGAAAAAAAAATTTTTTTAATATTAATAGTAATATAAATAAAATGATTGACAAAAAGTAAAAAAAAAAAAAAAAAAAAAAAATTTTTAATGTAAAATGTCAAGTGTTATTAGGGTTCAACAAAAGATTAGGTTATTTGCTTCCTTTTTTTTTTTTTTTTTTTTACTGTAAGATTTTTTTTTTTTTTAAACACGAATTTTTTTTTCTGAATCCTGACGAAACCAAGGAGGGTATTTATTTTGGCTCTCGACTTGAGGTCGATCTTTTTTTTTTTGTGAAATATTTTATACATAAAAAAAAAAAATTTTTTTTTTTATATATTAATAATATTTAATAATTTAAAAAATTTTTTTTTTTTTTTTTTTTTTTTTTTTTATATAATATTAATTTATTACTATTCTAAATAAATAAATAAAAAAAAAAAAATTTTTTTTATGTATATACATATAAATATATATATATATTTTTAAAATTAGTTTACAATTTATTATTTGCTATACATTTTCGGCAATTTAATTTTCGAAAAGATGATGAGAGATTAAACTAAAATATATATTGCCGCATAATTTATTTATTTATGTGTATATATTATATATATATATTTTATATATATATATATTTTTTTTATAATAATTTTGATTAATAAAAAAAAAAAATTTTTTTTTTTTTTAAAAAAAAAATAAAGTGTAATAGAATAATAAACAAATACAATAATTGTAAATAAATCGTAAATAACGATTATTATTTTTTCAAAAAAAGAAGTATATTTACATACTTTACATCGGAATTTGAAAAATTGAAACTTTATGAGGATAATATGTACGGAAATGCGATCAAGAACCTTCTTAAACATTTTGTTGTCCTTTCTTAGCGTGAATGAATTGAACGTTATTAAAGATTCGATTATCATTGGAAGACGCGGAAAGCCACAAAATAATAATCTTTAAGCGAAAAATAAGAAAGATAACGGTTCATAGTCAATTTGGATCTCACCGTGATATGATATTTAATGAATTGGTATCAGATGCAGTATGTAAATGATTTTAATGTTACAAATAAAAAATAAAATAAAAAAAATAAAAAAATAAAATAAAATAGTTCTAAATTTAACTTTAGTGATAAACTAGGAATTTATTATTATATTTGTCATAAAATTTGTTAAAGCTTAAAATAGTTTATTACGCAATTAACATTAATTAATCAGCTCACAAGCATAAAATAGACAAGTTTATTGAGTAGTATCACATTTATTAATTATTTATAGAAGTCTACTTTTAGATTTAAATTATTATTATTTTATCCTTTTTAGCTTGGAAGACTTGAAAGGTTTTAAGGATTTGAAGGATTTGAAGGACTTGAAAAAACTTGAAAGAATTGAAAAAGTTGTAAGACTTGAAGGATTAAAGAATTTGAAAAATTTGAAAAAACGAAGAATTTAAAGAATTTGAAAAATTCAAAAAAACGAAGAATTTAAAGAATTTGAAAAATTTGAAAAAACGAAGAATTTAAAGAATTTGAAAAATTTGAAAAAACGAAGAATTTAAAGAATTTGAAAAATTTGAAAAAATGAAAAATTAAAGAATTTGAAAAAAGTTGAAGAAAGTTAAAGTTTTAGCAACCTTTCTTTACGTGATAAAAATGCAATCACAGATGAAGAATCTGTGAGCTGTAAGTTAAAATCACAGGATTTTAAGTATGAGACTTATAATGCAAGTCCCTTCCATAAGACGCATTGACTTGAGGGTCTTTCCACAAATTTGTGCAACATTAAAGATTCGAGAATGGAAATTGATGTGTTTTGTGTAATGTAAAGGATAACATCACATAATGTTCTAACTTTGGATGATTTACTTAGCAGATGAAATATTAAATGGTTAGTTGCCCAAATTTGTAGTCATTTTTTATTTCGTGCATGTAAAAAATTTGGATCATTAGGCGTAAAAAGAATACCGTTAAGAAGTAAAAAATTACTCTTTCGTAAACTCATATAAACAATTAAGCAGATTTTATTTATTTATTTTTTTTTTAATTTATCAGAATTTGGTAAAAAAATTTTTTTTTTTTTTTTAAAGTTTTCATTTAACGAATATAATAACGTTCTCGAACATGTATCAATTTATCTATTTTTAACGATAAATTGATTCTAAAATACCATACTACTTAAATTAATAAATTATGTGCATCCCTGTAACCCAAATTCATCCAAAAAAATTATATTTCACATTTTTATACCGTAAATTACCTGAAAATCCATGTCACATGAGTCATGTGATTTTCGGTTTATCGAAACAAACTTTTTTAAAGTTTTTTTAATACTATAAAAGTCTATTTGCCCGCGTATCACTACTCATGGATTTCATGATTTACGCGTCTCAAATTGTTCACTCTTCCTTTGTCTTTATAATATAAAGTAATCATTTTTCAATGTCAACATTTACTTTCGAACTATAATCATTGTAACATTTATTATAATATCGTTCTAGATCGAAACTTGATCCATATTTGGTATTTATGAATCAAAATGCAGAGGTTTTAATAATTGTCTTTAGTTTTAACTTTTAACCGATAAAGTTTTTTTTTTTTTTCTAATTATGATTTTCTTTTTTTTTTTTTAAAAAAAAAAAATAATAATAATAATTTTATATTTAAGAAATCTACATGAATATTGACTAAAAAAGGAAAAAAAAGGTGCCATAAATCGTAGACAAAAGAGAAATCATGTCCAATTATTTAAAATTTTTAATTTTTTTTTTTTAAAAAGAAAATCGAGAACAATGAAACTTTTTTACATTGAATTTGAATCTTCTCAGTCGAAAAAAAAAAAAATTATATCATTAGACGTTTACTATACCAAATTTATCAGTTTCGTTGTTTTACCGCGTCAATTTACACCGAGTCATTAGGCACATGGGCACAATTTAATTACCGCAAGTATTACCGCAAGTATTGCCGCAAGTATTGTCGCAAGTATTGTCGCAGTTCTAGAGAAATATATTCAATAAATGGTTTTTTAAACCGTTTGTGTTTTGTTTATGTCTAGCTTTTTTAGTCGAATTTCATTACAGGAATGAAACTACGCCACATCGCCAAAAGTTACTACGCCACACAATGAATTTATTTAATACCAGCGGCATTGCCCTTGTAAATTTGTAATTTGAATTTTTTTTAAAACCATTTTAAACCGGAGTTAATAGTCGGAATTCGGCTTTTTTTTTTCATTATATATATATATATATATAACATTATTAATTATGATTCATTCATTCATTCAGATTCATACAATAATATAGTTTCGGAATTCCGTTATATTAAAAGGAGTGAAGTTACGTGATAAATTTAATAAATTAATCATGTATATTTATATTACGGATTAAGCTTTACCGATTTACGTGACGTATGTGACGTAATACCCTTCTTTTACAACTAAAGTAAAATTACTTCCATTTTCTCACGTTAATCACACGCTCCTTTTTTTTTTCTCACGTCAGCAATGTAAATCCCAGAAGCAACAAACAAAAAGTTGACTAAATTAAGGAAAGTAAAACATATAAAGTTATTACTTGATTTATAATTAAATATTTTAAATAAAATTCCACAAAAAAATATTTTGGTTTCAGTCATACTCTTTTTTACCTAATAATACCCGAAAAAATAAAAAATGGTAGCAAAAGCATCAATAAAGATTAAAAACAATTGAATTTTTATTTCATTGTGATTTTTGTTTTTCTAAGTATTAAGTAAGGATTAAGGATTGAAATGTGATCAATGTGATCAATGTGTATTGGGCAATGCCAATTACAAGGTATCATATTAAGGGATAAAAATTGATTACGTTAGATGAATTTAATATATCTTTTTTAATTATCCAATGAAAATATTTCCGTTAGTGGATAATTATTTTTCAAGTAAATTCCGTAAGATTATGATTCGTTATAATGAAAGTATGAAAAAAATGTACTGTACATAAATATATTTTTTTATAGTACTTAATTAATTAATAAATAAAAGAAATAAGGGGGAGGAGGAAAAAAAAATATCATTAAATAATTTTGATTGGATTATTATTTTTTATGATGTTTCTTGAGAGAAAAAAAAAATAATAAAAAATAAAAAAATAAAAATGAGAAATGAAAAGATTCAAATTACAAATATTACCGGTTCTAGTATATAAAAAAAAAAATTTATTAATATATTTGGTCAAAATATAAAAAAAAGGTATACAAATACAAAAATGGTAAAGAAGGGAAAATATTTAATGTTATTACAATGTAATAATACAATGTTGCCTGTTATCGTAAATTTTCGGTCATAATTCATGGTTAATATGTGATACAACTTATAGTTTTATAATTATTAGGGTAATAATGAAGTGATCAATTAACCCATGTATGTACTCTTTCATTATATTTCTAACTTGTTTGTTAAAAAAAATTTTAGTTATTAACGAAATTAGGAAGGAGATTTAAAAGATGGAAAAAGGTTTTTCTTTATAATTACGGATTTATGAAAAAGAGATAACCGACCAAAAAAAACAACAATGTGATTATTATGCAAGGGATGCAATTATGATTTATAATCTTTCGGGCCAGACGAATTCTTTTATAACGACGATCCTTTGACCGAATGACGTAAGATTGCATGACAAACGAAACTGTTTGAATAAATTGTTTGATATTAGCTTACTAATGATTTTAGAATGATTCTATAAGATTTAGGTAAAAATATGTTAATATCTATAAACACTTTTCCGTGTATGAAATAGAAATGAAAAGGTTTTATTATATTAACGATTTTGGTTTTCCATTTACAAATTTGGAAACTTTTTCGTTGATTGTATGAAACAAATTAATCTTTATATGGTAAAAAATAATAATAAACCATTTTTATATCAACTTTTTGTTGTTTTAAGCAATGCATGCATATAATTTTTGTTTGCTATGGAACTTTTAGTTAAACACGAGGAAAGAAATCAGGCTTGATTGATCTGAAACGTTGAACAGTTCCGACCCAAAATGTAATTATTATGATAGTAGTAATAAATCATAATGAATATGATTTTTTTTCGCCACGCATATACATACTAAAATGCTTTTTCTGGAAGTAAAGTGGCTAAAACAATTATTATTTTAACATAATGATGGTTAAATGCGCCTCAACATTGTTTTCATTTGAACCGATTAAAGAAAAAATTTCTTTTTTTTTTTTTTTTGAATAATGATTGACATATTTTTGATTGTTTTCAAAATATACCAAATTTGAATAAAACATTCCGAAGTTGCATAAACACGTAAAGGTGCATCAGGATAAAGATTTTAAAAGAACGCACACGTAACCATACGTAATGCATTCAAACATCGTGGCATAATTTTATATTTTAGGTAAAAAAATATTTGAAGTACATTTATGGTTTCTTTTATATTTCATCAAGATTAAATTTAAATAATTATCACATAAATAGTAAGTAAAATTGAAATAATTCAAAACCACAATAAAACCACAATAAAACTACAACAAAACTACAACAAAACTATATTAAACCTACAACAAAACTACATTAAAACTACATTAAACCTAATTCAAAACTACATTAAAACTACGAATAATAATATTACAAATATATTTGACCATTATCAAACTTGCTTTTGATCTCGTTTTTTTTTTTTTTTTTGTGAACCCTTTGTTCTGATTCATGCGATAACAGTAGATAAGACGATGTTCATTGATGCTATCATGTTGTTCATTAATGTTATTGATGTTATAAAATCTAATTGTTTAATTGGAAGACAAAGGATTAATTGTTTACTCTGATTTTAATTTGTTATCTCAAATAAATTTTTAACAACTTTTGTTGGTAATCTTTTTTCTTATCGAATAACTTTTTTGTGTTATTCTTCGCGCATCTTCTCATGATTTCTCAGAGAATTATTTGTTTCTTATTGTTCTCAATTTTTTTTTAAATTGGATAGAAAGAGTCCTGAGTTAAATGCATCCCTTCTTTTCGATCTTATTGAATTTTCCCAAATTATTCTTATCCATAAAGGACAAATTAAAATAAGTACATAATCACGGAGAATATTTTTCCGATTAAATAATGTTTCTCGCGCGTGGGATACACATTATATTATGCGACGCGAATTTGATTATCAACACGAATCGATGAGATGCAAATTACGTATATTATACCATTTTTTTAAAAAAATTATCACATCAACTCCTTAAATTTTCATTGAACCTTTATCTAAAAAGGAAATTGTTTTTTTTTGTCTTGTTTCCCTTTTTCTTACTACTTAACTCCTTATTTTTCATAAAGAGAAACCCATTGTAGAATTCGTCCGAATATAAAGTACATAAATATGTATGTATTTTTAATTTTTTTTTTTTTTTTTTTTTTTTTTTGAAATTTTAATTCCGATTTTTCTTTCAACTTTTCTTCCATAATAAAATCAAAAAGAAAATATAAAATGTATCTTTATCCGATTCCCAGTTTTTGCCGTTTTAATTTATAATAAATTGGTTTTGATTTATGAATTTTAAGAATTTTATTTTTATCTTTTTTTTTTTTTTTTTAATTTTATCTTTAAATTTTTTATTTTTATTTACTTTATTTGAAAATTATTCAAAGATCTCCTTACATATACTTTTACATAATTTATTTAGTTTGCATGACTTATAATTTAGCCAGCTTATTATTCGATTTTAACTTTTAATCCGTGATAAATTTATGATAATCTGATAAACAACATACTTTAATATTTTTTTTTTAAAAAAATTTTTTAAAAAAAAACTGGCTTTATTATTAATAGAAAAACTTTTCTTTATTCATAGAAAAAAAAAATAAAATATTTTTAACCTTTTTTTTAAAAAAAAAAAAAAATAAATAAATATATAAATAAATATTTTTGCAATATTTTTTATTATCGAAATATCCTTACGGTTAAAAAAATATAAAAGATCGCGTGATATGCGCAGTAACGATGAACCTAAATCATGGATTGAATCTTGCGCCCTTCTAATGTTGAGATCATATCATATATGCATGCAAACTTATATTAATGTAAGGTACGGTACATATGGTCATATTGTTAATTACATGATTTCGCCGTAATGTTGGTCGCATTATTGGTCACAGGGAAAATTTCAAAATTTCATGAATGGTTATTGTGATTTATTGTTTGTGCGACCCTGAAGATCAGTGATGCTATAAAAAGAATCAATGGACAGGCATTGTAATTTATTAATTCCCTTCTTTCCCATATTAAGTAAATCTATTGCGACACCAAAATTTCTAGATTTGATTTTTTAACAATATAGATTAATACAATATGCCTAGCGAAAGAAAACAAGAAAATGAAAAATGTAGATAATGTATTAATATGTCATAAATATCCGATAATGATATATATATAATAACATGTGTAATATTTACTTGCTTCGTTTAGTTATCTATGAAACCCTCCAAAAAATGAAACAGGCCAAGCCTTTTTAAATTAGAATTATAATAATCCGTTGCTTATCACCGAAAAGAAAAATATTGAATGACTCTAATTTTAGTTGCTTCCCTTGTTTTTCTTCTATTAACTCATTCGAGAAGATAAAATAATAAAAAATAAAAAAAAAAAATAAAATACGCCTCTCATTTTTGCTTTAATAAAATATGGTATTCCGATACATAACATCGCAGTAAAATTTATATCCAATCATTATTTACAATCTCCTATTTCTATTTTGTTATTTGCAATTAATTTTTCAACTCCGCCCCACGATTTCCCTCTTTAGGCTTTCAAAATAAAAAAATGATTATTTATTTTCGTTAAACTCCGAGTAATCCTTAATGTATGTTTACTAAAAATTTCCTCTTGCTTTTACATAACCCCCCGCAGGTGGTGTAAAAATGAATGCCCGAACGCCGAAAACCTCTATTTTTGATCTATATTAATTTTACAAAATGAAAGTTTATTACAAGTGAACAAATGGAGTTCATTATTAGTTGTGAAAAATTTTATTTTTCTTTTCCTAAAATATTACAAAATGTTACTTATCAAAGTCGTCCTCATGATTCAGAATATCGGATGTTAATGATATCCCCTTTATGGCTTAACACGTTTAACCTTTTTTAACGGATCAAAATAGTTAATTATATGTTAATATATTGATTAAATTTTTTATTTGATTATCGTAATTTCTTTGCATATTTTGCATGCATTAACCTTTTTGCTTTTCCTTTTCTTTTTTCCTTTACAAGTTATAATTAAAAATATTTATTTTATTTTATTTTATTTTTTATAATATCTTTTTTTTTTTTTCTTTTTTAAGCTAATCAAATAAACATTTAAAGTTTAATCCAAATAAACATAACAAATACAACCAGTTGAAACGTAAAAAAGAAGGATCCTTTTTTTTTTTTTTAAAAAAAAAAAAAAAAAAAAAAAAAAAAAATAAACGTTCATATTTAGTAAATTTTTAGTGTGATATTTGTTTTTTTTTTCTCCTTTTTTTTTTTTCCTTTTTCTTTTCTTTAAATTTTTATATTTATAGGTTTAAATTAAATTTATTAACTTAATTTTAAATTATTTTATTTATAGAAAGGAAATGAAACCTAATTAATTTAAAAATATTTTAAAATATATTTTAATTTTATTTATTTATTTATTTATTTATTTTCTTTTTTTTTTTTTCTTTTTTCTTTTCCTTTAACATTAGACTCATTTTGTTGTTTAGAAAAATTTAAAAAACTTTTTTCTTTTTTATTTGTTTCTCAAACTTAAATGAAAATTTGATTAATTTAACCAAATTAATTTAACAAAGAAAAAAAAAAAAAAACTTTAAAAATTAAAATACTATATTCCTTTGAATTTTATTGATGCTTCAAATTATAAATTTAGTATTTTTACTCATTGGTAATTCTACTTTCATTTATAATAAATTTCCAAATAAAGAAACACAATAAATTAAAAACAAATAACAAAATAAAGAAAAAATGAAATAAGGTAAAATAAAATAAAAAAGATGATAGTTAATAGTTGATACGAATTATGATCGTGTGAAAAAAAAAAAAATAAAAAAAAAAATTAGACGATATTATTTTAAACGCGTCTTTTCTAATTCAACACAACGCATTTTACGTAATATACTGTATGTTAAAGCATGTTAAAGCATGTTAAAGTTTATTTTTTGTAATATACAAACATTGTCACAAAAAAATGTTTGCACAAATTGTGACGGAGAGAAAATAGAATAATATTAAATAAAAAACAAAATTCATGGAACATACTTACTTCCATTACTTGTTTGTGTACGAGCGGGATTCTTTTAATTTATTCAAAGGAAATAATCCCGAAAAAAATTCATTGATGCATAAATTAAGTACTTTTAAATTAAGCATCATAACACCAATAATTAAGTATTATCATCCAAATACCAAACTATTGTTTCCAATGATTTTATGAATTTCTTATTAGAAACATGTTACATGAATCATCTTTATCTAAATATCTAATTTATGATAGCGATATTTATTAAAAAATTCTCACGCGAATGTTAATTTTGGTAATGAATTCCCGCGTTAAAGGTGTAAGTAAATAAAACCGCGAAATTCTTAAAAAACAATATAATTTTGAACAAAGTACATCAATCAATCACCCTTATAACATTATCTTAATGTTTAGGGGTAAATTGTATTAAAATTTATTAATTTGCTGATGTTACAAGTTTCGAATAATTATTGTCTTCTTTGATCAATTTTTTTATTACAATATATACCGGTACGAAACAATAATTATAATTTTTGAACTTCCCTTTTACGTTAATTTACGTCTCCTCCTTTGTAATAATAAAATTATTAATATATTGTGAAGATTTTAAATTATTAATCTATCTATCTATCTATATTATATAATATATAATTTTTTTTTTTTTATTTTATTTTATTTTTTTTTTTTTTCGTTAAAATAAATTACAAATAACCCAAGAATAAGCTTCGATAATAATATATTTCTATTGAATCAAATTATACAAATAAATGAATTACCTTTAACAATACAAAATCAGTTAATTGATGATCTTTTTTTTTTTTTTTTTTTTTTTTTTACAGATGATTTTTGCCAATATTATATACTATAAAAAAAAAATAATAAGCAAATGGTAAATTAAATAAAAAAAAAAATAATTAAACTCACGACTTGGTAATTCAAATAATAAAAAATGTAATATTGCACGATAAATTCCAATTATAAAATGTAGTTTCCATTATTATTCTTCTTCTTCATCATCATGATAACCAACTTTTCTCATTTCTGCCAACTTCCTTCTAGCATTAGTTAATTCCTTTTCAAGTTTCAATATTTCTACTTGTTGTTCCATTTCAGTAACTTTGAATTCATATCGTGTCAATTTAGAATAGTCAACTGAAGCTTCTTTTTGTTCAAGCTCTTTCGCGGCTATAGTTTTCACGGCTTTAACAAGAGCTTTACATGCTTCTGTAACCGCTCTAGATGCTGTCTCTAGTCGATCCTGTGTCTTTGACATAAAGTCGGCTTTTACTCTAGAAGCAGCAACAAGTTGAGCTGTGGCTGCTGCTACCTCATTAGAAGCTACAATAAGTTGTTCAAGGCTATGAGTTTTATGAATAACACCATCTGCAGTCTCTATGAGAAGGTTAGTAGCTACTGCAATAGCTTTAGCAGCAGAGATAAGACCTTCAGTCCACCTATTGTTCTTTTTGTAAAAAGCTGCATGACTGCTTGAACCACGACCCTGTGCGACAATTTCTTGCTGTGAATCGGTAGCACACTTTATTAAATTTGCAATCGCATTTGTTACTGCCAATGCAGATTCCAGAATGGCATCATGAATATTTAACTCGCTAGCACTAAGTTCCGCATCACGAGGTTGTGACATCAAAATTTGAATTTTTTCTGTAGCTGCTTTAATAACTTGAGCGGCGTTCAACATTTCTTGCTCAACAAGATTACCTATTTCCCCGTCAGCCTTCTTGGTAACATCCAAAGTATGTCTTAATAGACCTTCGATTACTTTGGATATTTTTTGTAATGCTGCTTGAACATCCATGTCACTCTGTAAAACTACACCAGATCTTTTGGAAGCGGGTAAATCATCAAGTTTGAAGGATTGAACGTTCAAAAAGAATTTTTGCGAGTTGTGTGCAGCCATTTTAGCTGCTCCAACAATTTCTTCTGATATGTCATCATCTTCATCAGCTAAACGTGTAATACCCTTTGAATTTATTAATACATCCGCAACTGCTTGTGAAAAATTGGTTGCACTCTTAATTACTTCCGTGTGATCCTTTGTTCTATTATTTTTCAAAAATTTTTGTAAAGCATAAGAGAATTCTGAACATTCTGTTGTTGCTTTTTCAATCATTGATAATGTATATTCTGGTGTAGAATTTTGATTTCCAGTTTGCATTGGTGATTCCAGCTCGTAAAGACTATCATCAATCTTTTGTATACATGTCTGGAATATGCTATCTGTTAATGTATAGGTAAATGTAAAACATTTAAATTACGAATAATTCTAATAAAATAGGTAAACTGTATAATAGTAGTTGTTATAAAAATAGCTACCAAGAATTTCATTCAAATCTTTAAGATGATCAAGCACTAAATTGTCAATTCTAGACTGGTATTTTTCAGATTCTGTTGTCGACTATTTAATTTTATAATCTCCGATTAGAAAGGTTATTATTTAAAACGTTAAATTAAAAAAAAAAATCTATATATATATATTCGAACCTGTTGCATTTCTGCTACTAAGTTCATACTTTGGTCCATGGCTGATTGCATAATCGCTATTTCAACATCTTTTTCCTATATCAATAAATTTGATTTGAACATCATTTTGAGACTATGTTGCTAAACTAACAAAAATAAATTTAGACAAACCTGAGTGACGCGCTCTATTTCATTTTTCTTTTCGTCCAATTGTTTTAGTAAAGTATCCATAAATGATTGTTTTGACTAGCAAAAAAAAAGATTCAATAATGGTAAATAAAAATGATTCAACAGTAGTAATTAAATTATAAAAAAGTCATAAAATTTTTGTATTAGATACCCTTAACGAATCTTCCAATTCTTGCTTCTCCTTATTGAATTTGGACGTTAATGAGCTAATTTCATTGGTCTTAGATCTGGAAAGTTCTTCGATTCTAGCATTAGCCTCGTTAAGGTCTCGTTTGGCTCTTTCTAAATCTTCTCGTTGACTCTAGAAACACAAATTATATTAAGATAATACCGAGTAAGAATCACACGAACTTAAAGATGAATTCTGACGAGTGAATTTCATAGTATTAGGGTCTTATATACGCTTTACATATTAAATTAGAAACGTTTTCTTTTGTATATCACCCTTGAGTTGGGCTTATTGGTCACTCTAATCACACTTGTTATCGGATTTGTTATGAATTTTCAACCAAAATTACATAAAAAACCTTATTACAGAGTAACCCAAATGAATTTAGATGATGATGCTCATAGTTGGCAAATTTTTAGAATTAATAAAAATATATAGAAATATTTACACTCTTTAGTCGATCCAGTTCATGTCGAGAACGATCTCGTTCTCTAATCATATCTGCTAGTTCCAAGTTCTTAGCACGCATATCTCTCTCCATTCTCTCCATTTTATCAATAGCTTCCTGTGCTGAATTTGCTTTGAGTTGTGCAGCCTTAAACTTATTAATTAGTTCAAGATGTTCTTGACGAAGTTGAGAATACAACTTCGCCAAAGCTTCATATTTATTTTTCCACATTAATAATTGATCTAGAAAGAAATTATAAATCATAGTTTATTAATGAGTTAAAGCACGCCATCTAGGGCTAATTTTAGAATGCGTGTAACTTACCTTGTAAGTTCTTCATCATTTCATCCTTGGATTTTAATTGTTGTTGAGCGTTAAGATTAAGCTGACTCATTTCAGTTTCAAGAGCTTTAACTCTCTAAAAAACAAATATATTAAGTAAAATATGATATTAATTCTCATAATCAAATATAAACGATTAAGTACCATAAAGTAATGGATTATTAAATACCCTATCATATTGTTCCAACATCATTTGGCTACGTTCAACATTATTTCTCATATTTAATAATTCTCTTTCCAATTCAGCTACTCTTCCTTCTGCCTGCCTCTGCATTTGTTCCCGAAGTAATTGTTCCCTAGCTAACCTTTCACGTTCCTGTTGAATGCGTTGTTGTTCCTCCAACTCCCTTTGTCTTTGAATTTCCATCATGCGCTGAGCTTGAAGTTCCATTTCACGCTGTTGTGCAAGTTGCCTCTGTTGTTCTTCATATTGTAATCTCTGCTTTTCTAACTCCTGCTGCTTCTGTGCCTCGCTTTCTTTCCAAAATTCTGTTATGGGTTCCGGTTCTGAATGAGAAGAAGGTGCAGGTGATTTAGGTTTAGGAAGGTTTGGGGCACTACCATCAATCAAACTTGGAGGATCCTTTAATTTTTAAAATATATAGATCACAATAATATTATTACAAATAATCACATAAAATAATTATCATAAATAAACTTACCTGAGGTAATTTAGGCACGTTAATTAAACTTGTCAAATATTTCAAATTAGAACATTCATAATAAAATTTAATTAGTCCGTAATGCTGAGCGTTGTAACGAGTTCTAAGTGGTGTTAAAGCATCAATAGCATCTGTACGCTTATGCATGGCCCGAAGCATACTGGTTAAAAATTTATATATGCCATAACTTTCTTCGACTAACGGTACAAGAGCAGCGATGCGACATTCATTACTGGATGATTGACGGAAATGAACAAAAATTAATTTTTGGAACTGGTCGATTTGATCTTGTAAATTCATCAATTCGCTAATTGTTTCATATCTACAAATTATTTGTTTTAAAAAAAAACGTTATTAAAATATACAAAGTTTGAATGAATGTCGAAATTATAACATACCCTTCGTTAGGATCATCAACGTTTTTCAGACTAATATATTCCTCATAATCAAAATTCCCATTGAATTCTGGATGGTGTCTGTGATATGCTAGTTTTGCTTTAAGAAAATCAACATAAACCCTAATAAGAGTACCGTAACCTATTTTTGACAAATTATTATAAGATATAGAATAGGAATATTGCTTTTCTATGTCTTAGCATATTTGATAATCACCTCTGTTTCCATCTCCTGCAACAGAACGAGCACATGATTCAAGCCAGTTTATTTGATTTTGTGCTTCTTTCAACGTCTAAATTAGTTTCAATTGATCCGATTAATTATTATAAAAAATAAAAATATTATTCAATTACAAATTCTTACATATACTCACAACTGGATGACCACCTCGAATAACTTTATGTACAGTGATTAATGCTTTAAATGTCTGTATCTCATCGGCAAGTATAGGAGCTACTTTTAGACCATTCCAAATCGACTCTGAAGTGTGATAGTCCCATGTATATACTATACATTCTATGATGTAAAACTGATTAATTATACAATGGACATGGATAACAACTAAAAATGTAAAGTAAAAACTGAAGGATCAAACTTATTTCTCACTTCTAACATGTTTCTGTTTTGGAGCAGTCTCGTCAGGGCTAGTTGCCTTTTTGATATTGAGTGCAAGGTCATGTTCAGCTTTTTCGCGATCAACGGGTCGGGAAGGATAATGAATATCCATTATTATTATGTTTAATAAGTTTTTTTTTTAATGTAGAATGTGGTGGTAGATATAAAGTGGATCTTTTATTCGAAAAAAAGCATCGTCAATATTAATCTGACCTACTGTCACACAGTATATAAAGCCAGTTATCTTGGCAAGTGCAGGCCAAGATTCTTGTAAATGTAGGGGAAGTTCATCAATCAATGACCGAATGACGTAACACTGGAAAAAATTCATTTTTGTCACGTGTAGCTAGCTATACATGAATTATCATCTTCTTGTCTGTCTATTTTTTACTTGTGGAAAAATGAATCCACCACCAACACTTACAATTAATAAGGATGTTCAATTTCTTGAACAGGTAACTAATAAACAAACCACATAAATTGTATTATATATATTTCATAATTTTAACCTTTTTGCTCTAACAGGAAACGACCACACTTCTCGTAAAAAATTTACCCGACCTACCCGAATCGGACCGACTCGATTTTCTTAAGCATTTTGGTCCGCAAGAAGTTCGTCTTGGAACTTCTAAATCAATGGTATAATTATGAATTCATTCCGTAAATAAACAAACGTGATTAAAAAATTAATTGATAATGTTTAATCATAAAAGAAAAATTCGGCATTCTTGGATTTTCCAGATCGTTTATCAGCAACGAATGCGTTTTCCAAATTACAAGAATTGGGAGATGTAGGAGGAAAAAAAATTCGTGTAGAGTATGCATTACCAAGTAAAGAAGCATTGCAAAAAAAGACCGGAGGAAATTCTGAAGATAGTACTAATGAAAATAAGCGGGATAATTTGGAACCATCTCAGCCACCTCCTCCGCCACCTCCTTTTCCACCACCACCGAGCTTCGTTGCTGAACCAATTGCACCTTCGTTAGGGTAACAATTACATCCTGTTTTTTCATTATCAGTTAAATAATCCTTAATTTCTGGATACACTTTAATACTAATTTTATTATCCTACATTATTGTAGGATTAATTATCCAGCACCTCCTACACTTCGTTATCGTTATCCTCCTCCAACTGTAGAAATTTTGTATAACATTATGAATGCTATTGCTGCTGTCCCCAAATTATATACTCAAGTCTTGCATCTAATGAATAAAATGAATTTACCACCACCATTTGGTCCTATATTACCGGAATCAATACCAACGTTGGTAATTATTAATTTACATTTTCTTTCTTTTTTTTTTTTTTTTAATTAAATCTATTAACATTTATCTTTATTGGGATTAAATAACATAGCTTCAACAACACCAAATGGAAAATCAAGATATTAAAGGAAGTCGCAAAAAAAGCAGGAAAAGAGATGAATTGTTATCAGAGGATGAATCCGAAATTGACAGTGAAGATGAAGAGGAACATATTCCAATAAAAAAATCTAGGACATCAGAAATACTTCCTGGAGCTGTTCCTCCTATCCCTGTTGCTTCTTATATGAATCCTATGTTTATAGGAGCTCCTGTTGAACCAATTAGCACCGAATCAGTAACGCCTATAGCTGCGCCACATTTAGCTCCTTTAGAGCAGTTCCATAACAATTCGTTTCAACCTGAAGTCAAGCCAGAAGAAACTGAAATTAATACTAGCTCACCAATTCAACAAGCAGAATCTCCAATAAAATGCATAACATTGGAAGAGCTCAACAGTAATAAGATGCCGGTAGAGGGTATGTTAATACTATTGCTTTTCAACAGTCATTTAAATTCTAAATCTGAGGATTGTCATTTCTTTTTGGATAATTTAGAGTTAATCAAGATATCCGCCATGAAAAATTACGAACCTGGTCAACCTAATTCAACCTTATATATAAAGAATTTGGCGCCAAAAAAGGTGAAGAAGGAAGACTTAGAACACCTTTTTGGTAGATATTTTCATACAAAAAGGTATTAGATTATTTTTAAATAAAGGTTATCATAAACTATTATAGTGCTGAAAATGTTCCATATTTTTAAGCCAAATGGACATACGACTACTCCCAAGAGGACAAGCGTTTGTGATATTTTCAAATGTGGAGATGGCAACTCAAGCTTTAAATGATGTTCATGGATATATTTTATATAATAAGCCTATGGTTATTGTGAGTTTTTTTTTATTTGAAATTTTTTTTTGTATATTTTAATTTTATGGTTAACATGTACATCTTACATTTTAGCAATTCAGTAATAAAACATCTTGACAACAAATTTATTATCGTAACATGGAATAAAGATTGGTTCAATAAAACTGATTCAATTCAATTTTCAATAAATGTACAATACAAATGAAGGTATTTAACTTATTTAAACTGGCGAGATAATATTTTTGTGTTTTTTTTAGAGTAAACAACTAATTAGCATTTGTTAAGGTCTAAGTTCCTGATTTAAAGAATAATGATCAAATTGAGCGGAAAGATAATGATAAAATCAATATGGAATATTAATTTTTTTGAAGATCTTTTTTTTTCTAGCCGTAGTACATGAACCTGTGATCAAATTATACTTTTTCTTGTAATATTTTTGGTTAATAGATAAAATAAAAACTTATTAAATTTATGTTGAAATTTTAAAAAAATAATTTGTTAAATAGTTACTATAAAACAATGGCTTTAAAAATTTTTTAAACCAGAATATAGAAGCAAAAAGTTGTAATACTATAATTAGATTGTAATGCTATAATTAGACTGTAATATCATAGTTAGATAGTAATGTTATAATTAGATAATTATGTATTGTTTTTTAATAAATAAAACAAATAAAAATTACTCCTTATATTTATTAGATCCGAATTTAATAACAGATAATATTGCTTTAGAAATTTTCTAGCTAAAATAATTAATATTATTTCAGATAAAACTAGTTATAATACAAACTATATTATAATAATTTCTGGTAAAAAAAAAGGGATTGAATAACTATTCTACTGATTTTTTATTTTTTATTATAAAAATAAGCTACTTATTCAAACTGCTTTATTTATTCATATACTAACTAACTGTAATAGCAACCTATCTAAAAAAAGAACTAATATATACAACTGATAATTAAAGGTAGAAAAAGAAAAAAATATAAAGTAAAACTATAGGAATATTTAAACTTATTCTTAATTTTAAGAAAAGTACTTTCTATTACTTAAAACATCATCTTTAACTATTACAATGACCCATTACTATTCTATTTGATAGTTATTATAGATATATAATGATTACTAGTATCAATCAATTAAATTAAAATTATTTTCAGTTTTTTTTAAATCAAAATAATTTTTATTTTTAAACTAAAATAATTTTTTAAAATTTATTTTCTTTTAGTTTTTTTTAAACTAAATTTTTTTTTTTTAAATTATTTGTAAAAAATTTTATTTATTCAATTTTTTTTTAAACTGGATTTTTTTTATAAATAAATTTACTTATTATTTTATTTATTTATTGTAATATATTAGAATTTCTTTTTTTTATAAAATACTTGGAATATTGTATGTTTCAGGAAATTGTTCAATTTGGAAAATTGGTATTTGGAAAATTGATTTCAGAAAAAAGTACATTTTAGAAAATGGTATTTAGAAAATCATACTATAACTATAAATAAAATAGATTTTATATATTAATTAACTGAAAGGATATTTCTAATGTTCTTTTGATTTTCTATAAAAATGGTAGACTTTAAAAAATGATAAACTATATACTAATGAAATAAAAAAGATTTTTATTTATTTTAAGAAATATATTTTAATATATTTTCTTACTTTGTAGAAATATTAGATTTTGAAATTAGATGAATCGAACTCTATGTTAACAAAATAGAGGTAATTTTTTAATTACTTTTTAAGAAACTTTTTTAACATTTTTTTATTTTTAAATTATTATAGTAGTATTAAAAATAACAGCATTAAATAAAGTATTACTGCTAAATTATAGCATTATTATTGAATTACAACATTATAGCTAAATTATAGTATTATGATAAATATTATAACTATAATATTATATGTTATAATATTATAGTATTAGCTAATTAATTATAGCTAATATTTTTAATATATATTTTCATTACCTTTTTGTCTTTTTTTTTGAATATATTAATATACAATTTAAATTTATATATTAATTCTAATTTATAAAAACTTATTTTTTATAAATATATCTTTTTTAAATATATATTCTAATATTTTTTTTATTATAATTTTAAAGAAAATGTATTTGAAAAAGTATTATTAATTATAAATAATTTAATAAAATTAGTGTTCTGAATAAATTAAGTCAATCTAGGTCTAATTACAAATTAAGTTAAGCTAAGTTGAGTTTAATAGAGTCAATAATTTTTTCAAATTATTATAATAAATCAAATTATAAATTAATTTTAAGTCAAATTAATTTTAAGTTTAAATTAAACTTAATCTAAATTAAACTTTATTAATAAGATTTTTTTTTTAATTAAATATCAAAAAGTTTTAGCTAAATATTTAATGTATTAACAAATACCATGTGTTATTTAACATTTTTTAGTATTAAGTAACTTTTTATTAACTAATGCTACTTAAAAATATGTAGTACAGTATATATAACATGTAAAATAATATTTAATAGTTGATAAATACATAT
This sequence comes from Rhizophagus clarus, assembly GCA_015698045.1. Taxonomy (NCBI): domain Eukaryota; kingdom Fungi; phylum Glomeromycota; class Glomeromycetes; order Glomerales; family Glomeraceae; genus Rhizophagus; species Rhizophagus clarus. The sequence goes on along the minus strand of BLAL01000057.1, from coordinate 38,627 downwards.
AATCAATTTTAACAAATGTATATATTTTAATTGAAAAATATATAAAATAATATTAATTTAATTAAAAATACCAATATTTTAATTTAAATATATATTAATTAATACATTTGTTATTAATAATATAAAAATATTATCATTATATTACAAATTATATATATTATTTAATTAATCTAATTTAGTAACAAATTTAATATCTACTAATATAAATTTATATAATAAAATGAATTTAAACAATCATTTAATTTTTTATATACTCAAAGATTTAAAAAACTGGTTACTTAAAAAAAAAGAAAAAAATAAAATATTTGTTAATATTTGTTTTATAAAAAAATTAAAAATAAATCTTTTTCTCATCAAATTTTTACATATTAAAGTATATACTTTTACTAAAAATCAAGTTACTTGTTTATGACTAAAGCTTCGCATGAGCCGACTCAAGTCAAGCTACAGTCTGGCTTGGCTTGGCTTGAAAAAAAAAATTCTGGCTTGAGCCAAAATGAGTCAAACCACAAAAAATCTTGGCTCAACTCATTCAAGCCAAGCTGAGTCATGAAAAATTCTGGCTCAAGCCAAGTTGAGCTTGAGCTGACTCAAGCTGGCTCAAGCTTTATTATCAAAAAAAAAGCTAAAATTAAGCATTTTTATATGTAAAATTACAAAAAAAAAACACTAGAACTAATAGTTTCAGCATTTTTTTATATATCAAGTTGCCAAAACTTATAATAAATAATAAACATTTTAGCGTTTTTTATATATAAAATAGCAAAAAAAAGCCAGAACTATTGGTTTTACAAAAAAATGCTGAAATAATGGTCTCAGCGTTTTTATTCAAAAAAAAAAATGCCAGAACAAATGGTTCTAGCATTTTTTATATATAAGTTTGCAAGAAAAACACCAGAACAAATAGTTCTAGCAGGATTCTGAATAATACTAATATAACTCACATACAGGTTTGCATAGAGTTTATAATAAATATACGTGAATTTATTTTTAAAAAATACTAATTTTGGTAAATTAAATTACTCAGTATTTACCAAAATTTATTTTATTTTATTTATTTTTTTACTTTTTTTCAGTATTTTATACTAAATTTATTTATTTTTATTATTCTTTTTCAGTTTTTAATACCCTAATTCCAAAAGTCTGGTCGTGTTTTTCACCTGGCAATACTACAAAAAATAAAAAAAAATAATTAATTAATTAAAAAAAAATACTGAAAAACACTTCCCCCACCCTCCCTTACCTTAATTCCAAAAGTCCGGTCGTGCTTTTCATCAGGCAACACTACAAAAAATAAAAAAAAGTTAATACTTAATTAATTAAAAAAAATAACGAAACACCTCTCCCAACCTTCCCTTACCTTAATTCTAAAAATCCAGTCATATTTTTCGTCTGGCAACACTACAAAAAATAAAAAAAAACAATTAATTAGTTAAAAAAAATACTGAAAATCACTTCTCCCACCCTTCCTTACCTTAATTCCAAAAGTCCAGTCGTATTTTTCGTCTGGCAACACTACAAAAAGTAAAAAAAAAGTTAATACTTAATTAATTAAAAAAAAACAATGAAACACCTCTCCCAACCCTCCCTTACCTTAATTCCAAAAGTCCAGTTGTGCTTTTCGTCTGGCAACACTACAAAAAATAAAAAAAAACAATTAATTAGTTAAAAAAAATACCAAAAATCACTTCTCCCATTCTCCCTTACCTTAATTCTAAAAGTCCAGTCATGCTTTTTGTCCGGCAACACTACAAAAAGTAAAAAAAAAGTTAATACTTAATTAATTAAAAAAAAATAATGAAACACCTCTTCCAACCCTCCCTTACCTTAATTCCAAAAGTCCAATCATGCTTTTCTCCAGCAACACTACAAAAATAAACTGATAAATGATTAAAAAAAAAGATCAGATATTCAGATTATCTGATTAGATCAGTAAGTCACATGACCCTGCCTTTATACCAAATAATTCATTATAGCATTAACGGTAAAAAATTGCCAAGCTTGATCTGACTCATGAACCAGCTTGAGCTTTTCAAGCCAAGCCTACTGCTAGCTTGAGTTTATCAAGCCAAGTCTAATACCTGGCTCAAGCTTTTTCAAGCTGGCTTGTATCATGGCTTGGCTTGACTTAGCTTGAAAAGCTTGAGCCAGCTTGCAAGCTGGTTCAGCTCATGCGGAGCTTTATTTATGACTTATATCTTTAAGTAAAAATGCAAGCTAAAAGAATTAAATAATATTTATATAAAATTAAAAAGCAACTAACAGTCTATCATACAGATCAAATGGTGATCAGTTACCAATTAGCTATCAATCAGGTAGCTGATCAATAGCTGATTTTTGCTAAAATCTATCATCAATCAGTATGTCAATTAATGGCTGATTGATGGTTGATTGATGATTGATTGATGGTTGATTGATAGTTGATTGATAGTTGATTGATGATCAATTGATGGTCAAATTATAGTCAAATTATGGTCAATTGATGGTCAAATGACCAATTTTTGTAAAATCATATAATGAATAATAAAATTTATTATAGCACATAAAAAAATACATAGTATCTTTATTTATATTAATAAGTATTTAATATAAAAACATTCATCATAATAATATATTATTAGTATATGACTAATAAAGTTAATAATATTTAATAAATAAATAGTAAAGCATAAATATAAAAAGTTAGTAATAATTATAATAAAATACACAAATACAAAAAGTTAGTATTATAAAAAGTTTGATAAAATTTATAAAAAAAAAAAAGAAAAATACGTGATAATGTTAGTAAAATATAAAAAAAAAGAATAATATTAGTAATATTACACTAGTCGAAAAAGGACAATTCAGCCTAAATTTGACCAGGTCGAATATAGGTCGAATGACGATCTAACCTATGTCAAATTGAGGCCGATTTTTTTTGGCGCATTTAGGGTGCCAATCGTCTCAAATTCGGAAAGAAAAATTCGACCTATATTAGGACATTTACATATTTATTCGACCTAAAAAAAAACTATATTCGACTACTATATATAATCCGAATATTATTGATAAATAGGTTAAACTAGAGATTTTTTAAGGCCGAATAATAGTAGTTTTATTAACATTTATTTATAACTACATTTTATTAATAGTTACATATTATACATATAAAATTCTATCTAATATCTATCTATATATTATCATTCTCATCCATCCATCCGTCCGCCATCCATCTACAACCACTATCTATTAAGACCCATGTGGCAAAGAAACGCGTTTATAGTTCAAAGCCAGACCAATTTTCTAAAAAAAAATAGAAAGAAAAAGAATGTTAACATTTTTTAGGTAAAAACTGAAGGCTGTTAATGGTAACCTAAAGTATACCTACATAGAGCTTTATAATCGCTTTTTTTGAGACTATTCTCCTATGAAATTTTATCTGGTTTCAGTGGAGCCGATTTTCCTATAAAAAGAAAAAAAAATGAATATTAGTATAATATTCGTTGAAATAATACGAAAAAATTAAAAAACATTTTTACCTGCAGGTATTCCATCAGAGACTTGAGAAATTATCTAAAAAAAAAATGATCAATGAGTAATGATCGTTAAAATAAAAGTGAAAAAAAAAATCACTTTTTTACTTACTAAAATCCAAGTCCAAACTTTCGAGATAATCACCACTGAATCGCCTAAAAAAAAAGAAATAAAATAAAACGAACTGTTAGCAATAGTTTGTTAAAATAAAAGCGAAAAGAAAAATTTGTTTCTTTCGTTTATCAATATCCAATTGATCCTAAGAGAAACTTGAAAACCGCCTAAGAAAAAAAGAAAAAAAAAGCGAATATTAGCAATGTTCGTTAAATTACAAAAAAAAAATTATTTTTTTTTTTTACTTTGCCGAATACTGCATCCAAATGTTTGAGAAACTGGTCATCTAAAAAAGAATAATAACGAAATGTTAATAATCATTGCGAAAAGAAACAAAAAAAGGATGTTTGTCTACTGGATTGCTTACTGAATTTTCACCGTCCAATTCCTCACTGAGATCCTATGTGTTCTCTATTCATACGCCAAGAATCCGAAGAACTAATCGCCTAAAAAAAAGAAAAAAAAAAAGAATTTAAGTATAGTTCCATTAAAGAAGGAACTAAAAAAATTAATTAAAAAAAGACAAGAATCTCACTAAAATTCTGAGTCTAGAGGTCAGTTTCCTATAGAAAGAAAGACAAACCGTAAGTTTCATTAGAAAAAAAAAGAAAATGATTAAAAAAAAACAAACATAACCGTCGAAATTCCACGTAAGGTTCAGTTTCCTAAAAGAAAGAAAAATGAAACGTAAGTTTCGTTAAGAAGTAATTAAAAGAAGCTCTTCGTGTCCAAAGGTCGGTCGCCTAAAAAAGAAAGAAAACTGAATGTTAAGCGATGTTTCATTAAATCGAATAATACAAAAATCACTCCCCCTTCCCCTCTCACCGAAATGCTCCAAAGAGTCGAAGAGCTGCAAAAAAAGAAATGACTCAACAAGTTATAGACGTCTGGATATCCCGAAGAGCCAACCAGTTATCTATAAAAGAAAAAAACAAACTATTAACAAAGTTTGTTAAAAAATTAAAGAAAAATAAGTTCCCCCACCGAGTTCTAAGGAAGAAATCTGAGAGAACGCCTAAAAAAAAGAAAGAAAACAAACTGTTAGAAACCGTTTGTTAAATAAAAGTAATTGGGAGAAAAAAAGAAAAACTTACTTGAAGTTTCATGTCTAAGAAGACTGAAATAATTACGTAAAAATCAGATGTTTCATAAAGGTTTTTTTTTTAACAGAAGGTCGAGAGAAGTGGGAAAAGAGAAAGAGGGGAAAAGGGAAAGGGAAAGGAAAAGACGAAGGGAAGGGAAAAGATGAAAGAAAGGGAAAGGATAAAGGACAGGGAAGGACAAAAGAATGTGAAAAACGAAAGAGAGGGGAGGGCAAGGAAAAAGGGAATGGCGAAGGAAAAAAGGAAAGAGTTTCGTTAAAAGTTTAAAAAAAGCATAAAGATCTTTTTTTTAAACTTTGATTACGTGACACGCAACGCAAGTTCACGTGATACACAATTAATATTAGATTCGACTATGATTCAACAAAGGTCGAATATATATATAATCATTGATCATTACTAATTGTGGTCGAATAATTTTAATTTTGGTTAAATATAGGCCGAATTTCATTAAGGCCGAATATTCCTTTTTCAACTAGTGATTAAAAAAAGGTAAAGTTAATATTATAAAATAAAATATAATCAGTAATCATTACCATAAATTTAATGACAAAATACAATAATTAATATACCTGTAAAATGTAATGAAAGTAAGAAGAAAACAGAAAAAAACAAGTGTATATTTTTTGAAAAATAAACAGAGTCATATTTAGTGCTTCGAATGAGTCAAGTTGAGTCGATTATTGGACAGAATTGTACTTAACTCGAAAAATTCAAGTCTAGTCAAGTCAAATCAAAATAATAATTTTTTTAGACTCGACTTGACTTGGCTCATAAAAAACATTAACTCAGATCAATTCGATTTGGATCGATTATACCTGAGTTAGTAAAATTACACAGAGAGTTGATAAAAATATTTCGCAACATTTTTATTAAAATAATTAAAAACTGTTGCAAAATGGTTTTTTTTATCATATAAAATTAAAAAAATAAAAACATTTCACAACATTTTTATTAAAATGATTAAAAATTGTTATGAAATGGTTTTTTTATCACATAAAATTAAAGAAATAAAAATGTTTCACAACGTTTTTATTAAAACGATTAAAAACTATTGTGAAACAGTTTTTTTTATTATATTAAGTTAAAGAAATAAAAACGTTTTGCAACATTTTTATTAAAACGATTAAAAACTGTTGCAAAATGGTTTTTTTATCACATAAAATTAAAGAAATAAAAATATTTCGCAATGTTTTTATTAAAATGATCAAAAACCATTGTGAAATAGTTTTTTTATCATGTTAAATTAAAAGAAATAAAAACGTTTCATAACGTTTTTATTAAAATAATTAAAAACTGGTGCAAAATGGTTTTTTTTATCATATTAAGTTAAAGAAATAAAAACGTTTCACAACATTTTTATTAAAATGATTAAAAACTGTTGCGAAACAGTTTTTTTATCATATTAAGTTAAAGAAATAAAAATGTTTTGCAATGTTTTTATTAAAACAATTAAAAACTGTTGTGAAATAGTTTTTTATCATATTTTAAAATTAAAGAAATAAAAACGTTGCAAAACGTTTTTATTAAAACGATTAAAAACTGTTGCGAAATGGTTTTTTTATTATGTTAAATTAAAAGAAATAAAAACATTTTGCAACGTTTTTATTAAAATGATTAAAAACTGTTGCGAAACAGTTTTTTTTATCATATTTTAAAATTAAAGAAATAAAAACGTTTCACAACATTTTTATTAAAATGATTAAAAACTGTTGCGAAATAGTTTTTTTTATCCTATTAAATTAAAGAAATAAAAACATTTCGCAACATTTTTATTAAAACGATTAAAAACTATTGCGAAATAGTTTTTTTATCATGTTAAATTAAAAAAAATAAAAATGTTTTGCAACGTTTTTATTAAAATGATTAAAAATCATTGTGAAACTTTTTTTATTAAATTAAATTAAAGAAATAAAAATGTTTTACAACATTTTTATTAAAAAACGATTAAAAACTGTTATGAAATAGTTTTTTTATTAAATTAAATTAAAGAAATAAAAATGTTTTGCAACATTTTTATTAAAACAATTAAAAACTGTCTGAAATAGTTTTTTTTGAATATTTTGCACATAAATGTTACTCGCAACGTTTTTTGACTATAATGATAAAACATTGCAAAATGTTTCTGGTTTATGAATTAACAAAAAAAAATATTTTTCACAATGTTTTTTAACTCTATTAATTAAAAATATTGCTGATTTAACGAAAAAAAATTGATTGAAAAATAATACTTGATGAATATTATTAAATATTAAATGTATTGGTGTAATTAATAGCTTAAATATCAAGCTCACGTCACACAGGTCAAGAACGTAATATTTGCGGCTAACCATTTTTTATTTATGAATTTAAATAAGAAAAAAAACATTTTTGCAATGTTTTTTAACTCTATTAATTAAAAACATTGCAAATTATTTTTAATTTATGAATTAATGAAAAAAAAAGTTTTTCACAACATTTTTTAATTATAGTGATAAAAAATGTTGCAAAACATTTTTTATTTATAAATTATTAAACGAAAAACTAATGTTTATCATAATATTTTTTAACCTAATAATAATAAAAAATATTATGAAAAATGTTTTTTTATTATAAGTTTATATTAAAATCTGAAATACTACTGCAGATTTTATTCAACCTGGATTAATCTGAATTGATTCGAGTATTAATATAAACTTGGAATTAACTCGAATTGGGATTGACTTATGACTCAAATTGTAGACATGTGATAGGAAAATTCTCAAATTAAACCTGACTCGACTTGACTTGACTCGACTTGCGAATTAACCCCGGTTGACTTGACTTGTTCAGAGCACTAGTCGTGTTTGATTATTTATATACATGTTAAGATCAGGTCACGTGCATAAAGATCAGACTAAATTTTAATTGGTTAATAATAGATAAATTGAAAAACTACTATCGTTAATTGTAATTTTTCATCTCATATAGTTATATATATAGTAACCTTTTAAATTTGTATTATAATTTGTCTCAGACTTTAATAATATTAATTTATTTAATATAAATTTAATAAAAAGTGTATTGTTTTTTTTAAAATGTTACAAAATCTAAAAAAATCCTTTATTAAAAATATTTCATATAAACTCTTAGAAAACCTTAAAAAAAAAATCTATTTATCAAAAATATCTTATATGAATCTTAGAAAATCTCTCAAAAAAAAATTTTTTATCAGATATCTCATGTGAACTCTTCCCATATGAACTTCTAGAAATCTCTCTCAAAAAAATTTTCTATCAAAGAATCCCATATAAATCCTTTCTATATGAACCCCAAAAAATTTCACAAAAAAATTTTCTATCAGATATCCATACGAACTCTTCCAATATGATTTCTTAAAAAAAAATTTCTATCAAAGATATCCCATACAAACCCTTACTATATGAATACTTAGAAAATCTTTATTAAAATATCCCATATAAACTCTTCTAAGAAAATCTTTTAAAACAAAATTTTTTATCAAAGAATCCTATATGAACCCTTTTATATGAATTCTTAGAAAATCTTAAGAAAAATTTTTTTATCAGATGTAAGGTTACCTGTTAAAACTAAAAAGAAAATTCTGAAAGATTTTGGCTAATCAAATCCATTCTGAAACTAAAACTGAAACTATTACTCAAAATTAAAAATTAGCTGAAATTACAGCATTAAGTCATATGACATTACACAAAATTTCAAAAAAGGAAATTTTGATTCCTAGTAAAATTGGAAAATTGAGTTGCACAATAGTTATACAAGATTCTAAAAAAGGATATTTTATGTTGATCTTTTATTTTGGCCAGAATTATGATATTAAAACTGGCTTATAATTTTGGCCAAATTTTGGCATTTCGGTAATAATTTTAGCATTATAATTTTGGCAAATTTACTTTTAATTGCCTAAACTTTTAACTTTTAGCTCTAAACTACCTAATTTTAACAGGCAACCTTAATCAGATGTCCCATACAAACTCTTTTCATACAAACTTTTAGAAATCAAAAAATAAAAATATCTTTATTTATCAAAAATATCCTATATGAATCTTAGAAAATCTATCAAAAAAAATTTTCTATTAAAGTTTAGAGTTTTAAAATGGTTTATAAATTAAATATTTTAAAATGTTGTTATTGAAAAAAATCTAAAAATCTGCTAATATATAATAAACTAATTAGTAACTAATCAATCATCAATTAGTTATATGACCAGTTAATAACTGATTTGGAATTTATACCTGATTGATGACCAATTGAAGTATCAGTCATCAATAGATAATCAACCAGTTTCCAATCAGTTACCAATCAGTCACATGACCAATTGGTGACTGGTTTACCCCCCATTCGACCTATGTCAACTGGCTAATAAAAGATTATATATAAATCTTTTTATATTTTTATAAAATAAATGTGATTTAATTAAATAATTTAAATGATTTTAATAATTACAACAGTAATTGTATTTTTGTAAAACAAATTATATAACAAAATAAAGCTTAAAACCTATAAAAAAATAATTGGAAAATATTAGTAAATATTTTTAATTAACCAAAAATAAAAAAACAGTTTCATAAACAACAAATATTGCAAAACTTATTGGTTTTGTATTAATATTTATTTAAAAATTTTAAATTTATAAAAAAAAGAAGAAATATTAGTTAATGTTTCTAATTAAAATAAAAAAAAAGTAAAGATATTAGCTACAATCACAATATTAAAATACAGTGTTATAAGTAATAGGTTGCAATCTAGTCTATTAAAATTTAAAAGTTATAATATTGTAATTATATTGTAATTATGTCATAATGTCATAATTATATTGTATAATAGATTTCAATATATGTTTAAATATGTGAACTAAATTTGCAGTTAGTTTATTAACATTTTTTAAATAATGTAATAAAAAAATGTTTTCACAACATTTTCTTTAATCATTTTGCAAAAATGGTTTTATATTTCAATTTAATAAAAAAAATTAGTTCACAATGGTTAATTAATTTAATAAAAAAACCTGTTACAAAACAGTTTTATATTTAAAAAACTATTTTACAATGATTCTTAATGTAATAAAAAGAACTGGTTCATAATAGTTCTTAACTGATTTAATAAAAAAAAATTATTTTACATTAGTTTTTAATATAGTTTAATAAAAAAGAACCATTTTATAATAATTCTTAATATAATAAAAAAAACTATTTCACAATAATTCTTGATTAATTTAATAAAAACCTATTACAAAATGGTTTTTATTTTTTTAATTTAATAAAAAAACTATTTCATAATAGTTAATTAATTTAATATAAAAATTTGTTGCAAATAGTTTTTATTTTTAATTTAATAAAAAAACTGTTTCACAATTTTAAAAAATTTAATATAAAAACTTATTGCAAAACAGTTTTTTATTTTTTAATTTAATAAAAAAAAATCATTTTACAATAGTTCTGATTAATTAAATAAAAAACTGTTGTGAATTGAGTTTTTATTTTTATATTTAATAAAAAAAAAAATTTTAATAAAATGTAACAATTAATTAATTTAATATAAAAACCTATTGCAAAAAATTTTTTATTTCAATTTAATAAAAAATACTATTTTGTGATGCAATAATTCTTTCAATTTAATAAAAAAATCTGGATTTTAATTTTTTAAAAAAATTTAAGGTATTATAACCAAATTACAGAATTACAGCCAAATTACAGTCAAATTATAGTATTATAGTTGAATTACAACATTATGGTAAGTATTATAACCATAATAGGACCTCGCTTACTTTTAATAAAGGTCTCTCCAAAAAATTTCAAATTTACCAGTAATTTTACCTTAGTCCAATTCTTAATACTATTGGTTAATTGATCTAAAAAGAAAAAAAATCATAATAATTTAGTGTAATATTTCCTTTTTTATATGTAATTTATCTATAAATAGTAGGATCTTTAAAATTCTGCTCTTATTGATTTTACCTTATAATTTTAGTGACCTTTATTATAAGTAAGCGGATTCTATCATAATACTATATGTTATAATATTATAGTATTAGCCAATTAATTACAGCTAACATCTTTATGTATGAAATAAATGCTTAATTAAAAACCTAAGAATGTCTTATATATTTTATAGATAAAAATTATAAAAAGTTGAGAAACACCTTATGTATTTGGTAGATAAATTAGAGGTATGCTCTGAAATCTGTCAATCTAGATATCTGGTCATCCATCTGAAAATTGACCAGATTCAGATTGATCAGATTGTATAACAGGATTGACCAGATAGATCAACAGATATTCATTCATCTGATAAATTGTTTTGTATCACCAGATTGACTAAATTGACCAGATGGTTCAATGGATATTTATTCGATCTGTTCAATTTTATCTACCTAGAGATATTTAATTTATTAAAAAAAAAAAATTTTTTGATTTTTTTTTTATTTCATTCTGTAATAGCAAATTAGATTATCAGATAGTACAAGTCATCTAATGATCTCTTTTTTCTTTTTTATGGAATGCAACTAATTTGTTTTTCATTTATATAGAGTTGTCAGACAAAAAGCATGATCGGACTTTTAGAATTGAGATAAGGGAAGGCCAGAGAAGAGGAGCTCATTATTTTTTTAATAATTATTTTTTTTTTTTTTTTTTATTATAGGTTGCCAGATGAAAAGCATGACCAAACTTTTGAAAATGAGGTAAGAGAGGATAGGAAAGAGGGGAGTTTGTTATTTTTTCTTAATAAATTTATTTATTTTATTTTTTCTTTTTTTACTATAGGTTGCTAGATAAAAAGCACGATCAGGCTTTTAGAATTGAGGTAAGAGAAGGTCAGAGAAGAAGAGTTTCATTATTTTTTTAATAATTTATTTTTTTTTGTTTATTATAGGTTGCCAGATGAAAAGCACGACCAGAGTTTTGAAAATGAGGTAAGAGAGGGCCGGAGAAAAAGAGTTCATTATTTCTTTAATAATTAGTTTATTTTTTTTTTGTTTATTATAGGTTGCCAGACAAAAAGCATAACCAGATTTTTGAAAATGAGGTAAGGGAATGTAGGGAGGGGGATTTTTTTTTTACTATAGGTTGCCAGACGAAAAGCATGACTGGACTTTTGGAATTGAGATAAGGGAGGGTTGGAGAAGGGAAGTTTCATTATTTTTTTTAATAATTTGTTTTTTTTTGTTTATTATAGGTTGCCAGATGAAAAGCATGACCGGAGTTTTGAAAATGAGGTAAGAGAGGGCTGGAGAAGAGGAGTTCATTATTTCTTTAATAATTAGTTTATTTTTTTTTGTTTATTATAGGTTGCCAGACGAAAAGCATGATCAGACTTTTGAAAATGAGGTAAAGGAGGGTAGGGAGGAGGGGAGTTTGTTATTTTTTCTTAGTAAATTTATTTATTTTATTTTTTTTTTCTTTACTATAGATTGCTAGACAAAAAGTATGACCAGGCTTTTGGAATTGAGGTAAGAGAGGGTCGGAGAAGGGGAGTTTTATTATTTTTTTAATAATTAGTTTATTTTTTTTTGTTTATTATAGGTTACCAGATGAAAAGCATAACCAGACTTCTGAAAATAAAGTAGGGAAGGGTCAGTGAAAAATTGTTATTTTTTTTTAATAAATTTAATTATTTATTTTTTTCTCTTCTGTAGAGTTACCGGATGAAAAACATGACCAGATTTTTGAAGTTAAAGTAAAGAAAGACCGGAAGAAGGTTTTTCATATATTTTTTAATAAATTTAATTTATTTTTTTCTTTTTTATAGGATTGCTAGACGAAAAACATAACTGGACTTTTGAAAATAAAGTAAAGGAGAAGTGGGAAAGGTTTCTGTTATTTTTCTCTAATTTTAATTAATTATTGAGGTAAAGAAGGACTGAGAGAAATTTTAGTTATTTTATTTAAGGAATGTTGTTCTATTTTTTTTTTATAATTTGAAAAGATTTTTTTATATTAATAATAATAAAATTTTTTATTAATTTATTAATGACTTAAATAAAAAATTTATCTAATAAAAAAATCAATAAAAAGACCAGATTATTTGATCAATTTGATCAATCTGGTCATCTGTGTATTTTTTTTTAAAAAAAAATCAATAAAAAAAAAACTGGATTATTTGATCAATCCAGTCGATCTGATCATCTGTGTAATATCTGATCAATCTGATGTTATCCAACCTTAATCTGGATGATCTGTTTTTGATCAGATCAGATGACAGATTGAACAGATTTTATTAGAGTACACCTCTAAGATAAATAATCAATAATTAAAATAAGTCATTCTTTTTGCATCAATATTATCAAAGTAAATCTAATTAGTTTTTTTTATATAAAACAGTTTTAACTTGCTTAAATCTTTATATTTATTGCATAATTATTACATTTAAGAATATATGAAATAAATATATTTTATAATGATTTTTCATAAAAATTATAAGTTTTAATTATTATTTTTTTAAAAATACATTAATATTATACATTTATTTTAAAAGTTTAAAAATCTTATTTGTATTATTAAGATAAATAAAATTTAGTATAAATTAATTAAAAACTTTGTTTAAAATATTAATTGCTAATTTGCCTAAAATCAGCATTACGTTACTAATAAAATTTGGGGTTAAATTTATCAATTTTGTGCTAGAATATAAACATCAAAAAAGGATATCTCATAGACGACATATTGACTATAAATAAAAGTCATATAAAAAAAGAATTTGCAAAAAAAAAATTATACATTCATATGTAAAATAATGAGTTTACTATGTACGTGTATCAGATTTCTACCTTAAAATATATGAATTTTGATATTTCATTTTACTATATTATATTATTTACATTAAAAACATAATTTTTAGCTTTTAAAGTTGTTTTTAAAGACATATTTGAAATATTTTTATTATTAAAAACAAGTGAAAGTTGAAAAAATCCAGTTACAGAAATATAATTATGGTAAGTCATGCTTGTCAAAAAGTCTCATAAAATAAAGAAAAATATTGTATTTATGGTATTTCTGTTAGTGAAATGAGTGAAAATTTATTTTATACACAAGATGTAAAAAATGTTTTTTTTATTATTGCTATTAATTTTGAATTTTATTAGTAATGCAGTGCTGATTTTAAGCAGATCAGCAATTAAGTAAATTAAGAATTCATATATGAATAAAAAATAAAAATAAAATAAAGGTTTTGACTACTTATATAATATTGTGATATCAAATAGGAATTGGTATTTCTTATTTTATTTTTCAAATGAAATTTTTTAAGTAAATCAAGTTTTTATTACTATTGAATTTAATAAGAAGATTTTTGACAAAATTTTCAATATATATCAATTAATATATAATGTTATAAAAAAGATTTTAGAAATAAATATAAAATTATTAAAAATAGAATATATGAGATCATTGTAATAGAAAGATATGAAACTCAAAAAATTTTTAAATTTACTTTATATATTAATTATATTTTTATATTAAAATAAGTGTAAATTTAATATTAATTAAATTTTTATTTTTTTTTTTTAAGTTTCGCACCTTTTTATTGTAAAAATCCTATATGTAAAAAATGATTTTTTCTTAAAAAAAAAGCTGGAATAAAAGATTATTGCTTAAAAAAATATATAATACTAGTTTATTATCAATAACATAAAAAATTTATTATATATTGCAAATATAATTTCAAACTTTTATATTTATTTTTCATATATATTAATATTTTTTAATAATTTTACTATTGTGAAAGATAGCTTAATTATTTAAAAAATATTTTATGCGATTAAGACAAGAAAATAATAAAAAGTTTTTATCTTAAAAATTTTAAAGAATTTTTTCTTAGCAAAAATAATTAGTATTACAAAAAGTAATATATATGTAATTGAATTTTTGAAATAAGTATTTTAACTGTATTTATTACTATTCCTTTAAGTTATATTTTTAATTTAAATAATTTCTCTAGAATTGATTCAAGCAATACATCTAAAGTTAAAGATGATTTTGATAAAATAATTAGAAAAGCTTTTAAAAAAGATAAAATAAATAATATAGTTTGTTTTTCTTCTTTAGAATTTATAATAATAACTCTAATTTTGATGATTCTAAAAAAAAAAATATTAGATAATAAATTGGATAATAATAAATATAATAGATATAGTAAATATAATAAATAAAATAATTATAATAGATATTAGAAAAATTATATTAATTCAGATTTACAATGATTTGTAATTTTAGCAAATTACTATTTTTTTTATGTAATTTTAATGAAAATTTTATAATGTTATAAAAATTTTTTTTTTGTTTTTTAAAAATTTTTTTATAAAAAATTAATGATAATCTTTAAAATTATAGATTTTTAAAATACTTTATATAAAAATTTTTAAAGATCATTATAATTTTTTTTTTAATTTAATAAAGAATAAATGTGTATCTTGCAAAGGGTGATATGATTAAAATCTAACAAGATGGTAATATCATATGATTTACATAATTTGTATTTATTTATCAATTAGATCATCTTTTTTTTAAACATGCTATTTTTTACCTTAACAAATATGCTGAAGTATTTTAAAGTAAGTTTTTTTTCTTTTTAATTTGCTTCATATAAAAAAGACGAAAAATTGTTCTTTTAATTGATAATGTATCAGTTCATCTCATTTTAAATAAAACTCAAAAGAAATTAAATAATATTACTATAAAATTTCTCTACCAAATACTAGGGTTCTGCAAAAAATCTGATCTGATTAGATCTGATCCGGATTTGATCTGGTCAGATCTGGATCAGATTATAATATTATAATCTGCAGATCAGATTCAGATTCCAAATTTGAATCTGAAGTTCAGATTCAGATTTGAAATTGTATAATCTGGATCTGTCGAATTAAATCTGGATCAGATCCGCCAGATCCAGATCAGATCATAAGATCTGTTCATCCAAGGCATTGTTATTTATAAAATAAAAGAAAATGCCAGAACAGAACTGCAACCTATTAAACACGCTGAAATGGCATTATTTCGCATTACTTTATTCAAAAAAAATGCCGAAATCGACATTTTTTTTGAATAAGCCTGTTTTTTAATAGAAAAAACACTAAATTGTTTTTTAAATAAACGATTTAGAAAAAATGTTAAATCGTTTTATTTTATTAAACGATTTTTAAAAAAAACGTTAAAATCGTTTCTTATTTATTAAAACGATTTTTAAAAGAAACGTTAAAATCGTTTTTTATTTATTAAAATGATTTTTAAAAGAAACGTTAAAATTATTTTTTTTATTAAACGATTTTTAAAAAAAACATTAAAATTCGTTTTTTTATTAAAACAATTTTTTAAAAAAAATAAAATCGTTTTTTTTATTAAACGATTTTAAAAAAGTGTAAAATCATTCAAACAATTTAAAAAAAAAAGTTAAAAATCGTTTTTTCATTAAAACGATGTTTAAAAAAAAATGTTAAAATTGTTTTTTATTAAAACGATTTTTTTAAAAACAACGTTAAAAATTGTTTTTTTTCATTAATAAAACGATTTAAAAAAAAAACGTAAAATCATTTTTCATCAAAACGATTTTTAAAAAAAACGTTAAAAATCATTTTTTTCTTTCCATTAAAACGATTTTTAAAAAAAACGTAAAATCATTTTTTTTCATTAAAATGATTTTAAAAAAAAAACGTTAAAATCGTTTTTTATTAAAATGACTTTTTTAATAAAAAACGTTAAAAATCGTTTTTTTTTCATTAATTAAAACGATTTAAAAAAAAATAACGTAAAATCATTTTTCATCAAAACAATTTTAAAAAAAAAGTTAAAAATCGTTTTTTGATTGATTAAATGATTTTTTAAACAATTTTTTTTAAAAAAAAATAGTAAAAATCGTTTTTTTTCTTTCCATATAAACGATTTTTAAAAAAAATACGTAAAATCATTTTTTTTATTAAAAAAAATGTTAAAATCGTTTTTTGATTAAATGATTTTTTTAAAAAAAAACTTTAAAAATCGTTTTTTTTCATTAATTAAAACGATTTAAAAAAAAATAACGTAAAATCATTTTTCATTAAAACGACTTTTTTAAAAACAACGTTAAAAATCGTTTTTTATTAATAAAACGATTTAAAAAAAAAACGTAAAATCATTTTTCATCAAAACGATTTTAAAAAAAAAGTTAAAAATTGTTTCTTGATTGATTAAACGATTTTTTTAAACAATTTTTTTTAAAAAAAAGGTAAAAATCATTTTTTTTCTTTCCATATAAATGATTTTTAAAAAAAAATGTAAAATCATTTTTTTTTCATTAACACGATTTTTTAAAAAAAAACGTAAAATCATTTTTGTTTTCGTTAAAACGATTTTAAAAAAAAATGTTAAAAATCATTTTTTTTTCATTAATTAAAACGATTTAAAAAAAATTAACGTAAAATCGTTTTTCATCAAAACGATTTTAAAAAAAAAGTTAAAAATCATTTTTTGATTGATTAAACGATTTTTTAAACAATTTTTTTAAAAAAAAATAGTAAAAATCATTTTTTTTCTTTCCATTAAAACGATTTTAAAAAAAAAATGTAAAATCATTTTTTTTTATTAAAACGGATTTAAAAAAAATGTTAAAATCGTTTTTTGATCAAATGATTTTTTTAAAAAAAAACTTTAAAAATCATTTTTTTTTCATTAATTAAAACGATTTAAAAAAAAAACGTTAAAAATCGTTTTTTCATTAAAACGATTTTAAAAAAAAAATGTAAAATCGTTGTTTCATTAGAACGATTTTTTTTAAAAAAAAACGTAAAATTATTTTTTTTTTAATAAACAATTTTAAAAAAATGGTAATTATCATTTTTTTTATTAAAACGATTTTTAAAAAAATGTTAAAATCGTTTATTTTAAATCTGAATTTGGTCAGATTCAGATCGGATTCGGATCAGATTCAGATCAAACTCAAATCGGATCCAGATTTTAAATTTGGGTTTGCAGATCGGATTCAGATTTCAAATATATATCCGAATCTCAGATCCGGATTTGAAATTGATAGATCCGGATCTGTCGGATCAGATTTAAATCTGATAAAATCCGATCCAATCTGATCCGTGCGGAACCCTACCAAATACTACTACAGCACTTCAACTATGCAATGCTATAATAATTCATTTATTTAAATGTTATTATAAGTTACTTTTTATTCAAAATTAAATTGATATATATAATAATATATAAAATGGCATTGTTAAAAGGCTTGCTGATTATAATATTTTCAAAGCTTTACAAAATTTAGCTGAAGCATAGTCGATGATATCTTCTCAAATAATTGTAAATTTTTAGAAAAAAACTGGAATTCTACCATCAAGTAATAAAATTAAAGATAATTTGATTTTTGATTATTATATGAGTATGTGCTAAATATTAATATTTAATTTGAATAGATAATAAATTTTAATATTTATTTTTCTTTTAGTATTAAAGATGAAGAAGCAGAATTTGAAAAACTAATTACTCTTCTTCTAGAAGATAACCATCTTAATGTATGAGAATATATTGATATTGAAAATGAAATTGCAAAAGGTGTACTTACTAATAATAAAATAATTAATTCTGTATTAAATTCAGATAAAGAAAAGGAAATTGTAATAGATGAAATGAATCTATGCCTGTAATGGAAAAAATTAGTCTAAAAGGCAAAAAAAATTGTAAATAATATTATACAATTTTTGTATAAATGGGAATCAGAATTTGAAGAAGTAAATGAAGAATTAAAAATTTTAAAAGAGTTGCATAAATATATTAAATTACTTATTGTAAAAATCTTAAACAAATAATTTTCATAATGATATAATTGATTAATTAAATAATACAATAATAATAATGATAATAATGTAATTGAATATATATGCATAGTAATATAATAAGAATAATATGATTATATAAATCATGTACTTTTATTTTATTGATCAAAATTTATATAATGAATTATTCAGTATACAGTATAAATATCATATAACAAACTCATCCTATACTGAACAAAAATTGCTAGAATATTAAATTCGTTATATTCAAAGGCGATTGTATAACTCAGATTTAATCTTAAAAATTTTAATATAACTTTATATATCTAATTTTATTAAAAGCTTTTTTATACTAAATTAATATATCCCCTAAACTATTTTGCAAGCAAATTTGCCTGCAATTTTATTTTTTAATTAAAGATATTTTTAACCTTTTTTAGATATTTTATTAAATAAAATAATATTTTTATAATAAATTCTATGATATTTTTTAAGTAAAAATGAAAAAAAAGATCAATTTGATTAATGATTTTTAAAAGTAAATAATCTACAAATTATTATAAATAGGGCTAAATTCTTTAAAATTAAAATATCTTTTATTTACTAATCCTAGAAACATAAAATTACCATCATTTGATGCATCCTGATAAAAAGAATCTGATAAAATAAAGTTCAGCTTTTTATAATTATTAAGTGATAAGATATTTCCCAATATCTAAAAATCTATAAAGTAATATAATCTTTTATTTATCAAATTCTCAGATATAATTTTGCTATTATTAGATGCATTTTAATAAGAGGATTCTAAAAACTAAATTTCATCCTTTCATGATCACAGGATCTTAAAATATCTTAAAAATACTAAAATTTTTAAAATTAATTTTAACCCCTTACAGTTAAAGAGATAAATTTAAATTTTATATAATTTTATTTAATTTAATATCTGAGTTTATTATAAAATTTTTATTATATATATATATAATTTTTTTTATAAAAATATATAAAAAATATAAAAATTTTTATTATAAAAAAAAATTTTAAAAAAAAGTTTTTAATTTTAAGTAAAAAATAAATTAATTTATTAAATATCTAGTAATAAAATTTTGATAAAATTTATATCATTAGTTTCATTTTATTGAAACAATTCTAATGATAGTAAAATTATATTTCTCGAATTATTAATATTAACTAAAATAAGGTTTACTAATAAATTTTATTAATAATTAAAAAATTATTATGATAAAAATTTTTTATATTTATAAAATAATGTGAAATTAACTATTACTAGATATAAAAATAATATAAATTTTTTAAAATTTTATGAATATAATTTTCTTTTTTCTTGCTCTACTATCATCCTTTCATCCTTAGATTCTTTATATAATTTTTTCTTTTAAGTTTGTTACACTATTACATCTAAAATTATTATATCATTACATTTAATTTTATTTATTTTTTATATATAAATTTGTTATAATGTCATATTTAAAATTTTTATAAAACTGTTATACTATTATAGTCAACTCTCTTTATAGTCACCTCTATTATAGTTATATTATTCTATATAGTCACCTTAATTGAGTGTTCCAAATTATTATATATAAAAACTATCATTTATAATCACAAATTACCTATAGTCATTATCACATTTTTTTTTAAAAATTTTATATATATATAATTATATGGTGCATGCAATCTAAAGCTACTACTTTTTTATTTTGTGGCCAAATTTTAATAAAATCACATGAAAAAATTTTATTGATCAATACTTTATATCATGTGATTGTGAATTTAATATCATAGACCAATAGTTTTTAGGCATATAAAGCTGCAGTGTTTGTTAAACCTTTTCTATATGCATCCATAAACCTCCAAGAACGATGAGAATATATATCATTTAATTTATTCTAAATGAACAGATTTTAATGCTTCTGGAACAGTTTTTTCTAATGACTTAAATGAATAATCACAATCATTACAAGTATATCATTTAGTAGTACTCTAAAACATCTTGATAAAATTGAATTTATAATGGAACTTCAAATAAAATATCACCTTATGACTCTAGTCAAATTTTTACTAAATTATTATTAAACTTAGTAAAGTTACTGAAATTTAAACTTATATAGCCATGTTATAGTAATCCAATTTGAAAAATCTCTCTGTTATATGAAAGAGCATTATTCAAACTATAATTTTACAAAAAAAAATTATAAATATATATTAATTAATTTTTTTTTCTATTTATTTGAAGTCATATAATAAAAAGTGGTAGCTTTAAACTGCATGCATCATAAAAAAATATTTATTAAAATTTAATAATCACTGAATAAATATATATTACACAAATTTATTATTAGTAAAAAAATTTGGTGTAATATTATAAAAAAACTTTGATTATATTACAAGTCTATAACAATGATATTCATGTAATTATCCAATTATTATATTTAGAATAGCATATAACTCAAATAATTCAATTATTTGTTTTTTAAAAAAAATTCTATCAATAAAAATATGTATAATATTTGAAGTTTATGTATTATTTTAAACATTTCTTTAAGATCCTTCTAATTTTAAAGTTATATAAACTCATATTTTAGTATATTAGATATATTAAAATGGGTATTTTTGATAAATTAAATTTTAAAAGTATAGTATTTTAAAGACTTTTTATCATAAAGTCAAATTTTTGATTTTATATACCCAAAAAATTAAATTAAATTTTTATTTTCTTTATAAAATTTTTTTTTTTTTGGACTTATTATTATTATAATAATATTTAACTTTCTGACTATTCTATGCAGCCAGTAATTTTTTAAAACATTATTAATTTCTGTTTTAGTTGGTATTATATCTTTAAGTAATAATAGGTTTAATATTTCTTTTTTTTTATTAGTCATAATTATTCTTTGATATTTAGAAGCAAAATTTTCATTATTTAAGATAAATGATTATTGAGAATTTTATTTGATTGGGAAGCAGAGGAATTCTCTTGATTAGTTTTTCATTTTTGTGAAGATTTTACTGATTTTAGCTATTTTCAAATGATATATTTAGGGCTCCGATCAGTTCGATTCAGTTCAGTTTTTGCAAAAACTGATACCGAACTGAATTAATCAGTATCGGTATTAATGATTACTGAAACTGATCGGTAATTACCGAAAACTGAACTGATTTACCAAACGTTTTTAGTAAAAAAACGTTTCACAACGTTTAGCAAAAAAAAGTTGCGAAATGATTTTTTCTTATCAAATCATCCATAAAAAAACGTTTTACAATGTTTTTTATTAAAGTGACAAAAAAAAACGTTGCGAGACGTTTTTTTTATATTAAATCATTTTATAAAAACATTTCGCAACGTTTTTAAATAAAAAGGAAAATAACGTTGCGAAACGTTATTTTCTATATTAAATTTCTGATGTAAAAAACATTTCGCAACGTTTTTTACAAGTTTCGCAAAAATAACGTTGTAAAACATTATTTTTTTTATATCAAACGTTTATGTAAAAAACGTTTCGCAACATTTTTTACAATGTTCGCAAAAATAACGTTGTGAAATGTTATTTTTCATATTAAATTATTTATGTAAAAAATGTTTCGCAACGTTTTTTACAAGTTTCGCAAAAATAATATTGCGAAACGTTATTTTTTTTATCAAATCATTTATGTAAAAAACGCTTCGCAACATTTTTTACAAGTTTCGCAAAAATAATGTGAAATGTTATTTTTTATCATATCGTTTATGTAAAAAATGTTTCGCAACATTTTTTATAATGTTCGCAAAAATAACATTACGAATCATTATTTTTTATCAAATCGTTTATGTAAAAAACGTTTCGCAACGTTTTTTACAAGTTCTGCAAAAATAACGTTGCAAAACGTTATTTTTTATATCAAACGTTTATGTAAAAAACATTTCACAACGTTTTTTTTTAACTACATTATTTAATAAAAAGACGTTTTTCTTATAAAAAAAAATGTTTTTATTATTGGTAAATCAGTTTGGTAAATCGCAAAACTGATACCGAAACTGAAAGTTTCAGTTCGATAAATCATAAAACTGAAACTGCTCCGATACCAAAACTGGTCGGTACAGTTCGGTAATTACTGAAACTGATCGGAGCTCTAGATATATTTCTTTTGTATTTATCCATTCAATTTTAATGATTTCTTGACAATAAATTTCTTTTATTCTTTTTAATCTTTCATTATAAATATTACTCAATTTTTCTAAATCTTCTGAAGTTAATTGTGATGGCAGATTTTTTTTAAAAAATTCATGATTTATATAATTATTCATTTGAAAAATCTCAACTAAATTTTCTATTAACTTTTATAAAAGATCAATTCTGTTGTTTACTTTATGATTATTTCTATCATAATTACAAAAGGTTTAAAAATTTATTTAATAATGTATCAATTCTTTTAGTATTCTTTTCTTTTCTTCTTAAGTGGCTTGAATTTAAAAAGTTAAATTTTTTTGATTAACAATATTTCTGATTATATTTGTCAACATCACATATCTTCAAAGCTTCATTGAGTACTGAGTAATGCCCTTTTTTTGCAAATTAATAGAAGCATAATATCAGAATTTTTTTTTTAAATTAGAAAATTTTTAAGAATTGATAGAAAATAAATAACAGATATTATATAATTATTTTTACCTATAGCTGGAAAGAAAAGTACAAAAGCTGTTAGACTGTTACATTATAATTTATAGTTGCTAATATGATTTTTACACATTGTGAAATATTTATAATAAAAATACCAAACCCTATGCATATATTTTTATTTCTCAGTTCAGTTGTAATATTCTTAATATTAATATTTTTTTTTCATATAAATTTGTATTACTATCCCTACTATAGATGCCACCCAAATTATTTTAAGTAAATCCCAAATTAATTTGTACATTTTGACAACCATAATTCTTAAATATCAAATATACAAATTGCAAAATTTATATATGTAATTTGTAAATTAATTTGGATTTGTACATTTGGACTATCAGTCATAATCCCAAATTATTTTGGATTTGGATGGTAAAAATGAACACTAATTGTTATAGCCAAATGAAAGATCCTGTAACTTGAGAATATAGTAAGTAGTACATCAAGTATATCTTTAGAGATATACCAATCTCATAATATAGAACTTATTTTTTCTCACTAAAATATGTGATTTGATTAACTTTTTAAAAATAGCTTCATTTACGTAAATATTTAAATACAGTGATCATCAAAAGAAATGCAATACTATAATTATCAATCATAAATCATGTGCAAATCTGTTAAATTATATCTAATGAAATGAAATAAATATATATGTTTAGTTTATCATATAATGAAATAAATATATCAATTTTAAACAATTTTAATTAAACAAATTTTATATTATATAATAATTTTTAATAAAATACTGTTACACTTTTTTTAATAGAAATAAATTTTATTTATTTTTTTTATTTAATAAAAATACATAATAAAATTTATTTATAAAACTATTTTTAAAAAGTCAATTACCATCTTGTATACCCCTTCTTAGCTAAAGTTACCTGCCAAAACTCAATTGGCTAATATTAAAATGTTAAAATCTAAAATATGTCAAAATTGCCAAAATGCTGAAATAGTTTGACATGTCGAAATTGTTAAAATATTAAAACTAGTTTTGACATGTTAAAACTGTTAAAATTATATGAAACTGCTGAAATAGTTTTGATGTATTGAAATTGTCGAAATATCAAAATTAACTGAAACTAAACATCATAATGTTTTATAACAGGTTTTATTCATTATAATAAAAATTAAAAAATAAGAAATATTTCATAATATTTTTATTAAATACTTGAAAAACTGTTGCGAAATAGTTTTTTTTTAAGTTAAAAAAATAAAAAATGTTTTGCAACGTTTTTATTAAATACTTGAAAAATTATTATGAAATGATTTTTTTTTCTAAGTTAAAAAAATAAAAAACATTTTACAACATTTTTTATTAAATAATTGAAAAACTATTATAAAACAGTTTTTTTTCTAAATTAAAAAAATAAAAAATGTTTTGCAATATTTTTTATTAAGTGCTTGAAAAACTGTTGCAAAATGGTTTTTTTACTTAAAAATTTAAAAATAAAAAATGTTTCATAATGTTTTTTATTAAATACTTGAAAAACTATTATTTTTTTTAAGTTAAATAATAAAAAACATTTTTGCAACGTTTTTTATTAAATAATTGAAAAACTATTGCGAAATGGTTTTTTTTCTAAGTTAAAAAAATAAAAAATATTTTGCAACGTTTTTTATTAAATGCTTGAAAAACTGTCATAAAACAGTTTTTTCGCTTAAAAATTTAAAATAAAAAATAAAGTAAATTTATTTAACGCACCCTGCATTATAATGCACCCCTATCACGTGATAAATTTTATTGGTTGCGGTTTAATTTAGATTATCGTTATGAATTAAAATAATTGGCTAAAATTTATTGTACAAAAAAAATAACAAAATTTATATATTAACTAACTTTATTCTTTTAAACGCTGTTTATCAAAGGTAATATTTTTTACAATTATTTATCTTTAACATAACTAGTAATGATAATAATGATACGAAAAAGAAAAGCCTAACAATTATGATAATAAGAGAGAGAAATAATGAAAATAATATTAGAAACAAATAATTGGAGATAACGAAGATGATAGGAGACAAAAGATATAGTAAAAAAAAAGAAAGATAGTGAAAAAAAGAGGGAAAGAATGCGAAAATAAAAGGAACAGGATCAAAAATAAAAGGAAATAGGGACAAATGAAAGGGAATAGAAATGAAAATAAAAAGATAATGGGAAGGGCAAAAAAAAGAAAAGATGACAAGAAGAGAACAAAAAAATGAAAGGATGACAAAAGGGAGATGAACAAAATGAAAGGATGATGAAAAACAAAGAGATAATAAGAAAGGAATGAAAAGATGAAAAGATGATGAGGAGAAATGAAAAGATGATAAGAATAAAACAATGATAAAAACAAAACAATGATAAGAACGAAATGATAAGGATAAAATGATAATTGATGATGAGAACGAAATGATAATTGATGGTGAAGACGAAATGATGATTGATGAGGATGAAACAACGATGAGGACAAAATGGTGATAAGGATAAAACGATCATGAGAATGAAAGGAAAAAGGAGCGATAATGAAAAAGAAGAAAGTAAATGAAAACGAAAAGAAAAGGGAATAAATTAACGAAAGATAAACCATAAAAAGAAAAAAAATAGTTAGTAAAAATGAAATATGAAAACGAAATTAAAAAAAAAGATAAGAAAAAATACCATACTTTATTCGCAAAACTAAGATCTAAAAAAAAAGGAGGCGAAATGATGATAATGAAATGAAATTGATGATGAGGATGAAATGATAATTAATGATAAAGACGAGATGATAATTAGTAATGAGGATGGATGTATGAAACAATAATCGATAATAAGAACGAACAAAATGATGATTGATGATAAGGACGAAATGATAATTGATGATGAAGACGAAATGATGATTGATGAGGATGAAACAATGATGAAGACAAAATGGTAATAAGGATGAAATGATCATGAGAATGAAAGGAAAAAGGAGCGATAATGAAAAAGAAGAAAGTGAATGAAAATGAAAGAAAAGAAAAATAAATTAATGAAAGATAAACCATAAAAAAAAGAAAAAATAGTTAGTAAAAATGAAATATGAAAACAAAATTGAAAAAAAAGATAAGAAAAATGTCATACCTTGTTCACAAAACTAAGACCTAAAAAAAAGGAGGCGAAATGATGATGATGAAATGAAATCGATGATGAGGATGAAATGATAATTAATAATAAAGATGAAACGATAAGAACAGATGTATGAAACAATAATCGATGATAAGGACAGACAAAATGATAATTGATGATAAGGACGAAATGATAATTGATGATGAAGACGAAATGATGATTGATAAGGATGAAATAACAATGAGGACAAAATGGTGATAAGGATGAAACGATCATGAGAATGAAAGGAAAAAGGAGCGATAATAAAAAAGAAGAAAGTGAATGAAAACGAAAAGAAAAGGGGAATAAATTAATGAAAGATAAACCATAAAAAGAAGAAAAAATAGTTAATAAAAATGAAATATGAAAACAAAATTGAAAAAAGATAAGAAAAAAATGCCATACCTGGAACGCCCTTAGAGACATCTGGAAATGAAAAGGTAAGGGTTGTTTCTTTTTTTTTTGTTAATCTCGTTTAAGAATATTCCCTAACGTCCCTCCATTGTCTTTTTTTTATAGAAGCACCCCTGGAGACTTCTGGAGACAAAAAGGTAGGGTTTATTTCTTTTTTTTCGTTAATTTTGTTTAACATTTCTAACGTTTTTTTATTGTTTTTTTTTATAGGAATGCCTCTTGGAGACGAAATAAAATAATGAAAAGTTGCTACGCGCTTAACGGCTTAAGATTATTTTATAAATAAAATAAAAACAATTAAACACGTGATAAGAGGTGCGTTATAACGCAGGGTGCATTAAATAAATTATTCCTAAAAAATATTTTTGCAATATTTTTTATTAAATACTTAAAAAACTGTTGAAAACAGTTTTTTCGCTTAAAAATTTAAAAATAAAAAACATTTTGCAATATTTTTTATTAAATACTTAAAAAACTGTTGCGAAATGGTTTTTTTAAGTTAAAAAAATAAAAAACATTTTGCAATATTTTTTATTAAATACTTAAAAAACTGTTGCGAAATAGTTTTTTTTTTAAGTTAAAAAAATAAAAAACATTTTGCAATGTTTTTATTAAATACTTAAAAAACTGTTACGAAATAGTTTTTTTTTCTAAGTTAAAAACTTTGCAGAAACCATAAAATTTTAAACAATGCCGAATTGATATAATATTGATGTTAAATCTATGCCGTAGTGATATCGTTTTGCAGATGATATCATTATAATATTAGGACGATATCATTTCAATGTTGATTTGATATATCAAAAAGTTATCATAGAGATATTTATTTAAAAAAATGTCAAATCGATATCACTTTGATATCATTAAATCAACAATAACTTTTTTTAAAAAAAAGTGAAAAAATATGATATTGATATGATATCAATTCAGTATCAGAAATATATCATAACGATATTATTTTTTAAAATGTTAAATCGATAATATGTCGATATCACTAAAACAACAAATAAATATCATTATGATATCGGTTTAATATTGCTAAAACAATTGACATAATATCGACATGATATCATTTCAATATTAACTCAATATAATAATGATATCGTAAAGATATCGTAATAATATTATTTCGGTATTTTTTCCAAACTTTGTAATGTCAATTGAATAGATATAAATATAATCAAAAAAAAATTTCAAAATGTCGATTTGATATTTGGTACACCGTTCTACCTATATTTATTAAATATTTGACTTTTATTGTATTACATTCATATTTAATTTCGCAAAGCAATTTCACTAAAATACAAATAGGTGTTCAATAAAAAAAAAATTTTATTAAAATTTAATGAAAATTTCGTCATTAAAGACCATTTTCTATAAAAAATACAAGCTTTTTAGAATCCAAGAGGCCTGAAATAGGACCCCGAAATATATATGTAAAGGTGGGGTGCAGGATTGCGTCGCCATCATAGAAACTTTTTATGATGTTAGATTTTGATTTGCGTACAATCCATGAATTTTTTTTAACCGAAGTCAGATTATCAATTTGCGTATTTTTAATAGATTTTTTTAAAAGTAAGGGTTTTAGTTTGCGTATTTTTAATATATATTTATTTCGATATGATAAAAACATCAACTTAAATATGAAGGTAAATTCGATATTTAGTGTATTGCCAGTAACACATCAAATCTGAATTTGATAATCAGAACAATTTTTTATTTTAAAAGGCTTTTACAAAAAAAACAGAGAACCAAAAATTAAAGATTTAAGCCAACAACTGCTGAACAATTCAATAAAGTTTAAGCCTTTAAACTCCAATTCTTGTAAGAAATTGAGAAGGCTACCTACATTTGATTTTTTTTTAGATTTCAGGTTCAACCAACCAAGTCAGAATAGTAAGTTTTGCAGCAGGTGTTGCGAAACTTTAAATTTCAATTATTTTTTTATACTTTTGGATAGAAACAGTTTCATTATTATGTTCTTTTTTTTTGTAGTTTCGGGAATGTTGAAATATATAGTAAATATGGTAAGCTTCACGAAACTGCTTTTTTTATTTTTATTTAATTAGAAATATTAATTTATGTTGCTTTTTTTTCTTTTTGTAGTTTCAGACTTTAGATTTAATGGAAAAGTGAAAACGGTAAGTTTTGCAACGCTCGTTGCAAAACTTTAATCTTTTTTTTAATAATATATATATATATAAACGTATATTTATGTTTCTTGTTATGTGTTTTTTTTTTAGATTTAAGACACTGAAATTTTGAAGATGGTAAGTTTCGCAATGGTGTTGCGAAACCTTAACTTTTTTTTTATTTTATTTAATTTGAAATGCCAACTAATGTTTCTTTAATCTTTTTTTTAAGGTTTGGATTTTCAGGTGTGAGCGGGAACTGAAGTTTCGCGAAGCTTTGATTTCCTTCAATATTTTTAATGAGAAACGTATAATTACGTTTCTTATTATATTTTTTTCTGTAGATTCAGGTTCAGAATACTGAAATGCCGAAATGGTAACGCAATTTGATATATATATATTTTTTTTGTTTTTATTTAATTTGAAACATGGCTAGGACTCTCCACTTTGAAGGGTAGAGGTCCTTAATTAAAGTTCTTTTTTATTTTCTTTTTTTAGGTTTGGGCTTTTGAGATGGATGAGAGTAATTACGAGAAAGGGGGAAGAAATAATTTAATAATTTTGAAAAAGTAATTTTTGAGAAAAGAGAAAGAACAAATAAAGAGAAAATTTTTGCGCAGTAAAGAAAAAGATTTAATGGTGTGGAATAGTAGGCTTCGCAATGTCTGTTGCGAAATTTTGATTTTTTTTATTTCTATTTCATTAGAACGTTAACTAACGTTTCTTTTTACTTTCTTTTGTAGGTTTTGGACTTCTGGGTAAATTGGGAAAGCGAAAACAATTAATTTTAATTTATTCCCAATTGAATATGTAATAATTATTATATATATGAGATAAGACAAATTAAATACATCTGTTAACACGTAATTAATAGATAAAAATGAATAATTAAATCTATTATAAATAAAATAAATAAATATCTCTAAGGATTGATTCTTTTCATCCTTATGGATTTCTTTTCAATGTCGAAAATTTTATTTAAACTATTTTACTTTATCATGAAAATTATTAGTCTCCAATAATTATATGATAAAGTCGGGAGATTAGTTTGCTTATTTTTTCTAACTATTATATATATTTCGGGGTCCTCCCGAAATTAATCTAAAAAAAGTAGAAATAGTAATAAATATTTCCAAAAAATATACAGTAGCAATACACTTAGCATGAATTCAAAAAGTCAATCATCTAAGAGACCAAATTTCTAAAAATAAAGTAAAAAAATGTTAGTAATGTTTTTTAATCAATTTAAAGAAATAAGATAATTCTCTCTCCTATTCGATTATTGTCCAGGAGACTGATTTCCTAAAAATCAAAGAAACAAAATGTAGTAACGTTTCTTTCACCAGTTAAAGAAATCAAATCACTTCCGCTTACAACATCCAAGAGTCGAGTTCCTATAAAACGCAGAGATCAAACATTCAAGCCCAAGAAGCTGATGTGAGAAGTCCTTTAAAAAGTCTATTCCAGTCCAAGAAAGGGCCTAAGTTGTATTAAAATACTTTCAAAAAAAATTCAAATCCTATCCAAGAAGCCAAGCGGAAACCCACAAAAAAAGCTTAAGTCCATCAAGGAGCCGAATTGCCTATAAAAAAAGAAATCTAATTCAATCCAAGTGCCGAAGTTGCGACCTACAGAAAGAATTCAGCAAAGAATTAAATTATTTAAAAAAAGGAAAAAAAAATGAATGTTCGTTAAAATAAAAAAACTAAAAAAAAACAAATTTTTACTTATCCCACCCAATACCTGAAAAACCCGTCTAAAAAAAGAGAACACGTTTAATAATGTCCGTTAAATATAAAAAAAGACTTTAATTATTATTATTTTTTTTTTTTTACTTGTTGATATCACCGAAAAATCGCCTAAAAAAGGGAAAAAACGAACATTTAGTTTAAAAAAAAAGGAAACCCGAACAATTTGTAATGGTCAATTAATTGAAAAAAATTTTTTTTTTTTTCCTGTTGAAGAAGTTCTGTCCAAATAACTGATAAATTGGCCGTCTACAAAAAGAAAAAAAATCTCCTTTACAAGCATAAAAAAAACGGTTCAAATTACTATATATTAACATCGTCACTAAACAAACTTATAGCTTATTCCAATTTTTTCTTCTGCAATAAAATATGAAAATTTATTTATTCGTTGATTCTTAAAATTGCAATAAAATGCTTGCTATATTGCTGCTATATTTATATTGATACAGTATTTACATTAAAGTATACAAAAATATTAAGTTTGCTTTTTTTATCTAAAAATCAAAATTAAATTCTTTTACGCTTGGCGGTTGAAATTTGCTTTTTTTATCTAAAAATCAAAATTAAATTCTTTTACGCTTGGCGGTTGAAATTCAACTCCACAGTCCCCACACGCCTGTTTCATACACATGACTCTTTCATTTGCCAAGGTTGCCTTAAATTGTTTATATCTAATTTCTGCTTCATTATACGAGATCACTTCATTGCTTAGAATTATTTCTAGCCAAATTTCGAAATTTTGACAACCATTAATAGTACTAGTAAAAAAGCAAGGAGTGAGGTTGTCAATTGCATCTAAAATATTCCATTTAACTCCAATGGAATTTAATACCCTTTCGATTCGGAATCCTCTCTGTAAATACAACGTTAAATCCTTTTCGTCTAATCGGCCATTGCTCTCCTTTAAAATCTTTTTTGTAACCTGTGACTTGATTGTCTGGCCTTGTTTACGAGGTTTTAAAGCGCAAAATAGTTCCAATGTCCTATATGAACGTACCATAGAAACAAGGAATCTAAGTTGGCGTCTTCGAACGACTTCTTGGGAAATTGTATCTTTCACCAGACTATTGATCGAATACCAGACACGCGATGATAAATTTTTTATAGCTTCTTTTAATTTGATGTTTCTTTCTTCTTTATTTACAGATAAAAGAGACTCTAATGAATACGTTTGTTCTTCCAAAAATCCAAAATCATTACCAGTAGCATCTGCCTCATCAATAATTATTGTGTCAGAAGAGGTACTTTCCATTTTATTTAAGTCTATTGAAATAGCACCTTTGAAGGTAGAAAATTCATCCTTATGATTAATAGAACTTAAGTATTCTATGAGACGATTTCTATAATCTTCAGAATGTTTAAAGATCAAATTATCTCGGGAAGGTGGATTGTCTGGAAGTCTGTCGCTGTACTGAAGAAGCCGATAAAGATCTTTAGCTACTAATTCAGCAGCAGTATTAAGTAATTTAACAGGTTTATTAAAGTATTCAACTTTAATTCCAAGATCTCCAACCTTTCGGTTATCTGAACCTATTCGACTAAAATTATACGGAATTGAAACCTCATTTGCTTTCGTCTCAAGAGTACTAGTAGAGTCATTTGCTGATCGAACGTGTAATACACCGCCTGATTTCATAAGCTGTATCAAACCGGTATCAACGTTCATTGTAAATGTTTTCACATCGGTTCCTCGTAAAATGTTCCATAATGCAAATGAAAGGTTGAATACGTTTGTATTTAATTTATCAGTGACAGTTGCCGCAAGTTCATCATTATCTAGTAGAATTTAACAAAACATGAACATTAATAGAATGAACTAACAGTGCAAACTCTTCATAATATTATAATACTATACCTTTCTTAATCTTTTTAACCTTTTTAGCATCATCATTGTTATCTTCTCTTTTATCGCCTGTGTCTTTAAAAAAAAAATCAGTAAAAAAATACCGATCATACTACACAATATATAATAAATTAAACATTAATTATACTTGTTGAGGAAGACATTTGTGGAATAGAGAAAATTTATAGGGAGGAAGGTAATAAGGAAAGTGGTAATAAATTTAAAGAAAGTGAGGTAATAAGTTTAAGAAAGAAACAAATTTTCGTTTTTTAATGTAAATATTTCCACGTAATTACATTATATTGACATAATTAAAATGGCATGATGTGGCATTTTATGCCATACTCATTATAACGTCCAATAGTCGATCTACATTATACATACATTCCAATAGAGGTTAATTACGTAATGCCGTATCCGTAAAATCCGTAATTACCACCTATATTTATTATTTGTGACTCGCTAAAAAAAAAAGAATTCTCAATGATGATATTAACTTATATATCATCGCATCATAATAAGTACACATCAATAATATACAAAAAATATTTACTATCACAGCAATTTGCATTTTTTAAAATACATTTTTTTTTTATTTTTTAAAATTTCAGTGAGCTAGCAAAATTCCTCCCACTACGAGATGGGATTTCTAAAACTTCCGTATTCTTATCCAGGGTTTTTATTTGGTCATAAAAAACCCTGGTATTTGTTTCATCCCTTCCTTCCCATGCAATATTAAAACATTCTTTTGAGAATTCTATCAGTTTGTTCATTGTTATTTCGGGTATCTCGGAGACATCAACCGCAGTAAAGTACCGGTTAAAAATTCTTTTAATAACGACATCACGTGAAATGAAATCGTTAATTTCAACTTCAGAAACCGTGGTTCCTCTTCTTTAAAAGAGAAAAAAAAGAGGAAAGAATGAAATTCATATTGACACTACTAATTATAAATACAATTATAAATACAATAAGATTATATTGGTTACCTTTCCGATTTACTTTGAAATTCTCGCACTAATTCTTCGATCGACACCCTAAGTTGGTATCTATAATCGGAAAAAGATCTTCTACATCGATCTACGATTGATCTTGCCGTGCTACTGTAGGCTTCCAATTCGGGAAAAACTTTTCTTACAAGTTTTTCAAAAAGATGGTATGGCGGGAAGCGCGATCTTAAAAAAAGACATTTAATTTCCTCGTCAATCAGACGGTACTTTTCCTAAATAATAATAAAAAGTTTTGATATCCATGAAAATTATCAAGTCACAACAATGTAATCAATACAAGGAATACGATAAACGCTTACGTGGTTTACGTGTTCAGATGATGCAGATGATGCGGATGATGCGTGCACTGCCGGTGCTAATTGTGATGTATCTTTCATATTTAGCATTTGGGTGGCTAATTGTAGGATAGCCGGATTTTCGACTAACCAATTGCAGATTTGCAATTGGTTTGTCATCGATTCGAACTGAGGGGGAACTGGACGTCATATTCGTATATTAATAACTAACAAATGAAGATATTTATGTATGAAAAAAATATTTTATTAACAAGATTTACCAGAATAGTTATCATCATCATCGTCGTCTTTCCTCTTTCGTTTCTTCTTCTTTTAACTCTTTCTCTATTCTCTATTTCATCTTGACGGCCACGGAGGGGATTCTGCTGAAGGTCTCTCTCTTGTTCTTGGCGACCACGGAGGGGATTCTGCTGAAGGTCTCTCTCTTTGTTCTTGACGGCCACGGAGGGGATTCTGCTGAAGGTCTCTCTCTTGTTCTTGATGACCACGGAGGGGATTCTGCTGAAGGTCTCTCTCTTGTTCTTGGCGACCACGGAGGGGATTCTGCTGAAGGTCTCTCTCTTGTTCTTGATGACCACGGAGGGGATTCTGCTGAAGGTCTCTCTCTTGTTCTTGACGACCACGGAGGGGATTCTGTTGATCTTTGGAAAGGTCTTATTAATTGTTTATTTAAGTAAAAATTAATATCTTCAATCAATTATAAATAAGAAAAATGCAAAATTCATTAAATTCATAAAATAAGATTTCTATGGCTGACTTCTGAGAAAACTCTCATCGTTTTCGTCGCTAATATCATCATCATTGTTAATTTCATTATCTTTTCTTGTTATAGTTTTTCGAGCATGATTAATTCTCCGACTTTGAGCAGTTTCTGCGCAACTTTGCGTGGGTTTTGATTTCGTATTCGATTCTATTATATAGATGGCATTAAAGCAATTCAAAAAAAAAAAAAAAAAAGGAATCAAAAAGTATTCAAATATTACTTGGTCGGCCCATATTTAAAGGAGTAGAGTTTTGATGAGTTACGATTTATACAATAATCAAGATCAGAAAAATCCTAGATTGTATTTATATCTGACCTAGCATTAAACTGCCGATCACCAGTATAAGAACCTGTTATTTGTAATCAATGCCTTGTCGGGACCATTCTCTGAATGCCACTTTTCTGAAATATAATTCTCCCGAAAAAAAAAATTAAGGGGCATTTGTAGACCGAAATGCAAGCGATAACTTACATAACCCAAATCAAACCGTGGACCGTGGTAACTTACATAACCCGGCTTATATGAGATAAAAAAATTTTAAGGGGTATTATGATTTAGAAACTTACAGACAATATGGAAGATTTTCTTTATAATCAATCATTGTATTTAAAAAGTAATTATTAAATATGTAGTATTTTATTTATTTTTAAATTTTATTTCGCTTAATTATTATAGATTAGCAAGATATTAAAAAAAAATATTTTGTATAGTGTATTCGACTTTTTAGTATATTGCATGCCATATATTTATCTCATCGCATTATTATTATACAAATCTATACAATCCTCCTAAAAATACCGATTTCATAAATTAATGATCCTTTCGACCTTACGATCTGAAATCCAGCTCTATTATTTACGAATTAAAATTACTTTAATTATTATCAATTATCAAATACGCGAATTCGTTTTAGCGTTCACATAATATTTATTATATAAATTTAAAAAAAATAGGAAAATATATATATAATATATATATATACACATAGTCGAATGTTCGTAATTGCATACTTCAATCTTCAATCCCACAATTCACAGTTTTTTTATAAAATGTTGATTTTTTTTATTACAGTTACAAACGGTTACCATTCTAGAAATAGCGTTGCGCAACTGGTAGATCATTTTACCATTTCATCTCACGATGGACGTTGTGTAACTGGTAACCATTTTTGGGTTGCTATTAGTACCGACGTCCTCGTCGTGCAATCTGGGTACTAGTTATGCTAGTAGCAAACGGGTACTAAAGAATGAGCAATTAAAAATTTTTTTATTGTTGTAATGAAAATAAAATATTATGCATGAATTTTTTTTATCGTTAATAAAAAACTTTTTTCACACGGGTTTTCACACGGTTTGGTTATGCATGAATTTTTTTTTTTACATGAATTTTTTTTACACGAAATTTTTTTACGTAAACATGTAATGCTTGATCGTTCGATTAAATATGATCTATTATATCTTTTTTTTGTATATAAAGATAAAAAAATGATTATTTTTTTAATACCCCAACATAGTGGAAGAAATTTTTTTTTAGGTACGAATTTATAAAATTTTTTTCTTTTCTTTTATAATTATTAACTTTAATACAGTAATATTTAATTTATTTTCTTATTGATAAGTTATGTAGAAAAACCAAAGCAGCGGTTTTAAATTTTTTTTATTAATTCAACGCGCATCAATTAATTAAAGTAATGTCACCACCACCATCAAGAAAAAGGACGAGAAAAGACCTATTTCCAGCGTCATTCTTATCGTCAAAAAGACAAAAGAAGAAAGGAAATGGAAAGATAAATCATATGAATTAGAAAAGAAATACGATAATCTTTAGAAAATTCTGCATATTTTATTGTTTGGGGATTTTTTATTATTTAATTTTTATTTTTATTTTTATAGCTATTTTAATTAATAAATATTTCTAGTTTCATTTAACACTGTGATTTTGATCACTTTGATGACTTTTAACTAAAAATATGTACGAAAATTATATGTTTTAAATTTAGTAATTGTTGATAGCAGCCAAAAATTATGTTTGAAAATTTTATTAAAAAAAAAAAAAAATTCATTATCATTGGCGCATATACAAAGAAGCTTCAAAATGTAAATTTTTATCGTCTTTCCAGATTTCTTTTTCATGTAATATACTAATTATGGTTTAACAATAGATTCTTGAATACTTTTTTTGCTTTTAAGATAATAAATTTACAATAAATATTTGATTCTTAAATTATTGGTAAATTAATTTGAAGAATGTTTTCCGTGTCTAATCAGAATATTTAAGAAACCCGTTAATATCACAATTCAAAAATTCAGTATATTTTTCGTATTATATAATATATTATTATAAAATTGTAATTAAATGTACCGTCTAGTAAAGATATTATAATTATATTCAATAATTATATTGTTTATAAAAAAAGGAAATATTAATTTAGAAATCGATGTAAGTATTATTATGAAATCTGACACATTACTATCTATAGTAATTATCGTCATTCAACTAATTAGTGATTATCGTCATTCAACTGATCGAATTGTACATTGATTATAATTTTAAAAAAATTGAATTTATTATTTGCTAATACGAGAGATATTATTAATTTAAATTCTAGATATGATATAAATAATTGGTTATTCTATGTACCCTAGTATAGTGATATATCCTCATCCAACAGATACTGTGAGTTATATCATTTAAAACTTTCAAGTGTTTCTTAATCTTTTCCTGCTAAAGAAGGTAAATGAACATCGTATAAGATCTTCTTCACTCTGATAAGAATCTTTTGTAAGAATTAGATTTGGTAATCACCATTGTGAGAATGGAAAATTTCTGAACTGATTATTCAATAAACTTCTAACTATAGCTTAGGGCTAGGGGGTTCTTTTTGGCTTACTAAATCTTTTATGCAGGTCAGATGAAAAAATTTTTTTGCGCGGTGGGAAAAAAATATATTTTTTTCCAGATGGTTCGGGCCATTTAAAACTAAACTTGCTAAAACTAAACTAAATTTGGGTTTTTCTTGCTATATCTATGTTACTTAAAACTAAACTAAATTTGGTTTTTCTTACTATACTATGTTAAAAAAGTACTGGTTCTCACGCTTAGCGATGAATACTCATGTCAAAATTCTTCAATTGCTTTAATACAAATCTCGTGAATAAAAAAAAATCTCGTAATAATAAAAAAATCTCCTGAATGAAAAAAAAAAACTCCCTGAAAAAAAAAATCTCCTGAATGAAAAAAAAAAAAATCTATTAAATTTTAAAAAAGCAAAAAAAATTTGAATTTATTATTGCTAATAACGTGAGATATATATTAATTTAAATTCTAGATATGATATAAATAATTCTATGTACCCTACTAGTATAGTGATAATATCCTCACCTACAATACTGTGAGTTATATTATTAAAACTTTTCAAGTGTTTCTTAACATATAGATCTTCTTCACTCTGATAAGAATCTTTTATAAGAATTAGATTTGGCAATCACCATGCGAGAATGGAAAATTTCTGAACTGATTATTCAATAAACTTCCAACTATAGCTAAGGCTAAAGGGGTTCTCGCTTACTAAATTTTATGCAGGTCAGATGAAAAAAATTTTTTTGTGCGGTGGGAAAAAAAATATATTTTTTCCCAGATGTTCCATTAAACTAAACTTGCTAAAACTAAAACTAAATTTGGTTTTTCTTGCTATACTATGTTACTTAAAACTAAAACTAAATTTGGTTTTTCTTATTATACTATGTTTAAAAAATACTGGTTCTCACGCTTAGCGATGAATACTCGTGTCAAAATTCTTTCAATTGCTTTAATACAATCTCGTAATAAAAAAAAATCTCGTGAATAATAAAATCTCCTGAATGAAAAAAAAACTCCTGAATAAAAAAAAAAATCTCCTGAATGAAAAAAAAAATCTCCTAATAAAAAAAATCAATCTCGGACCCAGAATTTTATAACCTTTACTTATTCTTTTCCAAAACTTCAAAATTTTTTTCCTGAAATTCAACCTTTTGGTAAGTTGCGCTCCCTGTACTGGTACCGGTAACAAAGTTTTAATGATACAACTTACAAGATTGTTAGATAGTATGAGGGGTTCAAGGAAAAACGATCACCTAGTGATCATGGAATGCGAACTAATTGGCTCCTATCTAACTTGTACGT